>PYHW01010591.1:103227-113325 GCA_013186435.1 Turdus rufiventris | reverse complement strand
TTTTAAATCAGTGCTTCTAGCCTTGTTTTTCCTTGTATTTTCCTTAAGGAGCTGTGGCTCTGGGGTGTGGAGCTGAACAGGGGCTGCTCCAGAGCTGTTCTTCCATCAGGAGTTGCCCTGCCAAGGGATTTGTCCCTTCTTATTTCCAGCACGTGTTTCTTGTGCCTTGGATTGATGTCAGGATTTTTTTTTTTCTCCCTTCAGAAACTTTTCTCTGTCTTGGCGTTTGGCAACTCAGTACTTCAGCCTCGTTGTTCTGCTCTGTTCATATTTTTAAAATGTGTGCTGTACAGGCAGAAAATAAATTCTGAGGTGGAGGGCACCCGTGTGGAACAGCCCCGTGTCAGAGGCAGATAAAATATCTCCCACAGCTTTAGATTTTTGTCACCCCCTTCGTGCTGGTTCCCTATCACTCAGGAGGAGAAACACTTTGCTCCTTGATTTATGGGCCCTGGCAGGGAAGTGTCCAGGGTGATTAATTACAGCCCTAAATGACAGTGCCCTCATTCACACCTCCCCAGCCTGGATGATTGAAATTAATACATATATCCGTGTGCCTGTGGAATTTGCCACTGCCTCTTCAAATATTGACACACTTGACATGCTGGGAAGGGATTTAGCAGAGGCAGAGCCTGGCAATCAGTGCCTTGCTGCATTTAATAGCGGTTTGTAGGGAGGGAAAGAAGCAGAAGATTCTGGAACCGATTGGAAGGTTGTGAGTAATTTTCAGAGAAAATGCTATGACATTTCTTTGGCAGTTTAAACCCTTGCTTTCTGCAAGTGTTGTGATGATTTTGTCTTTATATTTGTCACTTATTTTTGAAAATATTGGCGTTGAAAGTCCATAAATTATCTTGAGGATTGTATTTTTGGGGACTGTCTGACACATTGGGACTCCCACGAAGCTCTGCCTTGCCAAGAGGAGCCAGTGGAGGATCCAGAACTCTGTTCCTTGTCTAGACACCTCCCTTTAGCCCTTGTTGGGGTCGAGATCCAGTTGTTCCAATGAATTTGGGTGTGAAGGAACAGAACCACAGCAGGAGCCAGAGCTGGAAAGTGCAGCCCCCCCACCTCAGCAGTGACTTTGGGATCCATTGCTCCAGGTTATTCCTGGAGCAGCTCTGGGTCAAGATTCAAACCCCTGAAAATTGGTGAAAACTTCATGTGTGAATCACAAATAACAGCGGGGTCAGCCTGGGGTTCCCTGTGCCCCCTTTTTTGGGGTGATTCCCTGTGCCCATCCTGTGACTGCAGCAGGTCTGGGAAGGTTCAAGCAGCCCCTTTATTTATTCTGGGCTGGAAAAGATGGGAAAGCTGAGTGGTGATGCCAGCAAGGCGTGGGAGCTCTGCAGTGGAGCCTCCTCAGGGATGTGATGGGTGCTAATTGGATCCCTTAATTACCTGAACAGTGATGATCGCTCCTTTATTCTGGAACCTTGCTTTAGATCCCTCCCTGCTGCTTTTTTGGGGCTGCTCCACTTCAAACCCCACCCATGGAGCATCCAACGTGTGCCTGGATTTCACTGCTCTGAACCAAACTCAGTTTTCAGGCTCAGTCTGTAGATCCAAGCCTTCCAAGAGAAAATGGAAATTTTCGGTGCTTTCAGGTTTTTTTCTGCATTTACCTGAAACCTGTGCTTGTCCAGGTCCTCCCCCTGTGCCCTCCTGGGAAGGCAATGCTGCCTTTTGGAGCTTGTTCCAACCACAATATTTTTGTGGAATTTATGCCCGGTTTTCCTTGTAACTTGAACTCTCTGCCTCAGCCCCCTGTGTGTGGAGTGGAGATAATTTTGCTGCCTTACCTTGTCAGTTTAATTAATGTTGTGGAGCATTCAGATAGCGACAAACAGGCGAGAAAAGCCCAAAGGAAATGAAAAATTCTTTCTTCAGAGCGGTGTTTGGGCAGTCGGCAGGAGATAAGGCTCAGACACACACTGAAAAATGAGGCAACCCCGAAATATTAAATCCAGGCTCATTTAGGAGGAAGGGCTGGAGTCTGGCAGCAGGCACATGTGGGGAAGGGATGCTGGAATTAAAGACTTGGAAATGGAGGAGATACACAGCAGGCGGGGCTGAGAATGGAAAGACAAAGTTATGCCATGTCACTAATTTCTGTAATTATTGAGGGCCTTAAACGAGATGTGCTGGCTGGTTTTGCCCTGAGCTTGTACTAAAATCACTAAAAAAAAAACCAAACACTTTAATTTGTAAAGAGATGAACAATTAGGGAAAATATTTCCGTGTAAAACTCAATTTGTTTTTTTTATTTTTGGGTGGCTTCTGATGGAAAATGTGTTATGGATTACAGGGCCAGATGTTCTATGGGAAAAAAGACATGGTTTATTCTCACTTGAGCCTTTAAAGAGAAAAAGAAATGTAGGCAGACACTAAACTGGGGTTTTGATTTGTTTTTTTTTTTTTTTTATTAATATGGGAATATCCCCTGATGTGCCTGAAAACCCATCTGCTCCAGGCTGTGATTTTGTGCTGGTGGCATCAGGGGATGCTCAGGATTCCAGCAGCTGGGAGGTGATGGGATGAGTGGCTGCCACAGGTGGGAATTCTGCCTTTTAGTGGCTGCTGGGGCTTCCAGGAGCAGCTGACAGCTCCATTCCCATGGCAGGGAGGGGAATTGCAGCATCAGCAGCTCCAGGGCACCACCTGAGGGTAAAATGAACATCTGAATTCACATCAGGAGCCCTTGGTGTGGGGGAATTCTCACCCAGAGCACTCATTGTCCTTCAGCCGAGTGCTGAAGGGCCTCCAATGCACAGGGCTCCTCCTGGAGATGAGAAAAAACCCTGAGATTAATTGCAAATTCCATTCACATCGTTCCCCAAATGATTTTTAATTTTCTTTGAATGACAAGCAATTAGGGCCTTTTTTTCAGGGGCTGCATGGGGAGATAAAATGTCTCTCAAATTCTTTCAGGTGTGTTGTTAAACTGTGCTCATAATTGAGGGCTACAGGAATTAGTGTGAAGTCTAATTGTGAGTAAAGAATGAAATGAAAGATTCTGTTAAACATCAGAGCTTTTGTTGAGCTGTGCAGGTTTAAATAGTGTGTGGCACTTTCCCTGAAGAATTGTGGAAAATAATCTGGGATAAACTGTGCAGGAATGGAGTCAGTTTGTGTGGAGTGATTTACATTTGTCTTGTGGGTCTTGGAAAAGCCAAAATGTGAATAAAATCTGCTGAATCTCCTCTTTCTGGGAGCCTTCCTGCCTGCACCAGCTTTGATTCCAAGCAGAGCTGGCTCAGTGTTTTTATGGGACAGCAAAAAGCAGTTTGCCATCCCCAGGATTTGGGGTTAAAATCATCTTTTTCTAACAGCAGCCAATGCCTCTGAACCTCTGAGTCCTCACTTGTGGTTTTTCCCAAACACTGATCCCTGAGATTCCCCTCTGATGCACAATCCTGTATTTTAGTTTTTAATTCTTATGGAATTCATGGTTTTCCCCCATTGCTTCTGTCATATCTCAATATCCAATTTGATTAGTCAGCAAACCTACAGCTTGTAAAGGCAAATATCTTTTTTTCCTATTAATCGGTGGCATCAATCCCTTTGTTTTTACCTCTCAGTGCTGGTTTTACCTCCCAGGCTTGTTTGGAAAGACAAATCTCTCATTCCTCTCATGAGGAAACCATCCAGGAGGGGCTAAGAAGGGGTTAATTGTGGCTCCAGTCTGTGGTGAAGGGTTCTGGTGCTCACTGGATGGATTTTCATGTCTCTGGGTGCTGTGACCAGTGAGATTTGTGAGCTGAGTCAGTGCAGATGTTCTCCTTTAGCTGAAGGAATCCTGAGGCAATGGGAATAATTCCTCATTTATGGTGGGCCCATCCCATCACTGGGGCTCCACTGCAAGCTCTGGGTTCCTCAGGGACACTGGGCTGGGTCTGTGGTGCCTGCACAGGGCTCTGCTCCTCCTTGTGTCCTCCCTGACCCCCAAAATGCTTGAGCTTGGCCTGAGCAGAGCCCTGAGCTGAGCCCAGCCCATCCTCTGCTCTCCCTGCATCCTGCTCTACCTGTCCAAGGATTTCCCTGCTCCTGGAACCAGCCCAGACCCTGCTGGCCAGAGCAGTCCCTGTGCAGGGATTGTCTTGCTGTGATTTTGGGGACTTTGGTAGGGCAGAAGGAATGCAGGGCTGTGAGCCCCTGCCTGGTGCGGTGCTTGAGCTGGGATTAGCAGCAATTCTGCCTGCAGGGAGCAGGGGAGGCATTTCCTGGGACTTCGAGTGCCAGGGAGCCTGGAGAGCACCTGAAGGAGAGGAAATTGAGGTTCTGTACAAAAGGAGTTGTCCCCTGGCAGGGCTGGCACAGCTCTGGCTGTCCCTGGAATGTCCAAGGCCAGGTTGGACATTGGGGACAGTGGGAGCTGTCCCTGCTTAAGTTCCCTTCCAACCCAAGCTGTTTATGATTCTAAACAGAATTTCTTGCTTTCCCTGTCAGTGCTTTCACCTGTTTGACAAACAGCTCAGCACCCTAATTCTTATTTTTACAGTTCACTGCTGTTTCATATTGACAGTATCCATCTCTCCCTCCCTTTATAGTGAACTTTCCATTGATTTATTGTGATGGTTCTTTAAATCCCTTTTGAAAGAGCAAATAATCTCTTAACATTTTGCACACCTTTTAATTATAAATAAGTTAAAGAATGGAAAAATCCCTCAGAAGCAGAACAAGCCCTGAACAAAACCTGTAGTTATAGCTTTGAGAAGAGAAAGGGGAGAGTGTGGGGTGGTGGAGGAGCTCACCCTGAGCTGTTGGTGCCCTGAGCTGTGTCAGGGGAGCTGAGCCCGGTGCTTGATGGATCTGCTCCCTGTCTGAGACGTGTCCATAAAACCCTGCTGTGCCCCAGCACTCTGAGAGCATCACTCCTGCTGTCCTCCAGCTTCCGAGCTCTGATTTCTCTGCACAAAGCTGGGTGGGCTGTGCCTGGGATGGAGGTGAGGATCTGGATTGGGGAATATGGAACATCCTGGGCTGATGGAGTCATGGAAGGAGCAGCTGAGAGAGGTCAGGAGCAGCAATACCAACAAAAACTGCCCCTTATGTAGCTGTGAGCTGATAGACAAGGAGCTGGCAAACGAGCTCGATTGTAAATTCAGTTTGCCCATAATTAAAGCCCAGCTCAATGCTGCTCACGTTGCCCAGCTCAGCTTTGCTGCAGGATAGATGAGGCTCTCACCCACTGAGACAACATTTGAGCCCTCTTCATTGTCCTGCTAGAAACAAATTTTGTTGTTACCCACCAGTGCTCCCAGTTCCCTGTGCAATTCCTGAGTTGGGTGCGAGTTCTCCTGGCTCAGGCGATGTCTGCTGCAGATCAGATCTCCCTCCAGGGCAATCACAGGGAATCTCCCTGGTGATTTGGTGTTTTCCTGAAAAATCTGCATGTTAGGGGAGCAGAGAGCCTGCCATAGCTGGGTAACAGACACAAAATAATTCCCAGAACTTTTTTTTTTCCCCATCAGGGAATTGCTCTCCAGGGATTTTTCAGTGAGGCAAGCTGCTCTTGCTGCTTCCATGGGGCTGAGCATGTCACAGAAACTCTGCTGGAGGGGATGTGCTGGGCCTGCAGAGGGGATTAGAGCAGGAAGGATGGAGAATGTTGGGAATGGACACCTATTTTTTTTATTTTTTTTTTTTAATTCTTTAAATTATTTTTTATTTTTTATTTTTTTTAATTTTTTATTTTTAATTTTTTTTTTTTTAATTTTTTATTTTTAATTTTTTTATTTTTTTTTTTTTTTCCCCAGGTGAGAATGGGCCCCTTATTTTTCTGGTGGAGGTGGCAGGGATGTGATGGCAGAGTCAGTGCAGGGTGGGATGGCAGGAGGGATCCCCAGCAATGTCACAGCTGTCCCCCGCAGCCCCTCAGGGCTGGATTAACCCCTGCCTGCCCAGCTCAGGAGCAGCTCGGTGAGAATTGTCCCACCTTGTGTGAGATGCTGATGCTGCATTTCACAGCCTGGCCCGAGCTGGCACTGAGTAAAGCAACTGGAAGGGATGTAAATGAGAATGAGCCCATCCCTGAAGCTGAGGATTTGGGCTGATCTTTGGGCTTTGTTCCATCCCTGCCCTTCTGCAGAGGTGAAGTGGGCAAATAATCCCCGCACAGTGTGCTTGGAGATCTGATCTCTGTGTGGAATGTGAGCTTCTCCAGCATTTCCTATCTGTAAGTTGGAGTCCAGCTGGAATTTAGGAGCTCGTGCTGTTGCCTTGGATGAGTTTCTCTCTCCTAAACGGGTTTTAATCCCAGCCCTGTAGGGACAGGCACAGCTTTGCTGTGTAAATAAATTCGTGGTAAATCCCAAAAGTCCTGTCTGCCAGGAGAGCCCAAATCCTAGATCACAAATCCCTCCTGTGCCTCAGTTTCCTCCAGCACATTCACCCACCCCTGTGGCTCTGAGGTTTCCAAATGGTTTCAGACTCATTCACTGAGATAAACGAGTTCCTAGAAAAATAACCCTGGTAAAATGAATCATGCCTGGGAGGTCCACAGAAATCTTTACAGCCACACAAGGTAATTAATTAGAAGTAGTCCATTACTGGGGAATTGGTTTAGGATTCAATTTTTAATTTAGTATTAAATTGCTTAGGGACTATTTTCTTTTACATTTCCTTACATCCTTGAGTTACTCAGTAATATTTGATACTCTGCTCTCCTGCCTTTGGAGGGCAGGCCAAACCCTTGGATTCCCAAAACTGGACCCCTCAAAGGCCAAACCTTACCAGCATAACTGGTACAGAACTGTTGTTGGCAGGGCTGGAGTTTTCAGAGCGGTTTTAAACTCAGATGTTTTATTTAATATAAAAATTATATCAAAACCGGGAGCAGAACAAGTCAGCATTCCTAAGGAATCCGATTTCTAACGCAGGACTGGGGCTTTGGGAGGAGGCAGACACAGCTCTGTGTGCAGGCAAATTCTTCTCCTTTCCACTGGGAGCCAGTTGCTGATTATTTGGGGTTGTTTCTATTTCTGTCCTGCTGTTCCAGGATCAGTTAACTGGCAGCAAATTGCCTGCTCTGTCTTTGTCTTTTCATCATTTTTAATGCTTGGATGAAGTTGATTCCAACACTTTTTTATCAAGGCTTTTCCTTCAGCTCTTCAGAAAGAATAAACCCTAGACACTGCTCTGAGCCAGGAGCTTCATCCTAAATTACACTTTGAGAGGGGGATAGAAATAGGAGGAACAATCCACCAAAGAGGCAAATCCAAAATTCAGCATTTTTCCTGTACCCTGGACTTTTATTTTGTACATAAAGTAATTTAGAGTAGCTCATTTAAACTGTAGAACACACATGGGAGCAGCTGAACATTTGATTGTGTTTTGAGATAACTGAAAGAGTGAAATGGAAAAACAGAAAGTTGCATTTTGGGTCAGGAGAGTGGCAGGGTGACATGGACTGTGCTGCTGAAGGATACAGAACTCTGGCATTAATAGCACACAGCAGGAGCTATGGAATAAATCCCTTTTTGCTGTTCAGCTCGGGGGCTGACAGCCTGAGCAGATCAGTTGTGGGAAGGTGCTCTGTGAAAGGGTGGAAATGATTTCCTGGGGAGTGCAGCCCATTTACTGGGAGCACTGGGCAGGGCTGGGCTGCAAGAAGAGCAGAGCTGCCAGCACAAAATGGGCAGAGATTGCGGAGGAGCCCATTACTGTAATGGCCAATCCACAGGTCCTGGCAGATTGGCAATAACAGCACCACGTGCCTCGGTGCTTGTTCTGCTTTGAGCAATGGAGATGGGCTGGATTTACACTCACTGCTGGAATATTGACACAAGCTGCTCAAAGCTTTCCTGTGTGCTTTGGTAAAGGAGTCTCAGCACGTTTGGGGAGGGGGTTGTGTGAAGGGATCTCTTAATGAATCCCTTCTGAAGTGATAATCAATCCCTGCTCAGAAATCAGGGCAGGGAGCGGTCACACAGCGCTCTGGGGATGGAGCTGGGATCTCCCAGGCACAAATAAATCACAGCAGAGCTCCTGATGAACCTGGGCTCTGCTGGGTAGGGTCCCCTTGGACAGGCTCAGCTCCTGGGCTGGCATCCTGGGGGCACCAGGGAGAGCTCAGGGGAATGAGGCTCCAGAAGGGATGGAAGGGTGGATTGTGTTCATTGTGGGAGTGTGAGATGTTCCAGGGGGGATAGAAGGGTCGGTTCTGTTCATTATGGGAGTGTGAGATGTTCCAGGGGGGTTTCTGTTCATTGTGGGAGTGTGAGATGGTTCCAGGGGGGATGGAAGGGTGGATTCTTGTTTGTTGTGGGAGTGTGAGATGGTTCTAGGGGGGATAAAAGTGTGGATTCCGTTCATTATGGGAGTGTGAGATGCACACAGGGAATGAGGCTCCAGGGAATAATGGAAGTGTGGATGCTGTTGTGGAATTGGTGAGGTGGCCACAGGGAATGAGGCTCCAGGGAATGATGGAAGGATGGATTCTGTTCATTATGGAAGGTGTGAGATGCCCACAGTGGTCACAGGGAATGAGGCTCCAGGGGGTGATGGAATGATGGATTCTGTTCCTTGTGGAAGTTGAGATGCCCACAGAGGTCACAGCAAGGTTGTCCTGTCCTGTGGCTTGGTGTGGCAGTGCCACCTGTGGGAGCTGAGAGAGGAGAGGCAGAAATGTAGAAATGTTCTCCAACCTCTCTGCCTCCAGCTCAGTGACTGCCAAAGCTGGATCTGAGCGGGTTCAGGAATTGTGGTGGACAGCAAGGAAATCCCCCCAACCCTCCCCTCTGCTGTGAGGCTCAGCAGGGGCTGGTCCTGCCCATCACCCCTGGAACTCATCCCTTGGAACTGGATGGTGGCAAACCCTTGTTCCAGTGGGGTTTTCCACCATGCTGGTGGTGTAAATTTTCCTTAAACAAGCTCTGATCTGGGGGCTGGCAGCTCCTGGAGCTGGGGCAGAGCCTGATCTCCAGCCCTGGGGTGTCCCAGTGTGATCCCAGAGGCTGCTCCTGTTGTCCTTGGGCCTGGGACAATCCCAGCTGCCACAGCCAGGATTCCAGCCCTGCAGTTTGGAGGGCTTTGGAAATGTGCAGATGTTTTTACTGGTTTAGGACTTGGTATTTATTACTTTTATTTATTTTTTTTTTTTTAATTTGTAATGCTGTTATCTCCTCTAGTTCTTGCTTGCAAGCTGCAGCAGTTCCAGGGGAGGATATTTTACCAGCCAGGGGATTTTCATGGGGTGCAGGAGCTGTTGTTGGGATGTGGCTCCAAGGCCGCCACTCCATCCCAAAAATGTGGTTTGGGTTGCTCCTCTCCTGGGTCCTTCAGGCTCAGCCCTCTCCCTGCTGTGTCCCCAGGGCTTTCCCACCTCCCCAAACCCAGGACACCCCTTTCCCCACGCTGCTTATCTCAGAGATGAAATTCCCATTGTTATTTAATGACCTTGCCACTAATTGTTCCTGGTTTTTGTAAGGTTTAATGTTCAGAGCAGATCAGTGCCACAGTGGGTGGGATATTCTGGTGGGAAATGTGGGCTGGAATGCCAAACATCCTTCAAAATGCAGCCTTTGAGCTCCCTGTGCCAAAGAATTCCTAGCACCGGGTTCTGTCCAACTGCAGGTGCCAGGGGCACTGAAAGGCCCTTCTGGAAGGGTAGAGCCAAAGTGCAGGGAAATGTTTTGGGAAGAGTGCTGCAAAACACAGCAATCTGATTTATGAACCAGCAGAAATGCAAGTGATGGGCCATATTTTCACTGAGAAATATCATAAGTGTCAGAGAACAAAATTGTCTTTTGATTGTAGCAATATGCATTGAAGTCACTGCTGGGCAAGTTAATCTCCTCAAGGTTATGAAATATTTTTTTGGCTGAGGATACACTTCCTGAAGTTGTTTTTGTTGGTTGTTTTTTGCTCTATCTGAATTATTTAAGAGTGAAACCAAAGGACAGAGACCCAGGTGCCCTGGTGAGGTGCTCCTGCAGGAGAGGGGTCAGGATGGGTAAGGACCTCTCTGCCTGCAAATCCTTGATCTGGAAACCTGTTTGTATCCTATTTATGTCCAGTTTGTATCCTGGTGTGGCTGCTGTTGGCCAGACTCACCTGTGCAGGTTCTCTTGCTGGGGAGCTGATTTTTAATAGAAA
>PYHW01010591.1:76647-102902 GCA_013186435.1 Turdus rufiventris | reverse complement strand
GCCCAGCCCTGGGGCACAGGGAGAGGTTCCAATATTCCATTTTGTGCATCACTGCCCAAGTCAGAAGTGACTGATTGATATTCAACGTGGAAATTGGATTTCTAAGCACCTTCAGGAGAGCTGCAAGGAGGCAGCTGGGCTGATGGGGAGATTATTCTGTGATATCAGTGCATGATGGAGCTAATGAATTAGATCCAACCACCTACGGTGAAATCTGTTTGCTGTGTACAAAAATGAACAGGAAAATGAGGTTTTTATTAAAAATATCATAACATTTTTTTTCCTTCAGCCAGAATATGTAGTACATCAATATATCACACATACAGTTGTAAGGGTAATGCTGTTACACCGCAGACATTTCATCTAAATAACAAAGTTAATATTGAAATGTTATTTTTACCAATGACAGGGTGTTTTTTAACAGTCCATTGACATCAAATCAGATGAACAATATCCACTCCAGCTCCATTTTTCATTCTTCAGGCAGGTGGGGAATTGTCAACCTTCCCTTCAGGTGCCAGACAGGGATGGGCCCCCAGGTCCCCTCTGCTCTGCCCCCCTGTGCTGGGTGTTGGGGGGGTCCTGGCAGGGTCACAAACCCTTCTATTCCCTCTGAGATGGCTGTTTGGAGGTCCTGGCAGGGTCATAAACCCTCCTGTACCCCTATGCTGGGTGATGGGGTGCAGTGCTGTCCTCTCCAGGTCCCTTTGAGGAGCTGTCCTGTCCTCACAGCAGCTTTCCCATCCCTGCCCAGCTCAAAGAGCAGATGCCAAGGCCCTCCAGGAGTTTTTTTTTTGTCCCTTCAGCAGTGCAGCTGGGTTCGAGGGATGGTTAGTTGCTGTTGAACAGCAGCAGGGTTTCCCCCCTCATCACCCTGGTTCCAGATTTGCCTTTTTCTCTCCCCAGGAGCTGAGACCCAGCTCCTCCCTGCCAGGGAAGGGTGTGCAAGGGGGGATGCAGAATAGCCAGACCAGCTCAGACTTGTTAAAATTCCAGCAGAGGCCTTGGTGGAACGAGCTTTTGATCAGATACCATCTGTTCTCGAGCTCAGTCTAATATCCCTGCATGGCAGCTTTTTCTTAAATTGCTCTGGGTTTTTTCCCCCATCTTATTTTATCAGGCAATTTCTCATAAACTTTCTCCTTTCTCCCTGCAGGACCTTGAACATGAAGAGTTTTTTTTACAGGGATGATCTGAAATAAGGATCTGGGGGAGCAGCTGTGCCAGGTGAGGTTTTTGGGTGCCAGAGGAGGAATTTTAACCCAGCCTGGAGCTCAGGCTGCAGCAGCTCTGTCCCTGCTGCATCTCCTGGATGCAGTGACGGGATGTTCTGGAGATTCACAACCTTTCCAGCTCTCAGAGGTCTCCAAACCTTTGCTCTGTACCTGTGCAGCTTTTATTTTTTATTTTATATTTATTAATTTATTTATTTTCCAGCCAGTTGTTCTCAGTCTCAAAAGCAGGATGTGATTCTGCCCAATATTTGGGTGTTATCCCCATCCCTGCCTGCTGCTGTTCCACCCAACTTCTGCTCCAGAGGTGCAGGAGCATCTGGAGGGACACAGGGACCAGGCAGGTGTGTGGCTGCCATGGAAACAGCCTGGAATTAGTGATCAATTAAAGCTGGGGAAAAGTGCTATCACCTCAGTGGACTAAATGCTTTCCTGGATCTTCTCTGTAGCTTCTCCATTTTGACTTGCAGGTAATTGAAGTTATAATTTGTTTCTGTGTATCAGGTTAATGAAGGAAGTTGTAAATGAAGTGAATTCCCTGGTGTCCCCCAGTGTGCAGCAGTGGAAGCTCCAGCTGCTTTGGGAGGAGCTGCTCTTCCACACTCCCCTTCCTGAGTGCCTGAATCCCTGGAAACTTTAGCCTTGAGGGCTGATTTTTGAGATGGACCTGGGGAAATTGCTCATTATCAGGTGGGGAAAGGGGCAACCAGGACCTGTTGATGGCTCAGTCAGCCAGCAGAACAATCTGGGATTAAAAAAAGGAGAATTTTTATAATTTCTGCTGACTTCAGAAGAGGAAGAATGTGCCCAGCAATGACAATAATTGGCTGCAGGCTGGCAGTGTTTGCTGTGTGAACTGTCTGGGTGTGAACACGGGGAGCCCAGGCTGGGATTAGTCTGGAAGAGCTCCCTGGTTTCCTTTTTTCAATAAACCCCCTGGCAGATAATGGGTAATATCAGGGTACTAAACCTCCCGGCAGATATTCCTGCTTCAGAGAGCAGTTAGAAATGACTCCAGGAGCTCCAATGCTTGAAATATCTGCAGGTCCTGGAGGGCACATCCAGCGACAATTGTGACATTCAAATCTTAGCCAAAATTTGCTCCTCACTGGCTCCTTTATTTGGCATTCAGAGTGGGATATGTTCACCTGCCCAGGGAGATCAAGTTCCACTGAAAACCAATGGGAATTTCACACTTCTGATGACCCTCAGAAATGCCATCTTCAGGGCTCTAATGACCCTCTCATTTTCAGAGGTACTTCATGGTTGTCACTGGGTTTTCCTGCTCCTCTTTACCTGGGCCTGGCTCTGCTCCCTTAAAGGTGAGGAGGGTTCTGGGAGCTGTGCTTGTTCAATTCCATTTTAAAAACCCTTGATAAAAACCTAGAGATGAAGCTTTCCATTATTCCCTCATCCCTCTTTGTCAAGGCTTCCATTCCCTGTTTGATTTGCAGGATCTAAATAAACCGGCATGTTTGCCTGCCTTGCCCAATGTCTAATTAAATATGGAGATTGCAGATATGCTTGAACTGAACAATGAATGCTTCTTGATGTATTTTCCTTGAGATCTGGGGTTATAATGAAATTATTTATCACTTCCAAATTAGAAGCATTAGGAGAAGTCTCAGTGTTTGTGTTTTCTACACACTGCTTAGATTTGCATCTCATTTTTGTGCCAACACCTTCCCTCTTTGGTCAGACCCTGCTCTGAGATGACGTTGCCCATGTGAGACTTTTCCTTTTTTGACTGAGCCTTTCTCAGGGAGAGCATTGCCTCAGGGGGTGGCTGAGCTTTAATCTCTCACATTTCTGGTTCCAGTAGCTGAACTCAATCTGAGGCTTGAAATGCCACACTAAAAATAACATTTGGGGCTGCCACAGCTCCTCTCTTGCCTATAGTCTTAACTTTGGCTGAGTTCCACAGACTTAATTTAACATCAGATATTTTTTTTCAGAACTATTGTTCAGTTGTTCCACAGGTTTAGAAAGGGTGTGGAGGTCATAAATGAAGTTCTTGCTGAGGTGTGATTATGGTGCCATGATCATCTTGGTCATAAATTGCAATTTGTCCTCATGGCAATGAGATCACCAGGGTAGAGGGTTGGATCCAGAGGTTCTTTAAGGTCCTTTCTATCCCAAGCCACTCTGTGGTTCTGAGAAGGAAAAATAAATCTAAACACTGATGGGGAACAGTGTTGAGATAAATATTTGTATTTGCAATATTTACTGGACAGTTGACAAATGAGATTAAGAAAAATGCCTTTTTAAATTTAATGAAAATCCATATAAATAGTGGAATCTATTAGCAAAAAACAACCCTGTCATCTTTGCTTTGGGTTTCCCATGATCTGGCATAAAAATAATGTGTAATGTAAATGTTTAGACCTTGGTGGATCTCGTTAAGCCATTTAAAGTTAAGTAATGTTTGCCTGTTTCAAAACTTCAATTAGCATTTAACAAGAAAGCAACAGTCTAGCCAATTAGAGCTTGAAGCAATAACACACTCACTTCCATTTTCGAGCAATTAATTGATAAGTAGTTTACTGTGGGCTAATAATTAAAAGGGAAAACATTCTGAGCAAATTGAAAGCATTGATGCAAATGAGTTGTGCATTTCTTCTTTTCAAACTCGCTGACCACAGTATCTAATCTGCCGTGAACAGAGGCTGAATTATCCCAAACACAGCTCGGGCTGCCCAGCCTGAAAGAGCCTGCAGCTCCTGGGGGGAGCTGGAATTGCTGTGCAGGGCTGGGAGTGGGAATGGGTGCAGGGATGGGATGGGAGTGGGAAATGGGTGCAGGGATGGGATGGGAGTGGGAATGGGTGCAGGGATGGGAATGGGCTCCTCTCCTTGTGTTTGGGGTCAGGGCAGAGGGAAGGAATTGTGGTGGGGTTGTGCTCTCACCTGAACCACCTGGGTCATTCCCAAGGGACTCTCCCTGTGCTTGGATGCAGGGGCTCTGGGCTCTGGTGAGCAGCCAGCCCAGCTCTCACTGCTCTGCCAACAGCCAGAGCAATGGAATGTTTAACAAAGAAGGATCCGAGTTGGTGAAATCACTTGGTGTGTTCTGGCCGTGGAAATTGGAGGCATTTTTCTCTGGAATGTGGTGCTGATCTCTGGGAATGGCTCCTTACAGCCAGGAAATGTTCCTGGCCCTGCACTCGAGGTGCAGCAATCTCCCTGCACAGAGGCAAAGGTCTCATTTTCTCTCAGAGCTCACCCATTTATGAGCTCTTCCTCATCTGGATGGGCAGGAGGTGGAATTGCCTGAGCTCTATTCAGCCTTAAACACGAGCCATCCATCCCAACAAAACACTCATCACAAGATTGTGCTTCTCAGTCCTGCTGCTGCCCCTTCCATGTGCAGGGAACAAACCCAGACCCTTTCCATTGCTTCTCCAGCATGCTGGAGCTGTGAGCTGGGAGGTGATGGCACCAGTTTTATGGACTCCCCTGTGAGATTTGTCTTTAATACTTTGCATTAGGATAGACCTTTGACTTGAACAAGAATTGCCCAAAATGTTCATTTCTGTCTGAATTTTAAAGCATTGTGTTTAATATATTGTTTTTTCATCTAGACTGGAGATGATGGAGAAATGAGAATGTCAACTCTGGAATTCCAAGTCCAAGGCTCCAGCAGACACTGCTGCTTTCCCTGGAGTGCCCCTGGGAGATGTTGATGTGCAGTGAGTGACCCTCCCTGGGGATGGGCTCCCCTTCCCTGGCTGCTTCCTTCCCCCTGAACCCATCCCCTGCTGTTCCCCCAGTGCTGGAAGTTTCTCCAGAGGCTCCTGGGCCAGCTGAGGGATGAGCTGTCCCTTCCCAGCCTTTACTGGATCCCCACTAAAGCTCTGCCTCTCCCTGAAATGCTTTCTGAGCTGAAAGCCAGATAATATTGGGAGGAATTTTGGATGTATTGGGATATTTCATGGCAAGGAGGTATGGTAGAATTACACAGTAAGTATTGCTTCCCATTTATCACTGCTTCATAATACTTTTTTATTAAACTTTATTTAATCCTTGCTTTCCTACTCATTCCATTGTCTCTGGCTGTGGCAGCCTTTGATGATTTATTATGTCCTGTTAATAGATACACATTTGGAGCTCCAGAGGGGAGAGCCATATTAGTTCCTTCAATCTTTTCAAGTGCCCTGGGAGGATTAGTTTGGGAAAAGCTTGCCTGAAAACCCTTCCTAAAGCTCCCTTCCAGTCAGAAGGAACTCCAGCAATGGGTTCAAAGCAACTTGAGCCAGGGTTTGAAGAAAAGGTTCCTATGTGGCTGTCTGGATAAATGGAGATTTTAGAATAATTTGGTTTTTCTTCTTCCAGAATGACCCATCCCTTAGGATCTGGGGTTATGGGGTGGTTCTACATGGAAATAAGGGCAAAGCAAAGCTCATCCTTACAGCTCTCCCTCCTTCCCAGCAGCTGTTGGGAACACAAATATTGTTCTGCTGTACATGCACAGCTATAATTTGAAATTATAAATAGTGCCTAATTTTACTGGTATTTACTCCACAGACATAAATAGAGCTCAAATGAACTGGAAAATAAAAATAAAAGAATGCTTCTGTCTCGTGGAGATGTCAGTGCTAGCTTGAATTTATTTTGATCTGATTAAGTATCGTGTATAATTTTTCATCACACTGTGTATTTAACAAAATCAGTCTGTGATTTAATATTTAGAAGGAAAATAGTGACAAATGTAAATGCTATTTATTAGGCAGTAAAGAAGCATGGCCAGTCACCAAAAGGGTTGATTTTTATGGTGAGTGTCAAAGTAATATAAATAGTATGGATAGATCAGGTAAAAATATATTTTTTTTTATGGGCAGATTGAGTATTCCAAAATTTGGCAAAATAATTATTAACCATAATGCTCAGGAAACAATTTATTCAAGAAATAGAGCAGAGGAGTTTCTTGAATTTATTCCCATGTTACGGCTTATTTATGGTTTATTCAGGTGTCCCTTCAGAACTGTCCCCTCTGTGGAGTTGAGAGGGTTTTGTCTCACTGCCAAAAAATCCCTGTGTTGGGCTCATTTATGATGTGATAGCCCCTGAATGCTTTTTTCTCTTTTCTTTGGAACTTGCTGGTTTCTCCAGAAGGCAGAACAGAGGTTTGTGATTGTCATCAGCCGAGTGCAGCGTTTTCAAACCCAAACCACGTCCTCCAAATCATCCCAGGGAGCGACTGCGACGATTTGTTAATGAGCTGATGTCTGGAGTGGCTCCTCATATTGAGTAGCACCCTAGAGCATGGAAATTTTCTTTATCCCTGGCTGTTAATAAGTTATTATTCCCCCATTACCATCACTATTATTTATTAATGGCTGTTCCAGTGCTTTGGTCATGCTCATCATCCCCATTTCCAGCAGCAATTCTGGGGTGGTGACGCTGTCCCCTTCTCCCTCCTGCAAAGACACACAGAGGTGACTGTGCTGCAAGCCAGGGGAAATCCTGCCTTGGGTCCTGGGAGGCACTGCTGGGGAGTGGCATTTCCTGGGAGGCACTGCTGGGGACTTGGAGCTGCTCTTTAGATTGCAGAGAGCTGCTGAAAGCTCGGGATGAATCCCCAGCACTGGCTTGAGCTGCCAGAGCTGTCCCTGGTCCTGCTGGGGAGAAATGGCTCCAGGCTTTTAAAGGCTCCTGCAGGGAGGGTGACACTGAAATGTGGAAAGGATGGAGCTTTTATGTGCTTTTGTACCTCTCTTCTGGTTTTTGTCACTCAGGAAGTGTTTGGTCAGCTCCTGCCCCTCTCTGTGTGTTGTGTCCTGGCAGGTTTTAGGGGGATGCTTTAGGAGCTTGGAGCTGAAGGATGAGGAGCTTTGCTGCAATCAGCAGGGCTCAGGGGTTGTGGTTCAGACCAAGGGGAGTTGCTGCTCTGGCATCACCATCCCTGGTACCTCCAGGATTTCTCCTCTCCTTCCAGCAGAGAGCATTGCAGCTGTGCTGTTAGCTCTGCTCTCCTTGTTTTGCTCAGTGTGCTGTTGTTTTTTTTTATTTTTTTATTTTTTTTTTTAAATTTTCAGTGGATTTCTTTCAGGGAAATATTCACCAGAATATTCACCGAAGGAGCAGTGGGACTGTCCTGCCCATGAGATATGCCAGCTCCAGCTGAGATGTGATGAGCAGGAGCTTCACTCAGGAAGAGCCTCTTTGATTCCAGCTGTGGGAATCGTTTCTCACAGTGCATTAAGGGCTGTGCCCAGCTGGGAAGGGGGAAGAGGGATGGGGGAAAGGGGCAGGATGTGGGGGCTGCTCCCAGGAATCCCCCTTGCCTCCAGCTGAGGGCTGATGGACAACTGGCAAATCAAATCCTGTCCCAAATGTGAGTTCTGATTTCCATGTATGAAAATTCCCCTCTTTGCCTTCTGCTGGAAACTGGCTCAGTAACTCAAAGCATTTGGTGAAACTCTTGGGGTTTCCACATAAACAGAGCTCAGGGGAGGCTATCCCCTCCTGCCCAGCCTTGGATGCCATCACTGCCTTTCCAACCAGAAATTTATTTAAATAGTTTGATTTGTCTCTGCTGACTCACAGCTTAATGGGATTTTAAATCTGTTTGTCTCAGTGCCTCGTTCCAGTCTCTGGGTGTTCCCTGGGACAAACTCCAGCATCTCCCAGGCTAGGCAAGGTCCAGGGCAGGACAAGAACCCATCCTGCAGGAGGGGAAAGGAGCACGGATGGTTGATGCTCTGCAGGAACCTTTACAAGCCAGGAGAGCTCCCAGGATTTTTCCACTTCACTGGTTTTTTTTATGGAGGGGAAAAAACCCAAGTACTTCTTGATGTACTGTGTTATTTTTTTAATAGCTCAAGGCACTGGATCTTTGCAGTGTTCAAGACCTCATGAATTTTTAAAAAGGCCCAACTGAGGACAGAATTAGAACATGTTTGTACCTGGGAGGATCTTTCATGGCTTTGCTGCCTGTTTTCTGAGCTCTTGGGGTCCCAGCTCCTCCTGCAAGGCTGCAGTGCTCCCTGCAACACTGGGACTGATCCTGGGTGCTCTGAGCTGTCACAGGGCTGGGGCAGCTCTGGCTGTGACCTTGCTGATGTGACAGCTCAGTGTGGGGTGCTAGGGACACTGTGACCCGTAGGAGCCCAGCTGGGCAAACAGGAGCAGGGATTGTTTCCTGCCATGAGCCACTCCTGCTTTCCTACAAGCAAATTTGGGTTCAAAGCAGCTCTGGCTGCCCCTGGATCTCTGGAATTATCCAAGGCCAGGCTGGACATTGGGGATGGGATACCCTGGAGGTGTCCCTGCCATGGATGGGGTGGGTTGGGTGGGATTTCAGTTTCTGTCCTAAGATTCAAAGTTCTCCAAGGCTGTACCCACACCAGGCAACTCCAAGGGCTCTCCTTTCCCTGAGACAGTTCCCAATATTTCTGCCTCATATTAGCGTTCTTCAGTAAGAACATTTTCTCTTTTCAGCAGTCTTTCTGATATGGTTTTTTTTTTCATTCCCTTCTGGTCCATTTTGTGAGAAAATTGAAGCACATTTCAGGACAGGTTGTTTTGACAGAAGGGAAATCACCCTTTTCTTCCCTGGTGGAAGCAGCCCTGTCCAAATTGGTGAGATTCTTTCCCTCCCAGACATTTCTGCTCTCCTGGAAGAGAAGCTGGGCAGTCATTCTCTTGCCACATGGAAAATGAGAGTTCTGCTGTTGGATTTTAAAGTGAGAACAGGCTGCAGATGCCCACACGTTGTGGGGAAAACAGTATTGCAAAATCTGCTGCAAACAACTCACTGGGAAAAACTGCCCAGGACAGAGGACAGGAACTTTCATCTCATTTTCAGAATTTATAGGAAATCTGTCTGCCTTAACAGGCTTCGTGGAATGCATTGTTTTGTGAGAGGGAGGGACTGGGAGCTGCTCTGAAATGAAGCATTTCAGCTTCTCTTGGGGGCTCTGGCTCTTCAGTGGGGCTCTGAGCCATGTTCCTGAGGTGGGATTGAGGGTTCTGTCCCCAGGGAATGGGCAAAAAACCCAGGGCTGCCAGAGCTCCAGGAGCTCCTGGGGTTTTGGGATGTCTGTGCAGGGCCAGGGCTGGGACTGGATGATCCCTGTGGGTCCCTTCCAGCTCAGGACATTGTGATTCCAAACCTTCTCCTGTTCTCCCTCCATTAGTGGTTTCCTACAGGAAAGAGTAACACACTGCACTGATTTTAGGTGATTTATTTTTTCCCCCTGAATCTCCCAAAATCTCGTGCTAAGCACGGTGCAAACCCTGTCCCCTGCCTCTCTCAGGGTGTGGCTGTGCCAGGTGTGACCCAGTGCTGCTCCTGTGCCATGCAGGGACCCCTCGTGTCCCTCACCCTGGGACTCCCAGCCCCTGCAGCCACGAGCCAACAGCAGCAGGCAGGACTGGAGACTTCTCATTCTTCAGCAATTTAATCCTACAGGCTAGAAACTCCTTGGTATAGCAAAATCCAGGAAAAATACAGCTTTTATGGCCTTTAAATCAAAGATTCCTGACAAGCTCATAATGGGCTACCATGTTCTTGGTGACAAGGATTTTGCAGTGGCAGCATGAGGAGTTTGTCACCGCTGCTGGCTGGACAGGGACTGGTGCTGGGCTGGATCCTGCCCAGGGAAATCTCAAGGCAGAGCACGGCAGGAGTGTGGAGCAGCTCTCTGCCACAGGGTTTAGTCTCTGTGCTGGTGTGGCTGAGGGCTCCTCCTCACCAGGATTAATTGTGGAGTATTTTGATCAACATCTGCTCTGCAGAGGGAGAAGGGTCAGGATCAGCTCTCCAGGGAGATGTTCTGCTTTAATGGGCTCCCTTGTGTTCTCGAGGCTTCAGAAGGAAAGGTTGTGGATATTCCAGCCTTGATCTTACAAATTACTTTTTAGTGCTGTTTACAGTGGCATTATCTGTGCGCTGGAAATTCTCTGTGTGCTGGAGTGCTCTGCTGGACTGAGGCCACGGGCCCTCCAGGGGAGAAGGTTCCCTTTTCCCAGCACCTTTTAAGTTGTTTTTATCAGCTTTCAAAGAGAACCTTGGTGAAAATCTCCTGATTTCCCTGGCTGGGAAGCAAACAAACGTATTTAGAAGATGAGATGCTGAGGAGGGTGAAGGGAGAGGATGCACAATTTGCATTTTGGCCCAGGTTTGGTGTGTGGGAAGGGCCATGTGTGCATGGGAGGAGTGAGAAAGTTCCTCAGCCAGGTGTGTTTGCCAGGCCAACTTTGGAGAGTCTCCCAAGCAAACTTGTTTATCCCACCCCATTGTATTTCTATTTCAATGTGCACTGGAGGTGACGTCAGGTATACATCAAGTGAATGGCTCAGGAGAAGGAAAGTGTCAGGCAACCATAAATTACTGAGAGTTATGGTCCAGTTTATGGGTTCTTTAACTCTTAATACACCTTGCAGCTTTAGCATAGCACTTGAGCTCACAGTGAGACAACAGTTGACAGGATTATATTTTATTTTAAGAAGTTTATATTTTAAGAAGCCCATTTGCTGCTTTCTTCCTCTCCTACTTCAGTTTTTGTCTTGGCAACAAATGATTATGGATCTTGGGCTTCCTTGTCACTGTCTGAAGTGCCCCCTCAGGTCACTTGTTTTTTTTTTGTCTTCCCTCTTTTCCTGCACATTTAGGAGAACCTGGTCCAGAAGATGAAATGTGGGGCTCTGTGGGATGCTGGAGCTGGGCTTTTCCTCTCCCATGTACCTGCAGGGTCAGTGTGGGGAAGGAAGGCATGGAACAACTCAGAGCTGAGTTAAATGTGTGTCCTATGGCATCTCTGAGGTAAATATCAATATCTGAATGGCTTCATGATACATTCAAAACAAGATGTCTATAAATATCCTAATTTGTTGTGAATGCATGGATTGAGGGGGTGTTCTGCCCCTGTGCTGCCCTGCCCAGCTGTCCTGGAGCAGCACAGAGCCTTGTCCCAGGTGATCCCTCCTGTGCTGGAGCCTGGTGCAGGGATGGCTCCCAGCCCTGCTCTCCTGCCAGGCAGAGATTTGGCACTCTGCTCTCATGGCAGCTCCAGCTTCATTTCCCTGTGCTTTCAGCCACTCCTGACTCACTGGAACATCCTGAACAGCAGCAAAACTGACTGGGAAAAGGACACAACCAAGGGCTGTGTGTGGTTATTTACCCCACTTTGTGCTGGGGGACCTGAACAAATTCCATTTTCCTTGTGCTCCTTCGGCTCCTTGTCCAGGTGAGAGAGGGCAGAGCTAGGGTGAAGCTGTGCTGAGGGATGTGCTGAGCACTGGGTGAGCCCTGGGGACACAATTTAGCAGCTGGTGAGAGCAGGTCTGCCCTGCTTGCTGGTAGATGTGCCAGAGCCAGCAAAGCCTCTTTGCTGCTGCCTTTCTGTTCTGTGGAGCTCTGCTCCTCACTGCCAAGAAATGCAGACCGTTTTTACAGAAACAGTTTGGAGCCATAACAATATCCTGTAGAAACAGCAGGCTCCTGGGGGGTAGAGAGAAAACAACATTTAAAATTTAAAAAGGAATTGTATTCAAATAAAACAGTTTATGGTTTTCACATTCATTTTTAACAGAGCAAAAGAAGAACCCCATGAACTCACCTTTCTGTGTATTCCTGTAAATTAGAACTCCCTGTGCCTTGTTTATTTGCAATTCTCCCCACACTTTTGTAGGGTAAATCAGCTTGGATGAAACAAGAACCAGCCTCGTTCCTGCTAATCCCTCAGGGACCTGGGGCTGATAAAACTGAGCTGGATCCTGCAGGGTGGGCACAGGTGAAGGGCAGAGCTTTGGGATCCTGCAAGGTGGGCACAGCTCAGAGGCAGAGCTTTGGGATCCTGCAGGATGGGGACAGGTGAGAGGCAGAACTTTTGGGTCCCGCAGGGTTGGGCACAGGTGAGGGGCAGAGCTTTGGGATCCTGCAGGGTGGGCACAGCTCAGAGGCAGAACTTTGGTGCTGCAGTGCAGCCCAGCTGGGCTGGGTCAGCTCTGGTTTGGGAACAGACCTGAATGTGTTCTCACCCACCAGGGCTGCTCCCATTTCCCTGCCAGGACAATCCTGGGGGTGCAGAGCAGGATTTAGGAGGGCAGGAGCTGCTGCAGCAGGGTTGGTGGGGGTCAGTCCCTGTGGGACACCCCCAGAGTGGAGCCAGACCCTGCCCCAGGCTCTGGAGCTGCTGCAGCTGAGCTGCACCAGATTAAAGGATCAGGGCAGTGCTGCCTCAGGCTCTGCCTCTTGCACAGCTCCTGGTCCCTCCCAGCCCTGCCCTGAGGTTCTCAGCTATGCCCTCAGAATCTGTAAATGATCTGTGACCAATTACCCTGAAATAATTTTATTATATGAAATATAATATTTTGGCAATGGGTTGGTCTGGTTTGATGGATTTGGTGCCGTGGTTATAGGACAGCATGTGTAACCCCATAGCTGGAAAATGACAGGAGTGGGAATTCCCAAACTAGAGATGTTTGGCTTGCTTTGTCTTTGAAGAGAAAGTGGCCAAGGTGTGATAGCACCGTGCTGCTGTGGGTTACACACAGAGACTGAAGCTCCCTGCCCAGGATTCTGAGCAGAGAATTCCTGATCTTTGTCAGGCTGGCTGTGACCTTTTCTGCCAGGCCAGGAGTGAGGGATGCTGCCAGCTCCCAGATGCAGGGGTCCATGGTGGGTTTGTGGAAGGGATGAGCAGAGAATGTGTTGAAGCTGTCAGTGCAGCTGGGTGGTTTCTGCAGAGAAAGCACTGGGTCACTTATCATGGAAAAAAATCAATCCATGTGAGGAGAAAAGAGGCTGAGGAGGGCAGTGTGGAAAGTGTCCATTTAATGCGTGGCACAGCACATCAGGGGTGTTGGGGATGTTCTCCTGTGCCAGCTGGCCCTGGGAATGGTGATAACCTGGGTGGGACAAGCAGGAGCTGCTCCTTCACCCCCTGTCTGCTGCCAGCCCTGAGCCTGAGGGAGGAGCTGAGCCCTTCCCAGCACTGCTTTGCTGTTGGGTACAAATAAAAACTGAATTAATAGCAAAGCCTTCCCCAGCAGCTCCCATTTGTGAGGCTGCCTTTGGAAACTCTACAGTAAATTAGTAATTGGGTGTTGGGAAATGGCAGAGACGAGTTCATATTTGTTATGTAGAGAGACCTCTCCAGGTGCTCCTGTGCTCTGCCATTACTGTAATACATGGTTTATTTTACCAGCTTGTGTATCTCACTGAGAAATGGATCTATCAATTTATGTAGGCATTGTAGTCTTCTTTCCATTCCTGTAATAGCTGCTGTATTTCAGCCATTTATGTACTGCACTAAACTCCTTATTTTTGTTCAGAAAATATTTTTTGCCTTAAAACACAACTGCAGCTGATATAGTTATAGAAAGAAATGCCCCATTCTCTGGGAACTTGCTTGGAGTAAAAAAGCTCATTTTAGCATAGGTTTTTAGAGATGTCTCTAAAAGCAATTAAAAAAGCAACACTAAAATTCTGTGGAGTTCTGAGTGCCTGTAGTGGGGGTTGCAGTGCTTTTTAGCTGTACCTGGTTTTTTTCTGCCCTAGGGGTATAACTGGCTGGTTTTCCTGTCTGCTCAGGTCTGATACTGGTGGGTCTGAAGTGCCCAAGACCCTTTGGGATGTTCAGCTCTGCTGTTCCTTAGATTGACCACATTTCTCTCCTTGAATTTTCCTATTGAGAATTTTTCCAGGCCCATCCCAGCACAATTCTGGGACTTGTCTTGTTCCTGAGACAGGCACAGTTGTAGAAAAGTCTGCAGAAACTGAGCTAAAGAGGTACAAAACTAAGGACAAAAGGATTTTGGTGCAAAGTGGGATGTTTGAGTCCTTAAAGAGAGCCCTGAGAAAAGATGGTCTGCCCAACCTTGGTTTGTTGTCTGTCTAGACTTCACAGCCCTCGGGATGTTTTTGTTTCTGCAGCTCTGAATTATGAATGGCCTTCACTTTTCCTACCTTACAACTCAACAAAAGAGCAGGAGAAGAAAGCTGGAGGCAGAGTGATCCTGTGGGAGTGGGGAGAACTGTGACAATCCACCAGGACACTTTATTCTGTGCTGAGTGGTGCAGGCAGTGAATCCAGGCTGTCCTGATCCCTCTGTGTGCATCCTTTCCCTCCCAGCACACCTGGGCAGGTGTCCCAGCCCCAGTCTGGGGAACATCCCTGCTCTGCCTGCATGGACATGGAGCTCCTGGAGCTGGGAGCTCCTTATCCCTGAGCTGTGCTTCCATCCAGTCCATTCTCTGCATTCTGGAGACAAGGATGCCCTGTTCTCTATCCCTGAGCTGTGCCTCCATCCAGTGCAGACCCCCAGAATGTTCTGGAGACAGGGACACCCCTGGGCAGCCCCAGGGCTCTGCCCATGCCCAGGCACTGATGCCCCCGGCTCCTCCCTCCTGCCCCAGTGCTGGGACTCCATCCCACAGCACCTCCAGGTTTGCCAAGTCTGATTCACCTCCTGTCTCCTCCTTTAATCTGCCCTGGACAGTTTTGGGATACAAGATGTGCTTAAGATCAAGGAAGAGCTCCACCACACAAAGACACGAAAGCTCAGAGTGCTCAGCAAGAGGAATGCAATCTTTTATCCCAGCTGGGGCATTTCTCCATTTCTGAGTGGAAATGTGACCAACCTCTGGCACTTTTCCTGCGGCCCAGGCTGTGCCTTGCTCCAGCAGCATCCCTGAGCTGGCCAGGCTGCCTGCAGCATCACGAGCCACTCACTTGGGTTTGGCTGCCCCATGAGCTGCAGCGGCAATGAAGGGGTTACTGCAGGAATGCGTGATCTCAGGGGATCATTGAGGCTGCAGCTCCATCCCAATGAGCCTCCATGGGGCTCCATGCCTTGCTCTGCTGCAATTCTGCAATTCTCTGTAATTCTGTCTGCAGTTGCTGTTGCTCCATCCCTTCTGGACACACACAGAGTTTCTGGGATGCTCTGCTCACCACAGTTACTTTCCCAGTAAATCCCTGCAGTACCAGGGGTTGTCTTTGTCTCATTTAGCTGTTCAAAAAGGAAGTGTGGGCCTTGGGAAATGGGGAATGTGAAATTGTTGGTGTTAGAACTGTTTTTGTTGGTGTTAGAACTAGAGATGAATGCCAGCGTCTCCCATGATCCAGGAGTTGTGTCCCAGCACAGCTGTCAAAACAAAAACAAACAAAAGAAACAAACAAACAAAAAAACCCCAACAAACAAACAAAAAAAAACAAAACAAAAAAAACCAAACAAACAAACAAAAAAAAAAATCCTGGGCCTGCAGGAGATGGGGAGAGGTTTGGAACAGTCACTGCAGAGGTTCAGGATTTACCTGGAATTCCACATGTGCCAAAGCCAGGGATGTGGAGCAGTCTCACACCTAATATTTATCTAGAGGAATAGATTCCTTCAGGAATGTGTGCAGCCCAGAGCTGAGCATTCCAAAAGCTTCAAAACTTGTTCATAAATAGTGGCTTTTTTTTTTTCTATTAATGTAACCAATTTTTTTTTTTCTTTGAAATTAGGGGATGTTCCCAAGGCCATGCACAAATTAAGTATGAAAGTTGTGGCTATTTCAAATGAAAATACATGGAGCTGTTTTCTCAGTGTGCTGGAAAGTTCCTGCTCGCTCTCCATGGAGGATTTTGGCTGCTGTGCTTCAGAGTAAGTGGAGCTGCTTTGCCAGCTCATTCCAAGTTTTAGGATGGCAATGAAAAAATGTTTTGAGTGGTAACATTCTCTGATGGGGTCTTTACTTCCTTTGTGTTGTTAACCAAGATTAAAATCTGCATTTTTGCATCAGCAAAGCCTCCACAGGTAAAACTTTAATGCACAACATATGGAATATATATTTTAATAATTCAGTGTAATTGTGATGGAAAAGAAATCATTGGTGCTGGTATTTGAGCCTTAATGAATATTGTGGTGCCTTTAATCACCTTGATCTCTTTGGCATTTCAGCAGAGCTGGGTCTACAAGAGGTGACTGTAATATTTTAATATTGCCATCAAATATTCATGAAGCACTAGTTAGTTCTTCATATTATCACTTTGATGTTGTGTTAGTGGTTACTGCATTGTTCTGGAGATGGTTGGACTCATTATCTTAAAGGTCTTGATAATTCCATGGTTTCTGCCACCTTCCAAAGCATTGCCCTGATCCCTTCACCCACTTCTAACAATCCTGGTGCCATCTGTGGGTGAATTTATATTTGTGTGGGGTCAAAGAGCAATCAAACACATCCTAAAAAGTGAACAGTTACTCTGTAGTCATGGTTAAGTATAATAAATTAAATATCTAGTTGTTTTATTCTCAGGTAGTTGTTCTTTATGGCTAATGGAACAAATGTGGCTCAAAAAACCTCAAACACTTGGTATAAAAATATATTTCACTGGTTAAACAAAAATGAAATTATAATTTGGTTCTTTTGGACATTTCGTGCTGTACACAGGTGTAAAACTAGGAGGTCCTCAGTTTACATTGATAGCTCTCCCTTTGTTGGCTTCTGCTGAGATGATTTTGTTATTCAGGAGGGCTCCAATCAGTTCCTGATTTTACTGTCAGCTTGAAAAGAACACATCTGAACTTAAAAAAAAAGTAGAGGGTGGAAAAAGAAGAAATAGCTTCCAAAATAGATTCCTGCAGAGAGGATAATCAGGAGTAATTTTCTTTGTGCAGAAATACTGCAAAACAAACTCTGCTTGTTCTAAGGCAAGGGAAATATTGGGAGATCACTCTCTAGTGGTAGCAGCCAAATAGGTTTTTGAAAGTGCAGTGAGTCCACAGCAATTTTCCATCTAATTCTGTGTTTTCCTCATAACAATTTTGTTTGTTCTGCCATGCTCTCAGTCTGGCTGCAGGGCTCTGGGGAACAGCTTTCTCTTCTCCAGCACTGGGGTTGTCAGAGGGGAAGGGAGGCTCCAGGGGAGGTTCTGATCCTCAGAGCCAGCTCTGCTCCTTGGGCTCAGCTCCTGGAGGGGATCTCACACCCCTGAGCTGGGCAGGAGCTCTCAGAACCTCAGGGAGATGCTCTGAGCCTTGGCTTTGAACCATTGCGCTGGGATTTCAGTTTGTGCACTCGTTAGTGATTGATACAGAGATCTTCCATGGGAGGGTGGTGGGAGATGCTGCTGTGGGGTCCTGAGCTGGCTTTGGGGATGTGCTGTGTTTGCTGTCCCTTTGGTGGGGGTCAAGGCTCAATCCTCTCCCAAGTGACATTTGGGGGTTCCTGACTGGAACCAGCTGCAGTGACCCTCAGCCAAGTGTGATTTGAGCCATAGATGCAGTGCCAGGCTGTCCTTGGTGGGCTCTCATTTATTCAGTCTGGGAATTCTGCCTGGGTGGAGAATGGGAACCAGTGCAGGTCACTGAGTGAGGCTGAGAAAAGATTTTTTTCTGACGCAGCCTAGTCCATAGCTAACACTGCTCATGGACATTTGCAGGAAACCATCAAGAATTGCCAGGGCAAGGAGAGATCTGCAGGGAGCTCTGGCCACAGTCAGGCTGGGGTGCCACCAGAATTGGAGCTAGAAGAGAGGAATTGTTTGCTAAGCACAGAAGGTTTTTTTTCTTCCCCAGGTATGAATTCTGAATTTAACTTCATATATTTAAACCAGGTTAGTCCTGGACCAATTTAGACTGGGAGGAGATTTAGATTGAACTAAAAGTTATTGCATTCATCAGACCCGCTCTAGCAGAGTTCTTCTTAAAGGCACCAAATGCAATTTTCAGAAGTGTTTTTTCTAATCATATCAACAGGATAAATGCTTGGGCACTTCTCAAACTACCACTGGGAACATGAGGAGACATTTAAGGTGTGTGGAGCAGGGATAGCTGTTTTTATCATTGGTACTGGATTTCACACCACAGGAGAGTCTGGCATTGCTCATTTGTCACAATGTCACATTCCTGTTGCACCCAGAATATTTAAGATTGGTGCCAGTGTCATTGTGAGCACGTCAGTTTTTGCAGCCTCATTTCAGATTCCCTTTGTCCAGTGCCTGCCAGTGGAACATCTGCTGCTCATATGGAATGATTTAGTCACTTAATCACCCTGCAGCATTGATCTGTCCATAACCTTTTTTAGAGTAAAGATTTCATGTCAGTCTCTGAGGCTGTAGCAGATTCCTCCAGTCTGCTCTTGCTGTGGCTTAGCAAAGCTGTTAACACATTTTTATCTTTTGAGAGTACTTTTTGAATAAGGCAAGCAAAGAAATCTTTCATCTCAGTTGTCTTAACCAGTGTTTGACTTGCTGTTGAATATTTCAATAAAAAGGAGTCAAGTATTATGCTGAGGACACGGGTCTGCTTTTAAGATGTAACAGTGAGTAAAGCAAGATGGTCCAACATGCAGAGAGGAGGTGAAGGAACACCATTGCCATTCCCCTCCTTCCCCTGGATCAGGTTTGAGATCAGGGCAGTCCCAGCACTGGAACAAAAGGGTTTTGGGCATGCTCCTCAAGGCTCTACAGGGAGAATCACCTACATTCATCTGACTCTGAACGAGGTTTGGGTGGCAGAATTGCTCTGCTGCCCTGGAATTGAGTTAACTTGACAGCCAGAGTTGCATTGTTATTGGCTGAATGCCATTAATTTGGATGTGACATATTTCTTGCTAATGGGAACATTTATATTATCAGTATTTTCAAAAGGCAATAGGAAGGAAAAAAAGCTCTCCCACAACACTATCAATATTTCCAGGGCAGGCAGTGCAGGAGGGAGCACCTTGCCTTTATTGATTGCTGAAGGTCTTAAAAACATTTTCACCTTTTTTTCTGCAACTTTTTCACTTCAGAGGCTGCAAATGCATATTAACATAAACAGGTTAAAAAAAATTGGAAAAGCAATGTATTTCTGTGAGAAATCCTGCAATACCAGTGCTAGGAACACTGGGTGTTAGGAGCAGCTCAAAAGGGAACTGGAGTTTAAAGCAGACTTGTATTTTGGAGAAAGGAGGTTAAGGGAAGAAAACTGCTTTAAAAGACACCTAGAAATCCTAAGGGGCTAAGAGACTGATTTTTTTTAAAAGAAGGTTTTTATTGTTTTTTCTCTACTTAAAAAATTTGTGGTAGTTTATTTCTGGATTCATTATATTAGAAAGTAAATGAACATACTTTCTCTGCCCAGTACTGCCAAAGCTCCAAATTTAGGAAATGAACAGGATCCAGCCAGTCCCATAGGAATGGCTCACCTGGGCTGATTTCAGAGCTGAAGAGGGGAATAATTCAGTCCTGTGGTTGAGTGTGGGCAGAGATCTGAGTGTTATTTCAGCCTGTTAGTTCTGCCTCAGCTTTTCAGGTTTGCAGTTACTTTATGCCAGTGTGAGAGAAGCACATTTTATGCAATGAGCAGCCCCTGACTGTCCCTGTGCACACCTGGGGATGCTGAGCCCCAACGTCAGAGCAGGGTGGGAGCTCTCCCTGCCCTGGGAATGAAAGGCTTTGGCAGGAATCAGGGCACTCCATGCCATGCTGCTGGACAGGATTGGTGTTTTCTGGAAGGAAAACCCATTTCTCAGCAGAACTGAAGCTCATGTGTGACACCAGAAGTTCTACCTTGTAATTTGCTTTAGAATGAGAGTTTCTGGTAAACAGCAGCAGATGTTAAGTAAAACTAAAGGCCCTTCAGGTGGGCACTCCAAAGGATCCATCAGACAGGTCTAGAAAATGCTGGAGAAGCCCCCAGGCCCTGCAGGAGATCAGCCCCCACAGGCTGAGGGGCTGCCCTGACTGCCTCTGCCTTCAGCTAGGGATCTTTAAATTCTTTATCAAATTTAGTTCCACAGAGATGATGATATTGTGTGGCTTGAAGCTCCTTTATAAGAAGAGAAAATACTGAAATATTCAGGGGTGACCTTCAGCAGCTCAGCCACAAATGTATTTAAAATGGCCAGACCCCAGTGCAGCAGGGCCAGCACTTTCCCAACCTCATCTGATTATCCCCTAACCTTTGGCAGCCCCTGCTCTGGTATGAAAACATTTCAGATATTCAGCTATTCATCATGCACTGCCTCAGCTGGCCAGGAGAGAACTGAGTGGATTCTCATGGGAAACAAACTTCAAAATGCAGGCAGGACATGGCAGGTGTGAGAATGGGGTGTGGGGCTGCACGGTCCCCTCCCTGCTCCTGGGGTTCATCTGCCTTGCTTTATTGAACCTTGTAAACCTTTTAAACCTGGCTTTGGGATTCCAGCACCTGCTTGTGGAATGCCAGCACTCCTGGGACCTTCCCTACAAATCTGGGTGTTGGAAAGGCTTGGAAGGATTAAAATTTACCCTTTCATTTTTTTTAATATATATTTTTTTTTTATTTCAGTGACAGTTTAGCTAAGTTTGTTTTCATTAAATAACATGGTTCTGTGAAGTGCCTTAGAATATTATTTTTGAGAGACTGCAGGTTAATTATTGAAAATTTCAAAAAGGAACTATTAAGCTAATTATTAAATTAGAGTTGATTATTAGTGCCGGAGAGATAATTACCAAGGCCTGAGGCAATTTGTCTTCTGTTTGAAATAGATTTTCCCTTGATTAAGTTGTATTTGTCACTTAGTCCCATGGTTGTGACTGCAAAGGACTTTATTATCCTGCGAAGTAGAAAACACTTCTCTGAAGTCGACCCCAAATATTTGGGCAACTTTTGAGCTGAATTCCATGCAAGGGCACACCAGCATTGGGGAATAATCTGTCCTTGCTCTCCTCAAAGGCAAACTGCTTCTGAGTGAGTAGGATTTCTACTCACAGCAACAAAAAAGAGCAATTTGTAGATGTAAAAAAGCATAAAATGTAATTTTGCTTCAGGAACCCACAGGTAATACTGAGCATTAAATGCACATCTTGTAGTGCAATCAAATGATTGTAGTGAGACAAAAACTGCAATAGTAAAGGACAAGAAAAGTGATGTTTGCTCTGAGGCAGTGTGAAATTCTGTGCTTGAGTAAAAAAAAGGCTGAAGACATTTTAACCCTTTAACCCACAAAGTAGGAACCTCAGTCCATTAAAGGCAATTGACTGCATCATCCTGGGTTGTGTGTTGGTTAGACTGTGGCATGCTAAACACAAGGGCTCTGGGAATGTTCTGAATGTTTGTGCTTAAACCTGAGTTTAAATCACTTGTGAAACAGCTTTACTGGGTATTGGAGCCATAAATCTCCATTTAATTGCTGTGGAAATGATGGAGAAGCACTTGAGTGAAGTGGTTCCAGGAGGGCAGAGCCTGGGGGTTCCTGGCAGATTTTCTGAGCTGTGGCAGCCCCTGGGTTTTTGAGGAGGACTGCAGAGGACAGTGAGGGTGTTTTCTTTTTAATAATTCTCTAGCAAGGTGAACATGTACCCATGTTTTCCTCAAAGACGAGTTTTTCAGTGCATGCAGCACAGAGAGGATGAATGTTCTCTGCTTCCTTTCCTGAAAGAATCAGCTTGACAGAAGAATCCTGATTCTTGTGCTCAGTCACTTTTCATCCTGGAATTCAAAGAGCATTATTCATAACCCCCTTCTGGAAATTCACCAAAAAACGCTTCATTTTCTCCTCAGCTTCATTTATCTTGCTGTATGTACAGAAAGAGGGAGGATGCTCAGTGTTCATTGTGTCCTGTCCCCCCATCCCTCTCCAAACATTCCCTCTGGGATGTTTAACAAATGCTGTTTGAGCTCACATTGAGCTGTCCAGGTTTCTCTCCATGGACTACATTTGCGAGGAAGTGCTGCAGTGGAGAAATGTGTTGCCAAGAAGGCTTAGATGGACACATTAGACAAAAATGGAAAATATTTTAATAAAGAAGGCAAAATGTTGTTTATGAGCATTCTGGTCTGACTTTACCTTCCTGTGTTGGTAGGGAGCAGCATTCCTGCCACCAGGAACAAGAGGAGAATGCCTCAGGCTGTGCCAGGGAGGGTCAGGTTGGACATCAGCAGGAGTTTCCCCAGGGAAAGGGTGCTCAGGTTTGGGAGTGCCCATCCCTGGAGTGTCCAAGGAAGGCTGGAGGTGGAACTCAGTTCCAGGGACAAGGTGGGGATTGGGCACAGTGGGACTCGATGGGCTGGGAGGGTTTTTCCAACCTCAATAATTCTGGGATACTGGGATTTCTAAACTTTAAAAAAATCCTGATGGAGCTTACCTTCCATTCAAGGAGGTTTGGCACTGAGGGCAATGTGCTCTTGACTGCTTTGTGTGTCTGTATTGTGGTAAATTCACTTTGTTTTCTATGTGATGACAATACCAAACCCTTTTTCCATGATTTGCCAGTCATGGATTAGGGGATCTCAGACCATGTGGAGCACAGGTTACCTGAGCTCTGCCTTTCCTGCTGAGCTGCTCCTCCATTCCAAGGCAATTCCACTCTTGGCATTGCCACAGACAGCGAGCAGGCTTTGAGCTTATTAAACCTCCCCCAGCTGTGGGGGGGAGGCAAATATTTATTGTCTCATTTCATGGCTAAGGCAGCATGAGCTCAGACAACATGATGATAAATGATGAGCAAACCTGCCACAGAGCCCGGCCAAAATCCGGCCAAGCCACGGAACTGGCCAGGCTCCCACTGAGCCCCAACTGTGCAGAATCGGAGCTCTGCAAAGAGCTGCTTCTCCTCAAGAGATTCTCTTTAGGTGTCTAAAGTCCTCCCTGCATGGGTCCCAGATAAGATTTGTACAACAAAATAACTATTTTTTTTTGTAATTTACCGCCTTTGAAAAGCTGGTGTCGATATTTTGTCCTTCGCTGCTTCATTCTGCTTTTGTAAGGATTGAATATCTTGGATGTGAGTACATCTGATATTCTGAATTGGTCCCCTAGAAGAGGAATTCTGCTGCCCTATGAGGCTGGGCACGCAGGAGCTGTTTGTCCCTGTGTGCCAGCAAACACCAGGCACCCATGGGAGCAGGGCCAGCGCAGGGTGGGAGTGCTGGATTTTCCTTCTTGGGAAGGGATGAATGGCACCAGTGCTGCTGTTAATAAAGCTGCCCTGCAGGAAGAGCAGAGCTTTGTTCATCAGCAGTTCTGGCCCCAGGCAGTGCTGTGGCCCCAGGGACACTTTGTGCTTTCCTGGGGAGAGCAGCAGAGCCCCGAATTGCTGTGAGCTCCCGTGGACTGGAGCTGCAGGAATGGGCTCTGTGCTCCGGCTACTCCTGGCTGCCAGCTCCTGAGAAATAACAACACGAGCAGCCAGGCTGGGGAAACAAATAGGATATTATAGAGTTTATTCCTGTGCTGCTTCCACCCCATTTGTCAGCATTTCATCCCACCTGCTGCTGGAAAGGATTCTGCTGCTCCGAGATGCCTGCGAGGCGTTGTTGGCATCTCGTACTACACGAGAATATCAATATCTGCTTTGAATAACCTCGATGTATTTTAAACAAGACATTTCCAAATGGTTGCTCTGTAGCTGTGCGTGAGCTCTGTGGAGCTCCAATTAAGAGTCTGTCAGCATTTGCAATTTGATCCATTCTGAAAATTTATTCTGAGTAGAAATTTGGCATGTAATAACACAGACCTGGAATTCTTTTTCTCTTTTCTTTCCTGTTACACTGGTTTTCGTCCTCTTCTCTGTTGGAAAACAACATCTGATGCTGTAAGTGCTAAATAATGGAGATAAAAAATTGCCCTGCATGAGAGGCCAGAGCAAGGTGAAGGAAGGGCTGTTCCAGGGGTGATCACAGCTCTGACTCTGTGCAGAGAGGCAGAATGGAAAGGAGCTGTTTGAATGGAAGAAAGTGACAAATAATGGCTTTAAGATGAAGGAGGGTAGATATAGGTGGGATTTTTGGGAAGAGTTTTTTTCCCTGGGAGGGTGGGCAGGCCCTGGCACAGGGTGCCCAGAGCAGCTGTGGCTGCCCCTGGATCCCTGGCAGTGCCCAAGGCCAGGCTGGACACTGGGGACAGTGGGAGGTGTCCCTGCCGTGGATGGAGTGGCTCTAGGTGAGATTTAAGGTCCGTCCCAACCCAAGGCAGTGTGTGATTGCAGGTTTCTAAGTCAGCAGGTAACAGCTGGAGCTGTGGAGGCAGCTGCAGCAGAGGTGATGCAGGATTTCTCCTGCAGTGACCAGACCGGGGTGGTGGCAGTGGGACAGACACGCTGGGACATGCACTCAGTGAGGTGCAGCTGCAGTTGGATGTCCAGCCCTGTTATGGGCTGTGCCAGGCTGTGCTGCTGCCCCTGGGGGAGCTGAGTGCTGGGCTTCATCCCAGCTCTGCACTAAGCTGGCAACTGGTTTTAACACGCTAAAAACGGGAGCTGTTCTCATGTGAAGTTGTGTTGTGAACTTTTCCTTCAAGGTACCCACATGATGCTCCCCTGGGGTTGTCTGGCTGCAAAGGACTTTGGATGCCAATGCCAGCATTTTTTGGATGTTTGAATGGCCTCCAATCTGCTTTGTGTGAAGACTGCTCCCTTCTAGCTTGTGCTTTGCCAAGTCCATTATCCACCTCGGATGGCAGCTTGCAAACTGCAGCCACCCATTATCCCGAGATGTTGCTGCTGGATTTTTCCAGGGTCTCCTCACTGGTGAGCACTTACTGAACATCTGCAAGCAGCAGGAGGGGCTGGCACAGTGTGTTCCACTGGCAGATGACATCTGCAACCCTGGCACATCTGACTGGCACAGGATGAGCTCCTGGGCAGCATCCAGAGAGGGGAGCTGGGAGATAACACCTCCAAAATTCAGCCAGGGTGCCACAAGCAGAAAGGAAATCTTGAGGCGAGCTGGCCTGCAGCAAGGTAGGATCAACATATTTCAGATCAATGAGGTTTTTCTCCAGCAGCAGTGAAATGAAAGGTGTTGGAGGGAGCAGTGCAGATGCACGTGGAGCTGCTGCAGTTGGGTCTGTTCGTGGCCTCCAGTACATCTGCAGTAAATGTTTGATCTGTGTTGTTGGAGGAGTGCTGTGAATCTTATTATGCACCTCAGAACTGAGCTCAGCTCTGAAATTTGTGGTGAAGAGTCCCCGATTTCCTCCACATTCAAAAATTAATTTGATTGCCTGCTGTGCTTTTAGATGTGGTAGATCTCTGTGGCTGTGGGAATAATTCTGTAACAGAGAATGAAATGGGAAACTTTGTGTTGAAAAAAAACCCAGTGCACTCCTTTACAGCCCCAGTTCCTGTTTGCTGCTGCTGCCCAGATGTTTTGGGTGGTCACTGCCCTGCCCTCAAATTGGCTTTGTGAGCTGTGAAATAATGATTCCTTCAAGGCTGAAAATCCAGTTTAACTTCCACTCCCTCAAGGTAATGTCATCGTTTTTAGGAGATGTATTTTATCCGAGGGAGCTCTGAATCCTGTGGCTGTGTTCTCTGAGATTTGTCATGCTGAAAGCTGCCATGGCACCACATCCATATGGTCACCAGGGACAATTCCCCTCCTGTGTTCCTGGGAGGAGCAAGGCAGGGGTCTCATGTGAGCAGGGCAGCAGGTATGATGATGGCACAACCCAGAGCTAGGCTGATCTTAGTGCTCTTTTACTCTGCAATTCTTATGAAACTAAAAATCCCCATAAAATAACTTATAGTCATATCTCTGTGGGGAAAATGCACAGCAGCAGGTGGTCACAGAACTCAGTTAAATATCATGGATTTTGCAGAGAAGACAATGGGATTTTAATGGCATTTCCTGGTTATTTTTATGATTTAGATTTCAGAGTGAATAAAGGAAAATTGTGGAGGAAGATAAGGATGCAGACCTCCAAGGATGTGGTAAACATCTAGAAGAATTTATTCTATCTAATGATTTGAAAGTTATTTCATGCACTAAAAAGGCAAAGGAAAAACACCTTAGAGACAAAGGCAATAGAGCATTTACTACAGAAATCTGTGTGTGATGTAGCTAGAGGGACAAATTTCAATGGCCTTAAGGTAGGAAAAGAACTTACTGGAGTTTTTAATTCTATGTAACCTTCCGCCTCTGAACTTGGGCTCTATTTAAAATGTCCTAAATTTTATGTTGTTAAAAAAAAATTGTGTGTCCATCACAAATATATTTACAGCCATGCTTGGCTTCTTTTTTTGCCTTTTTAGCACTCAGGGCACTGAGGGAAAGTTTTTGTCCCTTTCAGTATTTGCTCAGGGCAAAGTTGTGTAAGTAGAAGGAAAATGGGAAAACAAATCAA
>PYHW01010591.1:48916-72706 GCA_013186435.1 Turdus rufiventris | reverse complement strand
GAGCCTGCTTTAGCCAAGGTCAGGCCTGAGGCTGAGCTCAGCTCCAGGGAAAACAGCTTGCTGGTGTGGCACAGAGCTCAGGGATGGGCAGGAGCAGCCCTGCACAGCCCAGCAGGCTCAGCTTTGGGAATGCCTGTGAGTCTCTATCTCACAGTGTGTGAACAGCTTTGTTGTGTTTAACCCACTCTGTCCCCTTCAGCTGACAGCCAGAGTTGCCAGTGCCAGTGCCCTGATGATTTGAATTACCTCAATAATCTGAGGAACCATTTGTTTTGAAAGCCAATATTTAGATACAGGGCTGCTTATTTGCATTTTTTCCCCCTGAGGTCTCGGATGGGTTTGTCTGTCCCAGAATTCAGCCCAAACCCTTTGTCCTTGTCCTTTGCTGCTCTAATCCTCAGCCCTGGGACCTGCAGCATCCTGGAAGCCTGGAATAAACAAACTCAGCGAGTGCAAGTGGTGTTTGCAAGGTGTTCCCTTCTTTATTTACCTTCTGCAGGACATTAAATAAATCTGCATTTCTTTGCTGTCAGAAACCTGTGTGATTTAAAGGCGAGAGACTGTGACTGCCTGGGGAATAGAGGGCTCCAGGGACACCTTAAATCCCCTTCCAGGAATTAAAGAGGGCTTAGAAAAAGAGGGAGAGCAATTTTTTTTCACAGGCAGAGGGTGACAGGAGAAGGGGTTGGTTTTAAGCTAAAGGAGGGTGAAAGGGAATGTCAGCATTTATCCAAAAAAGTACTTAACTTCCTAAGAAATAAAGAGTGGCAGGAAGCTATTTGGGAGCTCAAAGGGAAATCATTATGATTTAAGTGAAATTGTTGCTTGTCAGGATTAATTAGTTACAACAATTCTTAAGAAGACTATTACAGATTCCTTTTTCCTAATATTTTCTCTCTGATAGTTCTACATTAATTTTAATGACTATAATGAGAGTATAATGCAGAAAAATAGTTTTTCCCGTGTGATCTGAAGATGTGATGAATATTCAAGGTGCTTTTAATTTTTGTCCATTTGAGGTGAAGTTTTCAGTGTGTGTTTGCTGTGAAGGCAGAACTCCTATTTAATTCACATGTTATGTTATTAATTTACCATTGTTTAATGCACTTTACCTAAGCTTCAACATTTTAATTCAATTTATTTTTGGCACCTCATTAAGTAGATAATCTTGGCATAGTGTGTTACTTCTGAAACACTTCTCCCAGTGCCTAAATGCCTAATTTCAACACTTTCATAAATAAAACCGTGTATGCATGATTTTATTTTTCTCAGTACTTAGGAAAGTAAACTTTAAATATTTTCTTTAGTTCTTTGTTTTTTTTTTTTTTTTTTTTTNAGAAGATGCAAATGTGGCACGTATAAAAGATCTTCCATTTTAATTTAATTGCTGAACATTTTCTCTCCAGTGCAGCCATTATCTGTTGGGCTTTTATTGCCTCCACCAGTGAGTCAGCGAGTCCATAAGAGCAGCAGGAATTATGTCCCTGTCCCCTGGGTGTGCTCCCAAATCTGTGCTCAGCCTGTCCCTGGAGCTGATGGAGAGCTTTAAGCACCATAGAAGGGGAAGTTAGAAAAATGATTTTATAATGTTTTTTTCATTATTATTTTTAAAAAAGTATAAAATTCTTTCAGGCATTCTGAAAGTGGGAGTGAGGAATTTGCTGTCTGTACAGAATAAAAGTTCTTCCAGCTTTGCTGAGGGTTCCTGGCTGGGGGAAGCAGGAGTGAAATGCCTGAATTCTGCACCAGCTGGGCAATCCAGGGATTTAAATATCAGATTTAAATATCACAGAGTATCCTGAGCTGGAAGGGACCCACAGGGATCATCTAATTCCTCTCCTTCCCTGCACAGGACACCCAAAATTGCAGCTTCAGTCCACTGACATCAGCCATGAACAGTTGTCTCCATCAGATGTTTGCTGGGAAAGAAATGTGTTCGAAAGCAGTGAAAAGGAATTTCCCCTTTTTTGAAGCAACATTTGGGGTTGGTCCTGATGTTCTTTTTCTTTGAAAGTCTGAGCTTTGTTTCAGCCTCTGAAAGGTGATTTTACTGAAACATCACAGCAGCTGAAAATGTTCTTCACAAACCAGTGCAGAGCTCTGTTGTCTCATGGTTTTGCCTAATTATTACAAATATTTATTCTTTTACAGATGCAGGGCAGGACAATGTAAATCAAGAAACCCCTGGCCTTCCTTGGCTTGGAGTTACCTGTGTTAGTCTTCAGTTTCCAAAGGGGAAAAGCCCAGCCTGTGGATTTTGTGCCTTTGTAGACCATTCCTTGGTATGGGAATTTCACACAGCAGTAGATCCTGCTTCTGCAGAGGGGTGAGAAGAGGAATTGCTGCTGCCTAGGAGCTCTGGGTGAGTACCCAGGGCTACTGCAGGGACTCTGCACAGTTCCTTGGCAGTTTGGGGCAGTAAATGATGTGTCTGGGGTTATAATATTATATTTGATATTAGGCCAGGCTGGATGGGGCTTGGAGCAACCTGGTCTGGTGGAAGATGTCCCTGCTCATGGCAGAGGTTGGAAATGGATGCTCTTTGAAATCCCTTCCAGCCCAGACCATTCTGTGATTGAGTTATTCTAGAATTTTCCTGTTTGCTGTACTCACCTTCCCTTATTCCCAGTATAAACCCCAGTGAATTCCAGTAACAATTCAAGTTTTGTGGTGCCCTGTCCCTGTGCAGTTGCCACTTGGCACATAAGGAGATGCCCTTGGTGACAAAGGAATTCCCAGGAGCTCCTGGTAGGAGCAGTGTGGGGCTTTGGTGGTTGCCCAACCCCAAAATCACATCCTTTGATCCCAGAAGAAAGCCTCTGGTGAACAAAATGGGGTTTGGATTTTGCTGTCTGTGGTGGATTTGGGACAGTTTGGAAGGGCTGGGCTCACCTACAGGTTTTGTGTGGCTTCAGCAGGTTCGGGGGGCTGTTGAATCAATGCCCAGTGACTCTCCCAGCCTTGCAAGGGCTCAGTGAATGACAGCAGCACTGGCAGGCAGCTCTGACTCTGGGCTTTTACATCTGATTTGTGGCCCTCAGCAGAGCACAGTGACTTCCACAGGCTGAGTCAAACAAGAACCAGCCCAAGCTTTGAATTGTTTTGCTCTTTGTCTCCTCCAGAAAACTACAGCATGTGTTTTGGGGCTGATGTATCTTGTCTGGTAGATGTTATCAGGTGAGAAATGTTCTGGTTCAGTAATGACTGAAAGTTCTGGGCTGAGCCCACGCTGAGCCCCTGCTCTCTGCAGGGTCACATTTTGATTTGCTTTATGAAGCTGCTCCCAGTTGTGATGTCCTCTCCTGGCTCCAGCAGCATCCCCTGCCATTCCAAACCTTTTATGGAATATAAAATATGTTTCTATAACATAGAGCTGGTTTAGAAGGTTTATTAACATTTTATATAGTGTACAGTGTATGAAAGTAATGGTCCAATTATTGATGTGACAAGATGTCCCTGAAAATGTTCATATCTGTGCTCTTTTAATAAGGCACTAAAAAACACCATAACCCTCTGCTGCTGGAGTTTCTCTGGGTAACAGCCCTCAATTATATCCCTGCTGCAGTTTCATTTCACATTTGTATTAAATCTGTTTTGTTAAGGTTTTAAGAAAAATTTAATGCCATTAAATAGCAACATTAAATCACAGGGCAATTCTGCTCGATGTTTTGGAGGTCTTTCCCAACCCCAGTGATCCTGGGATGGTGTTCAGCCCATTTGCACTAGAAACAGCATCAGCTGATATCAAAGGTCAGCCTGTCACATTACAAAAACATCACATGATTGGTTTTTTAAAAGTTTTTTTTTTTCAAGCATCTTCAGCAGTTTGGAAGTTGTGTTATGAAGAACATTCCTCAGGCAGTAATGGGTATGTTTGTTTATTTTATGCATAGTTGGATAAGTACCTTCCACCTGGCCAGAGGAGATAAATTCAGGTGTTTTTGTCTGAAAGTCTGAACAAATTAACCATGAGAAAAGCCACGTGGAAAACTGAGGAAATCATTTTAAGTTTGTCCTTATAAATGCAGGAAACTGTGAAGGTGCATTTTTCTGTCAGTGAGGAGATGAATAAATAAATGAAATGTAGGGACTAGTGGTGGTGGACAATGAAATGATTTTTAAGCGCTCTGGGATTCCTTTAAGTTCCAGCTTTAAAAATCAAGTGAGGAATTTTTTTTTTTTTATTGTAGGGGGAAGAAAAGGAAGAATAGCTATGAAAAGCTGTCAGCTGGTGGGTTTGTGCTCAGGAATCATTCTGGATATCTGAGACAAAAACGAGCTCTGGAGTTACTCATTAATGGACATTGGCAAAATCTGCAGCAGTTTGGTATCAGTGCTAAAGGCAGAGTGAATGAAACAGCTCAATCAGCTCTGGAAGGAGCATGAGCTGAGGAAAGCCATTGCAGAGTTATTGATTGATGGATTGGCTTTTGGCATTGCCCACTGGGCACAGGGACCTGGCAGAGCCTCTGGGAGGGACTGGGATAACAGGGAGGGGAAGAGAGAGAGAATTGTCTGCTGAGCCCAGGGAGGAGGGTGGCATTTCTGTCTGTGAGGAAACACTCCCAGACTGGCTTGGGTGACATTGAAGGGATATTAAGGATCATCCATCCCACCCTGCCATGGCAGGGACAACTCTCACTGTCCCCAGTGATGTCCAGCCTGGCCTTGGGCACTGCCAGAGACCAGTGTCAGCCCTGCCCACCCTGCCAGGGAACAATTCCTGCCCAAAACCCCACCCAGCCCTGCCCTCTGGGCAGTCTGAAGCAGTTCTCAGGAAATCCAAGGATGGGGCTGATAAATGTGGGAGATGGGAACAGTCTTCCCTGCTCCCTCCTGGCGTCCCCAGGGTCTGGGACAGATGTGTCCCACACAGGAGGGCAGTACAGCTCTGCACATTTCCATCCCCCAGGCAGGAAGCTCTGCAGGGATGGATGCTCATCCCTGCCTGCAGCCCTGCAAGGAGGTGAAGCAGGAATAACACTCCTGCTGTTCCACGCTTGCTCCTTCCTTCCCTGGCTGAGCCATGTTCCTTTTAATGCAAAAAATAAAAAAAATCAGACAGCAAAGAGCACCAAAGAGTTCCTACAAAAGCTCATTTAGCACATGGCTAATTACCCTCAGCCTGGATTTACTCTCCTTTGCTGCCCTGAGCCAGCCTGCCTGGAAAAGAGGGGAACTCAAGTGCATCTCACCATTCTGTGGCTGTGCATAAGCAGTGGAATTAACTGCAGACAGGAGTTCTAGTGTCTGATTCAAGTCACTTTTAAACTTTGATGAGCTCACAGCTGTGCCACCCATGTGCTTTAGCACTTTTTCCTTCCACAAGTTATTTTTGTGCTGGGAGTCTGGTCAGGGAACAGCTGCAGGAGTGGAATTTCTGCACTGAAACCCCTGAAAGATGAATTGTAGCAATATTTAACTGAGAATGTTGGGGAGACTCACCCACACTTCAGAAGGTTTCACTGTTTAGGATTTCACAGTAATTTTTTTTCCTCTGGAGGCTGTTGTATGTGGTTATATCACAATTTAAACTGGTTTTTGGGGTGCAAATCTGATCCTGAAGGATGCTTGTTGGAAACAAATACCTAATTCCATTTATGATGGGGAATGTAACTGAGGGAAGTCCATAATTCTGGTTATTATGGAAAAGAAGTGCATAAAGAAGTATTTAAATGAGACAGGTGGAAGGAGGAATTTCACATTTCATCAGTTAAGAAAAAGTAAAGGAGGAGAGGGAGTAAATATGAACTCCTGCTTGGTGTAAATGCAGTAAATCTTATTCTGAGGGGAAAAGCTGACTCTCTGAATGTAGAGCATGAACTAAAGCAGCTGAGTAAGAGCTAGCTCAGAACATTTTCCTGCTTGTGGATTGAGTGAATTCTGCAGTGTTTTCTTCTCCATATGGGAGCACAGGAACATCTCTGGGTGCCTGACACACACACAATAAATCCCCAATATCTGTGGCAGCAGATGGGTTCTGGTTTTGACACTGGGATTGGTATAAATTCCTCCTGTAAGTTATCATCCACCTGGCTACTTTGCATAGCAGCACATTTATTTATTGCTGGATTATTGATGATATTCTTTTTATTTCAACCCTGACCATAAAGAAAAGCCCAAATCCATAATTTAAAATTACTCTGAAATTTCTGTAGTGTGTTTGTGAGTATTTTTGAGACCCTTTCTGTGGGCTTTAATGAGATGTCCTAACCACTAATGAAGTGTGTTTTTTCCAGAAGGTGCCACAGCAAAAAAGCAGCTTGGTGTGGTAAATGTAATTCTGGTGAAACACTGGAAAGCTTAATGTGCTTAAAAGCATGCAGCAATTTAAAATCAAGTCACAAGTTAATCAAATAACATCAGCTTTGCCTCATTTCAGTCCTGGAACAAGCCCTGAATTGAGGATTTTAAACAAGTGCGAGCACACGTCTGCAGCAGGTAATATCCAACCTGGCCAAGTGTTCCTTGGCTCCAGAAAACTTTCACATTTTCCACCTGGATGTTGTTTTCATTGGAGCTCTCCCAGTTTGAGTTTGCTGGCTCCAGAAGGGGGGCTGATTGATTTTTATGCTAATCCTAGGTGAAAAGCAGCTGTTGTAGGCACGGCTTGCACTCTGCTAATCCAGCTCATCAGGGCTGTAAACAGGCAGATAAAGGCAGGGGATTTCAGCCTGTAAAGTGCTTAATCCCTGCAGCCTGGGGCTTTCCCTGCTGCTCACCTGGGCAGGGATTGGCAGGGTAGGGCTGGGATGGATGGACGTGGAAAAAGGAATGTATGGGATGGGATGGAGACAAAGGGATGAAAGGATGGAAGGGCTTTCCCAGCCCAGCTCTTCCCAAAGACGAGAATTCCCATGGGATGAGAGAGAGCCCCCCTGCTCTTTGTGCTCCTGTTCCTGCTTTTTCCTGCCTGTCCTTCCCTGCCCCTCTTTCCCAGCTAGAGCAGAGCGATGCTGTAACGAGGGAAGGATTTACAGCCTGATCTAAATTTGATTTGTTCCCACGAATGTTGTATAAAAAGGAGCTTGTTGTTTTATTAAATACTCCCAGCCTGAGGGCATGGTTTATACAGCATCATTACACCTGGTAGGAACAAGTCAATCCTGCTCCCTTTCAAATCATGGATGGCAGGGGGTGCATCCTGGGAGTTCATTCATCCACCAGCTAATGATCACTAGTGGATTTTAATATATATATGTATTTCGAAATGGATATTTATAGTATGATTATATTGATATGTTATATTAATATATATTTCTGTATGTTATATTTTCCTTTTTTTATATGTAAAAATTTTGGTTGTGTACTGCATGGGACTCTGATCACCCAGCTCTAGTGGAACATTTCCTAAGCATGGAATGGGGTTGGAACTAAATGATCTTTGAGGTGCCTTCCAACCCAGCCCTTTCTGTGATTCCGTGTTTTTCTCTGGAGAAGACTCAGGGATGTGTCCCCACAGCCCCTCCTCTCCCCTCCCCTTAATTACCTCCGCATTCTCTCATCCCCTTGGAACTGCCACACACAACACTGAACACAGAATTCACTCCTTTTAGTGCCTATAACAGAATTAAACCCCAGCTTAAGCAGGGCAGGCTTCAGTTATTAATCCTCCCATGAGCAACTGTAATTATTTTTGCCAGCACTAATTTCATTTGCATATGTGTTGTTAAATTGCAGCTCACAGGAAGCAAGGGGGGCTTTGAATGATTGGGGGAACAAAGTGCTGATTTTTGGGAGGGAAAAAGCAGCAGTGCACTGCCATAAAAAGGCAAAGGGAACATTCTGAGTGTTTCTGATGTGTCTGTTTGCCAGAGGATTCCTGGGAGAGGTGCTTGTCCTCCATCTGTCAGCAGTGGCTGGGTTTGTCAGAGGAGGTGACAGGGTGCTGGGGCTGAACAAACACAGCTCAGTGTCTGCTCTCAGCCCCAGCTGAGAACACACAGAGCTTCAGTTCAGGATGGGAAATCAGTTCTGGGCTTTGCCTCTCATGGGGAGTGCTCAGAGGTCTGGGCTGATGCAGGCACCTGATTGTTGGACAGCAGCAACATTGCACGTGGACGTGCCACAGTTTCAGTTTTTTTCCTTCACTTTTTTTTTCTTTTTTTTTTAAGGAAACTTCAATCTGTGTCACTGTGCTTTGTTTTGCAGGTTGTTGTGGCCTTGGCTGTCAGAGTGTGGGGGTTTCTTGGTGATAAAATTCCTGCTCCAAGCCAAAAAAAGCACTCACGTAAGCCAGCTCAGATGGTTCTTCCCTTCCCTCCTTTTTTCACAACTTATTTTTGGGTGCTGAAGTTGTCACTACCAGTTGGATGGGACAACACAGGCTTTGCATTTCGTGCTGTGGTGGGAGAAGCAATTTCCATAATTTTTTGCTGGGATTTGCCTGGAAAATGATTCAGTGACAGCTGGTGAAGGAAGGTTTGGGAAGGCCATGGCTGGCTGTGTGTGCCCACATTTGCCCCTGTGGGCTGTACAGTAAATAACCAATTCCTGCTTTCCCTGGAGCCCTGGGATTCATGGATGCCTCTCCACTTCTTGCTGATATTTATTTTTGGCAAACAATCTCAGCACCGAGCTCAGCTTTCCGTGCTCGGGGATGACCTCGAGCAGCTCTGAGGATGAAAGATGTGAGAAAAGAAGCTACAAATGCAACAGTGCTCACCAAACCTCTGCAGGGCACCCAGTGAGCACTGTGACACTGAGACAGCACAGAAATATCATAAAAATAGTACAGAAATATTATAAAAATAGGCATGTTAATAAGGGAGAAGTTGCCAGGAAAGGGGGAGCAGCAGTATCTCAAAGCCACAGCTGGGAGTTGCACAAAGCTTTTTTCTTGCTCAACAGGCAGAGTGAAATACATTTATTAATGGAAATCTGTTTTTCCAATAAGAGAGCTCAGAAGGCAGGGAATGGTCAACTTAAGTTCTTAATGGATAGCAGTTTAAACTCCTTCCGTTTTACAAATGTTTAATTCATCACTAATTATTCCTTCATTTAGTGCTGCTGAAACTGAGTCAGAAATAAGAAATCCTCCAAGAGCTTGGTCCTTGCAGTCATAAATGTTCCACAAATTTGTGTTTAAATCTTCAGTGCTGGACAGCTCTGTACATTTAATACTGAACTCTTGAACTACCATATTATTTTTGTCCCAAGAGTTTCCAGAACTTCTTTGCAGTCTCCTGTCACTGTGGAGCCAATTAAAGCTCAATTAACCCATTTGTCTGAGGGGCTCCAGCACAGAGCTGCTGTGGGTGGAAGCAGCTGGTGGTGTGAAGGGAAAAGGGGAGAGGAGGGCTGGGCAAGGGAAATAATAGAAAATAACCTTGTGCAGTGAGATGTGGATGAATTCCAGGTGCTCTTTGCAATGTTTGGCTCTGGGATGGGTTTCCATCTCCCAAGCAAACCTGCAGCAGTTCTGGCCCATCCTTTGTGGATGCTTGCTGTAAAAGGGCTGTCCCAGCTGCACAGCCCAAAGCTCTGCTCAGTGCAGAATTCTTCTCAGGCTGAGGAATTACCAGCAAAGTTTCCCTGACAGAAAGAGCCAGGCAGTCCTTGCCCAGCAATTGTTCCCACAACTGGCAAACACAAATTAAAGCACTTTGCTGCTGCATTTCTTTTTTTTGGGTGAAGGTTTTTATTTGTAACATTTGCTGTTTAGGTTGGTAATCTCAGCCCTTTGTGCAGTTACACACAAATTGCACATGAAAACAAAATGTGACTGGGGACAAGAATGAACATTGTCACCACGAGAAACTATTGTTTTCAGAAATATATCCAAACCCACCATGTTTTCTTGCATTAAAACTGATTTTTGCTCCCCAGGACCTTTGTCAGAACAAGTAAAAAGATGTTCTGGCATTAACTCTTTTGTGCTGAGGTTTTTTTTTTTTTTTTCTGATCTTCAGGGAAGGAAGAGGCTGCACCCTGAACATCTCCTGAGAGCCAAGGGCCAGTGCTGTGTGTGAAGCACCATCCTCAGTGTCTGAAGAGGGCACAGGGCCACTCTCACCACTAATAAAGGGTTTTCTGAAACCTCTCCAGCACAGCTGAAGTGCAAGAATTACTTCAAGTGCTCACAAACTCCTCTTGTGGGGCTCAGCTGAGACCAAGAGCTTTCCACAGTGAGTGGGGGTGTTCGACCCCACCACTTGCAATGACTCCAGAGCAAAAGGAAAGTTATTCCAAAGTAAGTAGAACATTTCCAGCAATGAAAAACTTCCTGCCAAGGTCGAATTCATGGTTTGGATGAGCTCTCTAGACCAGAGCTTGTAGGGGTGTCTGCAGGGAAGGGGGGAGAGGGGAGCAGCTTTGGATGGAAATAGCTGAGCTTTGGGAGCAAATCTGTTTTTGCTGTTGCCTGCTGTTTTACTTCAGTGTGTGCTGTTATGTAATGGAAATAGAAAAATCCATCTGAAAGCAGCAAATATGAAAGGAAACAATGCAATAAATAATACCAGATAAACACTGCAGGAGGAGATCCCTGAGCCAGGGACTGAGTTTAAAACTGAGCAGCTGACAGGAGTTTAACATTTCCCTTTTTATTCTTCAGTGACAGGGGGATTTATTTCATTTTGGACCTGAAGTAACAATTAAATAAGCTTTGCTGGTTTTTGCAGGAGTCAGTTTTCCAGGCCATTTTAATGAGTGTGTGTTTGTCTAAAAGTGCCACAGCCTGGGAAGGATCTGGCAGTGCTGAGCCACCTTTCTTGTCTCCCTAACTCTGTGCAGAGGCAACAGAGAGCCTGGCTGCCCTGCTTAGGCTGGCCTAACCAGGAGCCTGAATTTACCTGGCACACAGATGAGTCCCACGCCCAGCCCTTCCTCAGTGTTGTTCCCATCTGGTCCTCAGGAGAGGAGAAGCAAAGCAGGTCCTACGTTGGTTTTGTTGCTCTTGGGTTCAGGAGAGAGCAGGCTCTGCTTCCTCCAGGCACAGCACTCCTCTACCACAGCAGATTTCTGTTCTGATATTTGGAATGCAATGTGGGGTTTAGGGGGTTTCATCCCTGCACTGCTGGACCTGCACAGGGGTTTCTCATACCCTGCTGGAAATTGTCTGTGGAGATCCAGGCTCAGGCTTGGCCACATCTGGATGTGTCACCTCCACCTGCTCTGGACTGAGGGGCATCAGCTGGGCCTGGCTTTAGAAAAACCAGCCCAAAATCCAGGGAATTCCTGCAGCACCAGCTCCCCTGTCCCCTGCCCAACCTCAGTGTGAGCATGGGCAGAGCAAATCTCAGAACACTTTTAGGATACCTCTGAAATTCCTCTCTGCTGATGCCCAAATTTGCTGCACTGGGAAAATCACAGCCTTAATGCAGCAAAATAAGCAGAACTTTCTATTCCTAAACTGTTAAAGTAAGAGCTGGAAATCCTGGAAATGCTCCATATGCGCAGAAAATCCAGGGTTTCATTTCTGTATTTTTCTGATTGTTGCTGCACTTTCAGATGCTCTCATTTCACACGTGGAAATTGGTGATGAGCAGATTAAGGGATTTCCTACCACCTGTGGAGTTATTAGAAAGAGCAGATGCTGCTAATACTGGAAAGAGAATTCTGGCTTGGAGTCTGGACTTCTTTTATTTGCACATTTCTGAGAAATGGAATATATGTGACTCCTAATGATCTAAGTTATTAGGAAAAGAAAGCTTCAAGGGATCTGCCCCCAAGACTGTGTCCTATTAATTCTAAATGTAAAATTATTTCTCTGATGACAACAGAAAACTGCACAGTAATTACAGTGGCCCAAGAGAAGAAATTACTGTGCAGTCTCAAGTTATCAAACAGCTCTAGCCTTTTTTTAATATCACAGAAATTCTTTGGCTTCATGCAAGAAAAGCAAAATACCCCAAGGTAGTCTAATTTCATCTTCCAGCTAACAGAATTCTTTTTTTTTTCTGTGGATGCAAATCACATTTTTATTACAGCAAAGAGCAATGTGTACTTTGTTTTTTTTTTTTCCTTTTAGCTCATTGGAAACAGAGCTGATGTAATTGGACAATTGATGTAATTGCAAATGCAATTGCAGTAATTGCACATGCAAATAAGGGATTGTTCTCTGGGCTATAAAACTTCTGGGAGCAGGTACAATGTACTCCTGCATTGCCTGGCTCATAATTGTATGGGTATTTTGCACCAAGGCTGTTATGCAGCTCCTTATTTATTTGGGAACAGGTCTGTTGCCTAAATATGAAATATCCTTTACACAGCAAGCAATAAAAATAATGGGTTCCCCATCATACTCAGGGCTGGGAATGCATTATTTCTAAACTGTGGTGCCTTTTACTTTATGGAGAGTGAAATAAACAGTTACTGGAGATAAAACCTCATTTAAGCTGCACAGCCACTGGAACATGGGGAACATCTACTGCTTCCAGGGCAGCAGGAAGGGAACGTGGCAGGCAATAGTTCAGGATGGTTTTTTAAATCTGTTGTTGCTAATGATCACGTTTTCAATGGAATAACTTTTCTTCTCCTTATCTTCCCAGATTCCTTGGCATCAGGAGCTGCTCTGTGGTAAAATCCTCATTTGTGYGTGAGGAGTTTGTGAGTGTTGCACAGATCTGWGTCCCATGCTGAGTTCAGCATGGAGCTGGGCACTCTAGGGTCACTCCTTGGGCTCTTTTCCTTCTTTTCCCCCCCCTTTTTTACCCCTGACTGCAGTGGAAGCATCAGCAGAGTGTTCCAACAGCACCAGGCTTTGAGGGAACTGAAAAAGGCAGAGCCAGGTGAGCTGAATACATTGAATTTATTACTTTTATTGTCTTCTGTTCCAGAGCAGGACTGCACACAAACTCCACATCTGCTAGGAAAGGAAACTTTGAATTTGTGAGGCAAATCAAGCCTCAGGTTGGGATATCATTGTTGGCAAAATCCAGTGGCACTATAGGAGTACAATAAAAATCCCAGTGACCTTTGAGAGGCCAGGCAGGTTTTTGCTGTGGATAGAAACATCCAGGTGTGTGTGGCAGGAAGGGAAAAGAGCCTGAGGGAGAGCAGGGCCATGTTCTCAGCTGTGGGGATCAATAGAGATCAATCACAGCGTGCAGGAAATGCTTTTCCACACAATCACAGAAATATCTCCTCCCATGTGAATTTAGAGCTAGAGGGATCCCCAGGAAGAGCTACAACCCTTTATTTCCAACAGTTTGCTGGGCCAAGAAAGGGGCAGGAAGAAATTCCATCCCATTCACATAATTATGGCCCAAGGAGTGGATTTTTCAGATTATCCTGGTGTGGTCACTGTGCATGCAGAATGGCCCCAGGGGTGATGTGAGCCACTTTTCCCTCACTGTGAGGCCAGTTCCTGTATTTGTTCATGCTCCACGCTCCTCATCACTGAACACTGGGGTGATTATCTGGGGGGAATTCTAAAGAAGAGAGAATTGGGTTCCCAAAGGCTCTGCTGCCTCATAAATCCCTCCCTGTACAGGGTGGTGCCTGTAAGGAACAACTGATGGATTCTTGCTTTGCACAAGAATTGCTGACCTGGAACTGCAGAGTCTGGGTTCCTCACACTTTAGCTGAATAAATTCTGGCAATTCTTGTTCCAAAGCAGGCTCTGCAAACCCAGAGCCCCCAGGTTTGACCTGCCCAGCACAGGGCTGTGATCTGCAGGGAAAATGATTCTGGAAATGAAATGATTCTGGCTCAGGTGGCAGCTCCAGCTCTGGGCTTGTGCAATGCTCTGCGCTTGGCTGCCAGGGGAAGGGTTGTGGCACTGCCCTGTCTGAGGAAGAATTTAATTTGAGAGCAGGATTATTTGCAGGTTCTTGCTCTGTTTAAGCTCCCTGGGAAGGCCCTGCAGTGCTTTGTTGAGCAAACACTTATGTGAGATAGGAACTTGATCTTCACATGACATTTATAGCTTGATAGGAGAACCTCTGGCTTCATCTGTTCCACTGAGAGATGAGGATTTATTTTATTTATCAAATTCAAGTACTGTTTTGGGGATAGTTCTTCAGCTGATGTGCTCCAGTGTGGAATAGTGTCAGATCTGGAGGAGAAATTCCAATGAAACAAAGGCTTTATGCTTCCCTCATTTCACCTGCTCTCATTTTCTTTATTTAATTCTTAATTCCCATAGAGAGATGTTGTGTTTTACCTTGGATGGTGTTTATTCTCAGAGTGAGAGCTTTCAGTGCTCACCCAGTGCTTTCCATGGATTTGGAATCCTCTGGATCCAGGCTATCCACACTCCTGCTGGGCAGCTGAGCTCATTTTTCCGAAGCAGAACTGAGGGCACAATTTGGGTTGGCAGAGACCTCCAAGGTGATGTGGCTCCAGCCTGCCATGGTGACAGGATGAGTGAGCAGAGGCAGTGCCAAGTGTCCTGCACCTCAGGCAGAGGGAATGATGAGTTCCAAATCCCCAGAGCTGTGTGTGCCACAGCTGGATGCAATGTCAATGAAAACAAGGCAGTGCTCAGCACAAAGTGCAGATTTTTCAAGGGGAAGGCGCTCCCAGCCCTTTGTGGGACAGAGCTGCTGCTGTGCCACAATCCCCAGGGTTGTTCCCCTCCTGGAACCTCCAGCAAGCTCTACCTGCAAAACCCCAAAGTTGAGCCTTGTATTAAAACCAATCCCCCATATGGTGGCAGCCTTTTGAAAGAGATGGGGAAAAGCTCCATTGAGTGTTTGTTTTAGTGCAGTCAGAAGGAAAACACAGCATGTGGAATGGCTCTGCTCAAGCCTATGGGGAAAAATGGGCATCTCTGAAGCACTTCCACAGAAACTGGCAGAGGAGAGCCTTTCCGATTCCTTGCTGACAAGATTATTTCAGTTCCTGACCTTCTATCAGGACAGGAGTGGTTTTAATAATTCCCATCCCTTCTCAAGTGCTTATAATAGTCACAGTCTTAGATGAATATAATTTTTACCTTTCTATAACATTTTATATTTCATAGAGTAGCACAGCATTTTAAGCTAAAAGAGGTGAAATTTGAAATGGGCAGTGCAAACATGCAGTTTTAATGTTCTGAGATGTAAGGACACCAATCCATAATCATATAACCAAATGTGTCTGCATGCACAGATACAAAAAAATATCAGCTTTATTAGCAAGGTAAATTTAGATATTAAGGTTTTAGAATACAGTAATAATTATAAAGCAAGATGGAGGTTTTAGGGCAGAGATTTCTTCTTCACCTTCTTCATTGGTCTGGGTGGTATTTTGTAGTTGGATAGAAAAATCCACATTTTGGGCATGGGTGATTGATTATTGGGTAAGTAAAAATAATCTAGGTGTCATTTCTTAATTGGACAGTTTACCCTTAAAGGGCCTTGTAGAGAGACAGATACAGCTCCATTTTTAGCTTGACATGCTGCAGAACTCACAGCTTGTGAGATTAATATAGGTAAGAATTAATAAACATCTGAGTCCCAACAAGAAATACCATCTTGAGCTTTTAATCCCAACTCTGACACAAAGAAGATAAGGTGTGATCCAGAAGCTCTGCCACCTCTGGAGGCTCGGGGCTTTCCAGAGGCCCTTTTGGCACTGCTCTGATGGAGGAAATGCTTCCATTTGCTTTCAGTTGACTCAGTGTAAGGAAGACTTTTTCATTTTTCCCCTTTTCCCTTTGTTCAGTGCTGCTGGCCAGCAGAACCACTCAGAGCGGCAGAGATGCTAGGAGGCAGCAGAAACCCCAACACCAGGGCACAGTGACACTGTTTGCCCCTGAGCTGCCTCTCTGCTCCGGCACCCAGGAAAAACACCACGAGAGCCTTTAGGGGCTGGCTTTAGAGCTGGTGTTGGCAGTGTTTTGTCTTTCTCACTGCTGCCCTGAAATGACCTGCTCCTGCAAGCTTTTGTCTCCCAGTGGAAATAAAAAAGGAGTGAGAGGGGTGAGGAGCACCTGCAGGTACCTGCCTGCTCCTGCTCTGCTTCCCCAGGAGCAGCTCTGAGGGCAGGGCAGGATTGAAAATATGATGATTCAAGAAAGAATGGACAAATCCAGGAAAGATGGAGAGGGGCTTCTTACCAAAGTGTGGAGGGAGAGGAAAAGGGGAATGGTTTAAAACTGGGAGTGGTAGGTTTAGGTTAAATGTTGGGATGAAGGTGGGCAGCCCTGGCACAGCTTGGATTCCCCTGGATCCCTGGGGCAGTGCCCAAGGAAAGGTTGGAGCTCCCTGGCACAGGGAGAGGTGTCCCTGCCAGGACAGGGGTGGAACACATGATCTTTAATGTCCCCTCCACCCCAGAGCAGTGTGAGATTTGAGGAATCCCCTGAGTCTGAAGGAACTCCCAGGGATCCCCAAGTCCAGCTCCTGGCCCTGCACAGCCCAGCAGGGATGGGTTCCACCCAGGGAAGGATTTTTGTCCTGGACCCCTCTGCCCCTGTCGGTTCTCAGCCCAAAGCCCCCTGTGTGCCCAGGGGAAGGGGTTTGGTTTCTTGGCCTCTCTGATGGAGATGCAGAGTCTGTGCTGACTGGCAGCTCAGGGAGTCCCAGGCTGCTTATTGTTTTAGAAATAAAGATATTAGCATGCAAATGACTCTGGGAGGTGTTTCTTCTCATTAGAGGATGGAGATCATTTGATAAAAGCTGCAGTGCTGCATCTGTGGAAGGGCTCAGCAGATTTGTCTTGTCTCAGCAAGAGAGCCCGGGGAGTGCAGCAGGGACAGCTCAGGAGACAAATGGTTTGTGACACACAGGTTACCTTTACTGTGCAAGGTGGGCGTGAAATGTTTTATGGGGAGACAAAAAAGATGATGGGCAATTAACTACAAACTCATGCAGCAGGTTTATCATATGCTCAGCTCATCCATCTGTGTCTCAGTCTCCAGCAGACTCATGAGTTTCATCAAGAAAACCATTTTCAAACTGGCAGAGCAAAACAGATCGGTTTTGCCTCGGAGCTCCACCGAGGTTTGCAGTGCTTTTATCATATGTTTATGGTTTACAGATGCAAAATACACATGTAGGAGAAAGGAGGGGGGCAGATGGTTTTCCCCTTGCAGGAGGTATGTTTTGAAATATTTCTCGCCCAGGGAGCAGTTCTGCAGATGCTGGTGTGCATGTGAATGGCTTTGCTCAGATAAAGGCACTGGAATCCTCTGGGATGAGGTAACTGCACTGAAATCCCAGCCCCTGGCCTGGGAGAGTGAGAGGATGGCTCAAGGAATGGGGAGAGGAGGGTTGAGCTGGTGGTTAAACACTGAACTGGTGCTGGTTTTGCCTCTGCTGCAGATGCTCTGTGTGAGCCCAGGTCACTTGGTCTGGCCGTGACTCAGTTTTGCTCTGTAAAGTCTCAGAATCAGGGAATGGTTTGGGTTGGAAGGACCTGAAATCCCACCCAGAGCCACCCCTGCCATGGGGACACCTCCTACTGTCCCACTGCTCCAGCCCCAATGTCCAGCCTGGCCTTGGGCATTCCAGGGATCCAGGGGCAGCCCTAGCTGCTCTGGGTACCTGTGCCAGGGTCTGACCACCCTCAAATCCAGGAATTCCTTCCCCAAATCACTTCTGTCCCTGCCACCTGTCATAATGAAGCAGCTCCCCATGTCCTGTCACTTGTAAAAAGTCTTTCTCCATCTCTTGTTGACTCCTCTCAAGTCAGAGTAGCTATTTTTTCGATCTGTTTGTGCTAAATCAGTTAATACTTTCCAATTGCCCCCTCAATATTATGGCAATGAATATCTTATTGGAGACATTTAAGTACTAATCTTATATAAATAATTTTTTCCTTAACTAATTAGCTGGACACAGTCTTTGCCAGATTGGTTAAAAAAAAGATATTGATTTTCAGAATCAAAGGTAATTATTTTTTATCCTCTGAATCTTCAAGGGCCTCTCCCCTTTTCAGCCCTAAATGGAACTGCTGCACAAAAAGCACACAGCTCTTCCCTGGAGAGCAGGCTGGGGAGGGAATCGATGAAGGGGCAGCTCAGGACTAATGAGAGCAGCCCTGGGCTGGTTCCTTCTCTCACCCTGCTGAGCCCACGCACCGGGGAGAGCACCGAGAAATTGGATAAAGGAGGAAGTGGTGCAGGTCCCAGGGGTCACTGGTGCACAAACTGCTCCCCACATCTCCCAGCTGGGCTTTTCCATGCTATGCTCCACTTTCCTGACAGGAGAACCACTGTAACAAAGCAGTGCCCTAACTCTGTGTTCATGTGGTGACACAGGTACGTTTTTATTGCTTTAGAACACTGCTGCTGCTGGCGCACTGTGCAGCTGTGAAGTGCTGCCTTCAAATCCCCTCCCTGCCCACTCCACAGCACTGGAGGAAGGGAGCTCCTGGACGAAGATACTGGCCCTGTGCACTTTGACAGTCCATAAATCCAGTTTTGTCAGCCCAAAGAGGTGCTGTAAAGAGAGCAGATTAAGAGAGATTAGTTCTGCCAAGAGAGAATTTACAGCTCCCCTCTGCCTGCCTGGAGCTGTGGGATGGGGGCTCTGGGGATTTGGGGGAATCCTCCTGCTCCTCTGCCACCAGCAGGAGCTCTGCTGTCCCAGGGGAAGGGGCAGGGGAGGATCAGGAGAGCCTGGGGGCTTTCTTCCATCTCTGTGTTGTTTTTGGAGCAGGCTCATCTCTGATTTTTGTCACTGTGTTTGCAATTTGTAGAATCAAATGCTGCTGGAATGGGTTGGGTGGGACATTAAAGCTGATGCCACTGCAGGCTCAGCCCTCATGTGAAATGTGAAAAGTGCCCAGGTTATGGTGACTGATCCCTCAGGACACTCCTGGGAGGCCCAGGACAGCGAGGAGGAGAGCTCACCCCCCACCACCAGTTCAGGTAGCAGCCAGCAGCAGGGCTTAGCTTCAACCATCCCAAAATCAGGTTCTTGTGGTAGCCTGGAATCTGGGCACCAAAAAGTTTTGAAAATTTGAATTTCCCCTAGGAATCATAATGGGGAGTCAGTCACCCCTAGATTGCTGCTGGCTCATAAAAGCTTCCCAAGCCTGGTTTTCATGGCTCAGAGCTGCCCTGGATTCAAACAGGAGCCCCCAGGAGGGATTAAGTGCAAAAAGCACCTGGGGAAATGGGATAAAGAGTCGGGGATTCTGAAGGAATGGAGAGCTTTTACTGGAGAGTCCCAGAGACAGTGGGGCTATCACAAATTTGCTCTATTGGATATGGTTTTACATCTGGCAGAGCACAGAGCTTTAATCCCTTGGCTCAGAGAAGCAGCCATTAAGTCATGGAGTCATTCCCAGCTCAGGTGAGACCAAATGGGTTTGCTGCAGGTTTTTGTTACCTCCCTGCTCCACAGAAAGACAGGGAGAGCTTGTCCTTCCATGGCCAGACTTTAATCAGGCCCTGTGTGATGCACCAGCAACCTGAGCTGTTTGTCTGCATTCTTAAAGAGGGAAATAAATGGATCTGCTGGAATTTAAGCTGAATTTTGTACAGGTAAAATGCCTTCCATCCCATTCCATCCTGGTTTTTCTCCCTCACTTTCAACAGCAATTTCCTGTTTTCCAATAAAAATGCAGCTATTGAATAAAGTCCTGAGAATGGGGTCCTGTCAGTGTAATGAGTTCTCTGCAGTGGGGAAGGGGTTTGGTTTGATCACGGGATGCTACAGAGAGAAAACCTGGGGAAAGTAACTCTTGAGCCTGTGGGAAAGCACCCTTCTCATCTTCTTGCTTTCCTCTAATATTTTTTTGTAAATTCATTGGAAAATCCTGTTTTGCATTATTTTAAAAAGGGATACAAGGTAAGTCCATGAAAGTTACCAGCAGTGTCTGTTGTACCTGATGGGACATTTGTTCATTTGTTCCCTCCAGAGCTGGAATATTCTGTCACCAGTGCTAAACTGAAGAAGATGAAATGCAAAATAAGCAGGGCAAGGGAAGCTGTGGTGATAAAAGATATTTGTTATTGAGGGCTGAGAATAGAGCTTCCAACTGGGGCCCTGAAAATTCTCTGAATGCCCCACTGTAAGTGTTGTAAAATGGTGTGCTATGGACTGCCGTAAAGCGTGGAAGTGCCGTAAAACTGTCGTAAAGCGGTTGCTAGGGACCGCCGTAAAGCGCAGAAGTGTCGTAAAGCGGTTGCTGGGGGCGTCGTAAAGCGCGGAAGTGTCGTAAAACGCTTGCTAGGGGCGCCGTAAAGCGCGGAAGTGTCGTAAAACGGTTGCTAGGGACCGCCGTAAAGCGCGGAAGTGTCGTAAACCGGTTGCTAGGGACCGCCGTAAAGCGCGGAAGTGTCGTGAAACTGTCGTAAAACGGTTGCTAGGGACCGCCGTAAAGCGCGGAAGTGTCGTAAAACTGTTGCTAGGGACCGCCGTAAAGCGCAGAAGTGTCGTAAAACTGTCGTAAAACGGTTGCTAGGGACCGCCGTAAAGCGCGGAAGTGTCGTAAAACAGTTGCTAGGGACCGCCGTGAAGCGCAGAAGTGTCGTGAAACGGTTGCTAGGGACCGCCGTAAAGCGCGGAAGTGTCGTAAAACAGTTGCTAGGGTCCTCCGTAAAGCACAGAAGTGTCGTTAAAGCGGTTGGTATGTGCTGCCGTAAAGCTAGCTCCTTTGTGCTGTCAGAAAATGTGGTGATTGAGTCACTTTTTCCTATCGCTGTAATTCATCCTGGGTCAAATGCTGCTTGTTTGTATCTCTAGCAACTCTCACTTCAGGAAGGACTTTGGGGAAATGTTATTTTTCAAGCAGTGTAGGATTAAAAAGCAGAATTCTGAATTTGTTATTCCTGGGGTTTCGTGCAGCGTCCTCTGCTTTCCTCCCAGGTTTTGTGGGAGAGGGAGACAAGGACTGCTGCAGTATCTGCTGTGATTAATGCCCTGCAGGAACCCAATGCTTCTGGAATTACTGCATGTTTGAAGGGTCTGACAGGGCAGATAATTCCTCCCTGCCCTGGCAACACAAGATTTCCACTTGCTGATGCTCCTGAGGAGCTGTCCTAGCGCAGGGCAGAGCTGAGCCCAGAGATGGTGGGGATAAGTTAAATAACCTCTGTGGCCACGGGCACTTATCTAAATGAGCAGCAGCTCCAGGCCCTTGCAATCGCTGCCATCACTCCTGCCAAAGCCCTGCTTTAAAAAAGAAAATTAAATGTTGGAGTTTTCAATTTCAAGTGGGTGCAAGAATTTCAGTTGCGAAAAAAAGTCAAAATTAGATGGTGGGTTGTTAAGAAAATAAATGCTTCAGTGTCCAAAAATGACAGAATGCAAAATGCTCTGTTTTATTCAGAGCAAACAAAACCAATCAAGGCCTTTCACAGGGAGTGAATGGAAAGGACCCACCAGGAGCTCTAAGTCCAACTCAGCCTGCTCAGAACCAGCTCTGCAGTTCCACCAGGGCCTTGGTAGCAGGAAATGCAGCAGTGACATCAAAGCTGCTCATTCCCAGCTCCCCATTTTCCCTGGCATTCTCCCCAATTTCCTTTTTCCCCAGGGCAGCAGCAGGGTGGCCACAGCTCCCATCAGGGAAATAATTAAAGAATGGATTTTGAACTTGGATCAAACTTCTCTTCTTTCCAGACTTGTCTGGGGCATAAATTGGAAATCAAACACCCAACAAGGTCCTTCCATCCCTGCTGAAAGGCTCCAGGCTTCATTTAGTCAAGGCTCAGAATTAATTTTCCTATTAAATGAATGCTTTCTTAAAACGAAGGAGGAAAATGTTTTCAGTGATAAGATTGTTCTGTGAACCATTCCTAATGAGCTGCTGTGTCATTCCCTTCTGCCTCCTATTTATCTTGTTTAGATCCCTCCAGTTTGAACTATTCCAGCCCTTTGCTGCCTGCTAAGAGTTTATTTTGTTTCATTTTAACTGGGAGCTTCAAATACTTTAAAAAAGCTGATAGAAAGTGAAATATTTTATATTTTTATATTAGCATTTATTTCTGAGAAGTAGATACAACATATATATATTATATATATATATATATAAAATTTTAAGCTCTTTCTGTAAGGTTTATAATGTAAATTCCCATTTTAATAGATGGCTTTGCTTATTTCCCAAGGACATTTTCCTCCTTGCCCTGGGAAAGGGCTTGAACTTCACCCTGGCAGCTGCAGGCCCACGTGTGGGGCTGCCTTTAAGGGCATTTTGATATAAACAAGGTTTTTCTGCCCAGCAGAGGCAGATTTTTAGTGACAGGTGCTGTGTGGTGCAGGGTCCCCAGCACCAGCAACACCTAGCAGTGGGGTCTGGCAGCTCTGCATTCCTCTAAAACACTCTTGTGGGGAAAACAAATTCTTACAGCTACTCAGAAAACATTGTTTTAGGTGCCTTCAAAAGAGGAGAGATAGGCACTGAGGGGGGAAGAATGGAATAATTTTCAAATGCTGCAGACTAAAACAAGGCTTTTATTTGTGCTGGCTGCTCACAGTGACTGCCAGGGCCCCAGCACCTGCAGGCACTGCTGGGTTGGGATTTTTTCACCTGGGGAAAGATTTTGTGGGATTTTGTGGGATTCACTGGCCAGCTTCTGTTGTGTTGTAATTTCTCCTTTCTGTGCAGCCCAGTGCACCCATTTCCCACTGTGGGAAGAGCTCAGGTGTTGGTTGGAATCTCCCTTTCATTAATCCCAAATTCTGCAGCTGCTCCCACAGGTGCCCAGGTGGGTGCAGGGGATGAAGAGAGCCCTGCTTGGCTGGGGGAGCACCCAGCAGCTTCCACCCCACTGAGACTCCCCTCTGCCTCCAGAAATTTCAGCCAGAGCTGTTCAGCTTCCCAGAGTATTTTAAGGAATTGAACAAATTAGAAAAACTATTGAAGCAAGAGCTTCCCTCTGCCTCTGTCAGGTAACGCCGCGCTCGGAATTTATCTGAGGGAAGAAGAACTTTCACAGCCCAGTGACTCCACTTTTTATTCTTTCTACACTGTGAAGTATCATAATATTCTTTAATAGTGTCATACTTATATTTCACGCTCTAATCCACTTTTCTCCTGCTTTCCCATTGTGCTTTCTCCAGCTGGAAGTCTGCACCGTGCTCACGATCAGCTGCTCAGCCTTTCAGCAGGAATTGTCTCCTTTTCCAAACTGAAACGCTGCAAACTTTGCGCTGGGAGGGATTAGGATGTCCTGTGCATAATGTACATTTTCTTTACCTTTCCCATTATCTGCCTTGCAGCAGAGCACATTTGTCCCTGGTTTTCTCTCCTCGTGCCTAAATGAGAATCCCAGATTTGGGAATGTGCTGGTTCTGTCCTTTGTGTCTAATCTGTGCCCTCTGCTTCTCTCCCCCTCTTGTGATAAAAGTGCATTTTGCTGCTGTTGCAGTTCCAGCTGAATTTGATCAAGATAGAGGAACTGACTCATCATCTTTTCCTGGATTTTGGAGCTGCTGTGGCACTCGTGGATCAGCCGGGCTGGGGCTGCTCGCAGGCAGCCAGAGGCTCTGGTGCTGCTGTCACCCACATTAAGGCTCCTCTGGATCCTGACTCTCTTGATTTTATCTTTTCTAAGTGGAGAAAGAAGGGGAAAAGCTGAGCTGATGTCTGGGAGAAGGACACAGTGTGAAGCTTCCTGCCCTTGTTTTCTAATGGGCTGGGACAGTGGCTGCTCTCTCCAGGGAATTGTGCTGGAGCTGGGCTTCATTCTCTGTCCCAGGCAATGCTGGATCCTTCACTGGAGTTGCTGCAGGCACCAATGTTCATCTGGCATAATAACAGGGCTCATAACTCCAGCTTCATCACCTCCTCAAACCGCAGCCAGGATCAATGGGAAGTTTCTAAAACCCCCTCAGCCACTCCAGGGCACTGGGAAACAGAGTTTAAACACAAATTGAAGTGAAGTGTTAACCTGAGGAAGAGCAGGGCCATTCCTTTCCTGCAGAGCCATCCCTGCCTGCAGGAGGGGGTGCCAGAGGTCAGCGTGGAGTG
>PYHW01010591.1:35450-48783 GCA_013186435.1 Turdus rufiventris | reverse complement strand
AGTTTCTTGAGGCCAGCACCCCAGGAATGAACAGAACTGAATGTTGTAGAGATGAGTGGCTGGAGAGCAGAGCTGTGTTTGCTTTGGGGGCTGTTCAGGGGACAGTGGGCTGCAAGGACAGGATTTTACAGCCCTTTTAATATTTTTGCTTTGGGGGCTGTTCAGGGGACAGTGGGCTGCAATGACGGGATTTTAGAGCCCTTTACATGTTTATTTTGAGGACTGTTCAGGGGACAGTGGGCTGCAAGGAGAGGATTTTAGGGGATTTTATATTATCTCCCAGCCAAGCATTTTTCTGCCTTCTCTGAGCTCAGGATCTGTTTCCTGCCCCAGCTGCAGCCCAGGAGAATGTCAGGACATGACCTCCCCATGTATCACATAGACCCAACAGTTTGGGATGGAAGGCAGAGTTTTGACTTGTTTGGGTTCTCACCTCCCCAGGCTGAATGTTGAGTTTAAATCCACAGAACTGGAATCTGCCTTTAGTGGCTCCACAATTAGATTTTTTTCTCCCATATTTTCCTGCTCCTCACAATGGATATTTTTCCCATACTGCCATGACACTGGGTTTGTGTCTTTTATTTTTCTTTTTTTTTTTTTTTTACTTTATTCCTTTAAGCCTCATCCCTCCTCCTCTAATTTTATAAATTACTGAAATTATTTTTTTCCAGTGTTGCGGCTGGAGTTTCTGAGCACGATGAATTTTTTTATGTGTTTTAATTACTGCTCAGGCCAGGTAAGCAGATTTGGGCTTTTTCCAGAAAGCATCCTTGGCTCTGGCACTGCTGCTCTGCTCCCACCGTTGCTATGCACCACCCTCCACCTCAGATGCCTTCTGATTTTATTTTGGGCAAACTCCTTGAAATCCGAAGGTTTTCCTTCAGTTTGTTTTGCTTTGCTGGGTCAGGGGTTATTGCTGCAATCGCTGCTATTGCAGGGAAATTTAAATGGGGTTTTTCCCTCCTACTGCAAAAATCCAGGAAAAGAAAGTGTCAGTGTGGAGGGGAACTTGGAAAGGGAAAGGAAAAGCTGTTGTGTTATGCAGGAGAATTTCCTTGTTTCTTTTAACTGCCTCTTGAGATTAGAATTCTCTGCCTTTATTTTTAGCAGCCAGGCTGGTGGCAGGAACAATTCCTTCCCTTGGCTTTGTCAGTAGGTAAATACCACATTTATTGTATTTAAAGCAGAATCTGGATGCACAGAAAATGCAGCAGTCCTCTGAGGAGAGCATGGGGAGCTGGGAGTGCAGGCACAGCTTTGCTGCACTCATGATATTGCCATTAACACTGAATTCCTGCACGCTGCCTCTCGTTCCACAGTAACTTTGTGTTTGAACAGATGGGGCTGTGCAATGTAAAGACAATCAATTCTCATACAAAAATGATAAATGAAGAACACAAAAGCGTGTCATGTTTTGAATAAGTTCTTTAACAGATTTATCTCTGTTGCAATGAAGGTTCTGCTAAAGAATAATTGCTGATTAAAGCAGGTTTTATCACAGGTGAACTCTTTCCCTCCCTTTCCTCTCCGATAGGTAGAGAAATGTTGCCTTTTAGTTTGGATTTGTCCTTTTCTAACCCACCAAATCCCACGGGTGGTTTGTGCTTTTACTGAAATAGAAGAGGATTAAGTGGCATGGTGGAGCTTTAGATGTTGTGCAGCAAACCAACTGTCACAAACTGGAAGAAAAACTCCCAGGAATGTGAATTTACATGGAGCTGCAGAGAGCTCTTTTGGGTTGCAGGGTTTAAATATGATTATGAAAGGGGGTGGAGAGAGGCAGAAAGCAAGCAGAGAATTGGAGGACTGCTGGGATTTAAATTTGGGTTATTTTCTATTTAAATCTGCAGGCAGATTCTCCTGAGGGGAAGAGCCCAGGCAGCTCTGGCTGAGCCCAGATGGAAATGCTCCTTTTTCCTCCCCACGGGAATGTGCTCTCCAGCAAGTCCCAGCATTTACTGCCAGCACTGAGGGAATTGGTGCAGGTTAAATCAGGCCATGGCTCCTCAGGCAGCTCCTGGGAGGAGGAGGAAGAGGAAGAGGAGAAGGTCCCAGGTCCAGGAGAGCAGGGGGAGGACATGAAGTGACAACCTGGGATGCAGGAGATGCTTGGGATGCAGGAAATGGTTGGCATGCAGGAGATGGTTGGCATGCAGGAAAAGCATGGTCTGTCCTGCTCAAAAGGGAAAGACAACCTTTGCTGTGCTGGAGCTCTCAGCAGGACAAACGTGGTGAACTGCCCCGAGTACTGATCCTTTAGCCCAGTTCCAGAGGGAGAGGTGCTGGAAGGAATTTCCCTGCCCAGGTCACAGCAAACACAACCTGTGTGTGAGGTTCCAGCTTGGGGAACAGCCAAATGCTGGAATCTGCACTCCAGAGCCATTTGTGCCATGGGGATGAATTCCCACTGAATCCCTGCACCTGCTGAGCCCAAGCTCATCCCAAGGTTTCCTATGGACTTCTCCCTCTCCTTAGCAAAGATATTTACTGCTGGGCAGGCCTGACCCTGCTTTGCACTTAGGGTCTGAAATGTGGATTCATTCCTGGCTGCAGCACAGGATTGTGAGAGCAGGGATGAGGATTTCAGAGGTGTCACAAAATCCTTCAAGGTGTGGAGCCTCCACTGGCAAGCTAAATCCAAACCAACATCCCGGTGTCTGATTAACCAAAGCATTTCAGCTCCCAGCTCTTTCCATGGGGCTGCTTTTGTGGAGGCTGGCAGGACAGAAATCCCACTAATTCCCCCATTTTGTGGCATAAATAAGCAGATCCGTGGATGTGATGCTGTGTGTCACATCCCAGGTCTCAGCCAGACCTCCCCAGGGTGAGGAGCCTTTGATGTCGTTCCAGATTGTTCCTCTGACACAGCTTTGGGAGGGGAGCTCCTGCCTGACAGCCGCTCACACTCCCACGTAGCCACGCTGTCAAAATATTACATCCTGCCCTAAATTATTTGGTAGCAATGGGAAAAACACCTGCTTGCTGAGAACACTTCTTCCTTTTCATCATCTGCAGGAGTCTGGGGGGGAGATGGATTATTTCAAATGGTGGTGACAGCTCTGAGCAGGAATTTTGGATTCTTCTCTCGCTGCTCTCCTTGTCATTGGTGTGTGTTGTGATTCCCTGTTCGTGTGTGGGAGCAGCTGCCCCAGGTGAAGGAGAGAATCCTGTTCTTTATCCATTCCATCCTGGAGCATGTGAGCCACAGAACCTTCACGGGCTGCTTTTTAATTATGAATACACAGCCAGCATGCAGGCAGGCAGAACTGACAGGAGCTAAAGGAGAGCAGGAGCAGAAGGGATGGCTCGGAGCCTCTGTGCTGGGGGGAGTCTGGAAAATCAGTGTTATCATATTCAGAGGTGTGCTTTAATTTGATTGAAAAATGTGACATTTGGATTGGCAGGCAGAGCCATTCTGAAAAGGCATTTTTCTGTCTGACTGTCTAAACAGTTGCTGTGTAATATTTATATTTGTCATGTGTTTTTCTAGATAGAGCAGTTCTTTAGATACTTAAATTTATCACATGAAAACCCTCTTAAAATTCTTATATGTAGGTTTTAATAGTATTTGGTGATTTATAGTGTTGGTTGGGATTTTTTTTTTAGATTTTTTAACACTATCCTGGTGTCTGTAAATTGAAATAACAAACAGGGAGTCTCTTGCTTTCTCTGCAGATCTAATCCAAGGGGAGCAGCTGAAGTGGCCACAGGGATTTTCCCAGAGCAGAGCTGGATGTCAGGGGGAGCTCCTGGCAGGGTGGGGGTCCTGGCAGGGTGAGGGTCCTGGCAGGATGGGGGTGGGGGTGCTCAGGGTGGAGCTGGGTCCTGGCAGCCCACAGAGCATCCCCTGCACTGAGGGGTGCCAGCAGCAGTGGAGATGCTTTTGTGACATCTCAACTCCTTCAGGGGGAATTGACAGCTCAAAGCCTGTGGAAATAATAATTCCTTGTAAGACACACATAAATAGATCTATAAATGGAATGCAGCTTTCATTGACACACATCTGTGTATTTATTATATTGCACTTTAATGTTCCCCCATCTATTGCTTCAAGTTTTTTGCATATTTATTATCCACATGAGCATATTAGTAAAAAATAATTAAAAATCTATAAAGTTTTGAAGATGGTGGGGAAAGGAACATTTCTTTAACCAGGAGATTTATTCAGTGCTAATGTGCAATCTGTCAGTACAAAATATGACTTTATTTGGCCCCTGTTGAACAACCCTTGAGGTTACAGCAGCAATGTCCAGTGCATTCAGCCCCAGAGCAGGAATCCCTCTCTCCTGTGCCTTTGGAGTTGTTTTAGGAGTTTCAGGACAGAGGAGGGCTGGGATGCAGCTGCAGGGAGGGGATGTGGCAGGGCTTGCTGCTGGCCCCAGGAAATGCAGATGGGCTGTGCCTGATCTGAGGCTGTGTAACAGAGCTTTGGATATGGGGAGAATCAGCTGTGCTGGTTAAAAACGCTCCTAAGGCTCCATCAGGCTGAAATAACTGCAAATATTGGGTTCATAATGGACCTGAGCTGGCCTGGGCCCATTGTTCACCGTGGTTTTTACAAAATACCCTCTCCAAACCTGAAACCTTTGTTGTGTTCATCACAAGGGGATTGTAGGCAAATGATATTGTTGGTTCTTGCCTGACCTAAATTATTCTGATAGCAAGAAAAGCAAAAACCCAAGTTAAATTACTCTTTAGCAGAAATTTCAGGCAATGGACACTTTTCCATGAATATTTCATGGCAGGCTATAAATAATTCTGTTGGATTTGGAAGAGCAGCCCGTGAGTCCTGGGATGATGTAGGGCGTTTATGTAATGCTGATTGCTGCAGGAGCTCCTCCATTCATGGCATTCCAGTCGTGTGCAGGCAAATGGGACTTTGCCCCATCAATTTCTCTGAGATTTTGCTCTTTGTTTCAGCTGGAACAGACAAAGCCAGCCCAGTCATTCACCTCTGATGGTGCCTGAGAGCAGGAGGAGATGTTTTCACAAAGCTTTTCCTTTTAGGAATCTTTTATTCAATGTTCTGATGGCAGTGCTGATAAAACACAAGTTGGGTGAGTCCTGAGGTGTGGGTCCCTCTGAACCTTCAGTCCTGTAAAAATCAGCTCCACTTGGTGGAGTGATCTCCCCTGGGAGCTTGGGTGGGATTTTCTCTGTCAGTGGGGTCATCTCTTCATATCAGCCTGGGGAGAAATGAGAAGAATTAGAATTGTTTCTTCTTCATGTCCATCTAGGATGGCTCTTATGCAAACAGAAATAAATCTGCACATCCTGTATGTCAGACCATTCAGACTGGACAAACCCTCTGGGATCATTGAGCCCCATGTCCCCAAGTGCCACCTCCACAATCTGGAAACCCCTGCAGGGCTGGGGACTGCACCAGCAGCCTGCACAAGCCTTTCAGTGAAGAAACACCATTTAATCCTTCTGTTCTCCTGCTTTTCAGGATTTGTTCCAATCACATCCTGCTTCATTTTCCAGGATTCACAGTGCTCATTCACATTCCCTGTGCCTAAAACTTCACTTCTTTTTTCCCCCCTGGTAAAGCAAGGCTGCTTTATCCAATTTCCAAGCTGTGTTTCACTCCCTCTCTTTCACCATCTCTAAGATCCCTTTTGTAGGGCCAGAAGTGCTGCTGTCCCTGGGAATGTGGAGAGCAGGGAACTCCTGTCTCACCTGGAGTGTGTCACACCTGGCATCCAAAATCCAGGATAAGCAGAGAAACAGGGACAGGAGCAGGAGCTGGGGAGTCCAGAGGACATTAAAGGGCAAACAGAAATTCCAGCAGCTGGGAAAGCACAGAAATGCAATAAAACCTTGCAGGAGGTTTCTGCATGGAGCCCTGAGCTCAGGGGAAGGAGCTGACCCTGCCCAGGGGCAGGAGGAGAGCAGGAGCACTGCTGTGCTGGGATCAGTATCCCTGGCAGGAAATCTGCCCCATTCTTTGCTGCTGCCCCTCTGCTCCTTCTGCAGCTGCTGGGTCGTTGCCTTGCATTGCAGTTTGCCCAAATTCCAGTTTTTTCCAGAGTTTTTCTGTTTTCTGTAGAGCTTTTCTAAGAGGTTCCTGGTAATCCTCTTTATCCAGGCTGGGAGATGGTGAATATTCCTGAAACGCCAGGCTGAAAGGCAGGAATAACTCTGGGAACAAACCAGAGTGGATGTGTTCTGGATCTTCTTCAGGGAGCACAGAAGGAGTTAAACAAACCAGAGCTGGAGGGACATTCCCAAATCCATAATGCACAAGATTGGCATTCTGTCTGCATACAAATAACTGGGATTAGCAGGACGTGCCGTTGCTTTCACCATAAAAATATCCACTCTCACATTATTTTAAGACACTTTCAAAATAGAGTGGAGTTACAATATTTGTTTTAAACTATCCAGGGATCCTTGCACAATCTTTTTGATTGCTTTTTATAGCCCTTCTCCAGCCTGAGTCATTTAGCAGCTCCCTTTCCCGAAATACCAGTGGTAACTCTCTCCATCTCTGTGATGGATGTTGGTGTGAATTCATTTCACTGCTCACGGGGAAGCTTTGCAGCACTGCCTCTCCACTTTGGGACAAATGAAGCCTAAATTTGGGCGTTTTCCCCCAAAATATTGGGGAGGTAAGGTTACCCAGAGCTGCTGTGCCTTGGAACTGTCCAGGCCAGGTTGGACATTGGACAGTGAAGGTGTCCCTGCCATGGCAGGGGTGGCTCTGGGTGATTTTTAGGTTCCCTCCCAACCCAAACCATCTGGGATTCCCTGCTCACTCGCTGTGGGAGGGTTTCCATTCACCCCATTTCACCTTCCCCACCCTTCCTTTCAGCCTCTGAGGTTTCAGCACTGATGTGAAAGGCTTTGAATGGCAGCAGGGACCTCCTGAAGCTCCTCATGTCAGCACAGGAGCGTGTTTGGGAGCTGCTCCTCTGAACCTGGCCCTGTTCTCATCCCTGTCTCTCACAGCCAGAGGTAACATCACAATGTGTTCATTTCTTGCTTTTATAAATTGAATTTCCAGGTTTCTCCTGGCTTCCCTCAGGAGCAGCTCAGTGAAATTGTTTTCCTGTCCTGCAAAACGCTTCAGAAACTTTCCCTGCCCAGACTGAGGTGAGTGGTTTTGCTTCTTTATTGCTGCTTTTCCTGCAAGCTATAGGTTCCATTTGCTGGGCACTTTGATCTGTATCAAGTTTGAATTTTAACTTTTTCTTTATATTTTGGAATGAAAATAATTTTTCAGCTTTGTGTTCTGCCAGTTCAGCCCTTTCCCACAAACAACATTTGTGCCTGCTGGATTTTAAATGGAAATATTGGGTGCAGTTGTCACAGGTGGTTTTTGTGCTTTCCCTGACAGGTGAGAGCCAGAGCACCTCCAGCTGTGGGAGCTTTGCCTTTTTCCTCAAGCATTTCCAGCTAATTTTGACATCTAAAATAGTTTCAAGTTCCCTTCACACTCCTATTTTTTCCCTTTTATCTGTTCCAGTTCTCCTGAAAGCCACTTCTGTGCATTTTCTCATTTTCCCTCTTGTCCTGGCTTGTTTTCCACCTCTTCCTGACACACAGAGCTCCAGTAAACTCTTTAAACACCTCACAGAAATTACCCCTTTTCCCTGCTTTCCATCATCCCTGAATTCTTTCCCTTTTGAGCAGCGTGGAATGTTCTCCTCCAGCTGTCAGGCTGTGTGTAACTAATGTGTAATTAACGTGCAATTAAAGCTGTCTTTGTGTTCTCCCAGCTCCCACATCCCTCTCCCCTCTCTGGTTCCTGTGCACTCTGAAAGGAACAGTTCTTGTGCCTGCGAGGCAAAAAAAGTTCAGATTGTGTTGGTGTGACAGCAGCAGGGATGGGATGGGATATTGGGATGGGATGGGATTGATTGCATAGGGTTAAAAATGTTCCTAAAATCATGGGAGTTGTGCACAACAGATTCAGGGGTGAAAGAAAGGTTGGGTCTGGTAGGGCTGGAAAAGGGAACCAGGCCCTGGAATGAATGTTGAGCTTTGTCTTTATTGGATCGTGTGAAACTGCACCTGAGTGATCATCATGTGATAAATAATATGATGGTTAAATGTAAAAATGTTAGGTAAATTGAATGTACTCTTGTTTAATCATAACAAGAATGATGAGAAAGGATGTTTGGGGACCTGATGGAAATCACAAGAATCCCTGCTTGGATAAGAGCAAGGTACACAATAGAACAATATGGGTTTAGTAATTATTATATAATTACATAATGAAAAGGGTATAAAAACCTGTCCCTCTGGAATCCATGTTGAGTCAGATTTGGGTTTGTAGCCCACCCACCCTGCAGGAGCAGGGCAGTTGCTGTGCCCGCTCTCAGGCTCACTCAGGCCAGGCTTTAGGCTCAGCTCTGCAGCTGCTGAGGCAGGGGAAGGATCCCTGGGTGTAGCAGAGCCCCTCATGCTGTGACTGCCTCTCATTTCCCTCCTTCCAGCTCTGCCCCAGGGCTCTGACAGTGCTGACCTTGCAATGCAGCTCCCCTTGGAGGGGTTGTGTGCTCCCATCGGGCTGGGATGCTCCCAGCTGGCACAGCCAGGAGCTGCTCTGATGGGCAATCTCACATCAGGCACTTCCTGAGCACATCCTGCTGTGGGATTTGAGTCCCTGACACATTGGTGTGTTATCTGTTTGTTTGGGAAAGGTGCCAGACAAAAGAGACACAGAAATCGAAATAAATGCAGGTTATCTAGAAGACATGATTTCATTTTCACTACAGGCATATCAAGATGTTCCAGAGCTGAGGAGAGCACAAAGAATGATGTGAGTGTTTGGAGCACCGGTAAATTAATTGCACACAGCACCCAGCCCAGCTCTTGCGCTGATTTTTCACTGTAACTCGTGTTCGACAAGCACAGGGACAGGCACGAGCAGGGCTGCTGGAGCCTGAGCCAGCTGTGAGCTGTGCAGCAGCAGGTTCGGCTGGATGGAGCCTCCTCAGAGCAGGGATCATCTGTTCTGTGCTGACCCACAGCAGCTGGAGCCAGGGGGGAAGCAAAGGCTGAACGAGCACGCTGTGACTGAGGGGCTGTGCTGATCAGTGCTGGCCAGGGCTGAGTGCTTTGGGCACAGCCATCACCTCCTCTGTGTCCCTGCAGGAGCTGCACAGGGCTCACAGTGGCTGGAGTTCATAAATCATGCCCAGGAGTCTGGAGCTCTGCTCCCTGCACATCGTGAGCATCCTCAGCCGAGCCTGCAGCAGCCCTGGCTGCATGCACATCACCTGCTTTACACGCTTCCAAACTGTTGGTTGTCACTCCAAGGTTTGCATCCTGGAAGGTGAATTGGAACTCTATAAACAAGAAACCTTCAGGGGGATCACAGAGTCCTGGATGCCGAGGGAGTAATGAGGGATCTGCTTGATATCCCCAGAATTTTGTATTTCTGAGCATGATTTAAAATCCCAGTTCGGCTTGTGTGGGGAGAAGAGGAAAAAATATTAATGGAGCTCCATAGTGAGGTCTTGATGTCACAGAATCCAGAATGGTTTGGGATGGGAGGGATCCCAAATCCCACCCAGAGCCACCCCTGCCATGGGGACACCTCCCACTGTCCCAGGGTGTCCCAGCCCCAGTGTCCAGCCTGGCCTTGGGCACTGCCAGGGATCATCCAGGGGCAGCCACAGCTGCTCTGGGAATCCCCAGCCCCTCCCCACCTTCCCAGGGAACAATTCCTTCCCCAAATCCCATCCAGCCCTGCCCTCTGGCACTGGTGATATTGCAGAATATTGCTCCCTTCTATAGAAAAATCCCATTGAGATGCTTGTTTGTTGGACACAGCAGAAATGGGGTTTATGTGTTACATTTACCCAGGGCTCTCTGCTATGGATGACTGAATTTTAAAGCAAAAATCTCCCTCTTGTGTTTTCCTGCCCTGTCCCTGCTCTCCCACTGTAATTATCCAGTTACTGACTCTGCACATCAGGTGTTTAATGTGGGGGAGGAGGGGGCTGAGCAGTTCAATTAATTAAGCCAAGTTGTAGCAGATCATCATCATTTTTCAAGGTGTCAATTGAGGGATCTCTGGGAGCCATGCAGATGAGCCAGGACCACCTGGGAATTCAGGCTCAGTTCCCATCCCTGCATTTCCCAGCCTCTGGAAATACTTGTCAGAGCCTCAGGTTAACCCCACAGCAGCTGTAAAGGATATTTGTGGAATTCTCCTAAAAGTCTTCATTTCCATCCCTGTAATGCAGAAAAAAAAACCCTCAGTGAACCCCAGAATTTTTCTGCCATTGTGCACAGAGTATTTTGGTGGAGCTTTGAAAAACTCAGTTACAAACTAAAAATTTTAGCTGTAATTAACCCATGGAATGCTGCAGGTGGAGCAGGAAAGGAGGGAAAGGCAATAAAGCAAAGATCTCATATGAAGCACAGACAGAAATGTGAATTCTGTGAGGTTTTTATGTGTCCAGGTAAGAAAATTCTCTGGGTTTATGCCCAGCTTGATTAATGTGAAGCCACACAAATTTCTGGTTTGCATCTCTGATTTATCCCACCTGGAGCTCAGTCAGTATTTGCTATTTGGTTTTTGAAAAGCAGCAGCTGAGGCATTTCCAGCGCCGTGGCTCTGGAACTGGAGATGTTTTGTGGGTGCTCACAGATTGGGGTGCCCAGAGCTGGGGGACACAGCGTGGAAACTTCTCTGGAAAGATCCTTAACTCATCCCACAATCATGGCAAGGTTTATCAATAATTTTTAAGGTTCAGCTCTGCTCCCTCCCACTGTATGATTTTTTTTTTTTTCTGCACAGTTTTTTGGCTATTTTGTAAATAAGATCTGGTTGTATTTGTGTCTCTGAGGGCAGGAGTTCCTGCAGCCCTTCCCCTGTGCTGGTACATCTCTGTGCCACCATTCTGGCTGTGGTGCTGCTTTAGCACCTCTCACCCTGCAGCTGTTCATGGTTTTACCCCCACTCATTGTGCTGCTGTGGGCAGCAAATCAGGGCTGGGAGGTGGGGCTGGGGTCTGCTCACCTGGAGCACGGGGCAGGGCAGCCCAGGGATGCTCAGCTGCACTCTAGGCTCTCTGACCAACACGTCCAGGTCACTAAAAGACTTTCCTGGGCCTCTGGAGGCTGCTGGGACGAGCAGAAAGTGTGAGCAGAATGAAGATAACAAGGTACGGTTGTTGATACATTCTAAATACATTTTATCTTAGCAGAGTGCATTTTTTTTCTCTCTTTGGAGAGCTCTATTGTGGTGGTTTGCTGTTTTAACAGAAGAGGCAGCTTTGATGTCCTCCTGTAAAGTTTTATCTCTGTGCCCTGGCTGACTCAGAGTCTTGTCACAGTGACTTTTATTTTAATTAACCCAGTGGAGAAAGATTGGTTTTGAGGAGAGCAGGGCTGCTGTTTCAGGGTCAGAATTTGCTGAATTTTGCACCCCAGGGTCCCAGCAGTGCCTGCTCCAGGCTGGGGCTGGTCCCACCTGCTGCTCCTGCTCCTGGGGCTGGCTTTGTCCAGGTGTGACATTTTATCAAAGCCTTTTTAGTTAGGAGGTTGTGTGTGATTTTGGCATCTCACCTGCCTGGGCTGGGCTGTGTTTTTGAGTCTGTTTCTGCACTGAACTCCAGGAGAAGGATGAAATTCAAGGGGAGGCATTAAAGGAACTTCTTCACTCCCTTCCTCCTCCCTGGAGTTTGAAGGTTACTCCAGGACTTAATTTTTGTCATTGTTAAAAACCTTGATTTTTTTCAACCTTGTTTTTTTCCTTTTTTTGTAACTTTGTGTTACAGTAGAACCGTTTCTCCCCTCTCCCATGTTTATTTACTGGCACAAAATCCAGCTAATTTCCCAGGCTAAATAAGCAATTTTGTTTTAATCTCATCCTCTGTTCCCACTCCTTGAMTTATCCATGCAGCCCTTGTATACACTGAAATTCATCTGTCTCGAGCAGAGATGTACAAAATTATACATGAGATTGGAAATGGAGTTCTTTGTGTTCCTGCCTATTGGAAAAATGATGTGTAATAGGATTGAATTCTTTTAATTGCAATTTCCCATTCTACGTAAAGCACGCTTGGTTTCCTCTTTTTTTTTTGCTTCTGAGTTCCTGGTATTTAACAGAAATTCTCGTTGAACAACATCTTTCACTTAACTGCAGCCAGGGTTCTGTGTCTCAAAAGAAAAAGAAAAAAAAAAGAAAAGCAGTAAAATTGAGTCACTGTGGGGCTGGAATTGGATTATTTGGGTTTGGAGAGGAATATTTTAATTGGGTTTGAGGAGAATCTCATTTCTGCTGCTCGCCCAGCACTGTGGGGCTCAGGGGATTCCCAGGAGGTTGGAAATGTTTGTGTTTGGAGCAGCCCTGAGCTGGCACACCCTGCAGATTTGCAGCTCAGCCTTGGGAAGAGGAGGAGGAGAAATGGAGAGGACACAGAGAACAGAGCCAGGCTGTGATGGGACAGGCCAGGAGCGGTGGGGCTTGGGAGGAGATGGCTCAAAGCTCTTTTTGGTGGTTAAAAATGAGAGTAGAACTGCTGGGGCTGTAATTGCTGGCACTGCCACTCCCAAGTGTGGCACAGCTTTTGCAGAACTGAGAAATTAAATTAGAGTTTAACTCCAAGAACGAACACTTTCTGTCCTGTTTTATGGGATTTCTGTTCCTCTGGATAGAATCTCCATCCCCCTGGCCCTTGCTGGGTCTGTCTGCTGTTCCCTGTGCCCAGGTTGTTTTCCTGGCTGCTGCCTCGCTCTGGGCAGATGTTCTGCCCATGGATGGGCACAGATCTGGGATTGCCCTGCCTGGGGCTGACTGACAGCGCTGACATTTGGGTCATTGGTCCTCAGGAATTCATCCATTCCATGCTCAGCCCTGTGGTAAATGTGATTTTTGACCCAGGGAGAGGGAGCACAGGGTTTCCTCCAAACCACTGAGAGGGTTTGGGGAGCTCTGAATTCCCCAGGATTTAAAAGCTTTTTTTCCTCTTCATTTATTTATTTCTCCAACACCTTCAAGTATGGATGAAATCTGTTCTGAGCTGTCTCTGTGTTCATTATTTCATCATCCAACTGGAAAGCTGCTCCAAACTTTCAATCCTCAGAAATCCTTAAGTCTTGAGGAATTTCCAGAGCAGTCACTTCTATCTGTTTTCACTTAGCTGCAGAACTTCTGAAGGGAATGTGTTGTTAAAAGAACGCCTAAATATTTATAAAAACAGGAAAAGGTGTGGGAAGGAGCACAGGGATCATGCAGAGCCTGCCTCGACTTGCTGCAGGGCAGAATATGGCGCTGGAATTATAAAAAAAAGAGAAATCTTATTTAAGGACAGCTAAGACAAGGCTTGGCTTGATTCTAAAACTGAGAAGAATGAGTTGAGCCCATAGCAAA
>PYHW01010591.1:22113-34788 GCA_013186435.1 Turdus rufiventris | reverse complement strand
TATCTTATTTTTTATCTTATTTTTTACCTTATCTTATTTTTATCTTATCTTACTTTTATTTTATTTTTTTATCTTATTTTATTTTTTTATCTTATTTTATTTTTTATCTTATTTTATTTTTTATCTTATTTTATTTTTTTTATCTTATTTTATTTTTTTATCTTATTTTTTAATCTTATTTTATTAATTTTAGAAAGCTGCCAGCTCACCCTGTGCTCCCCTGCACCCTCTCCCAATAAATCCTGGGCTCTGGCACGTCCTTGTGCAGACACTGCTGCAGGAGTGATGCAATGGGTTACTCAGAAGGGCAAGAATATGGATTTTCTCCAGCCATTGTGTCGTCTGAAGGGTGTAAATCTGACCAGTGGGGAAAACCCAAATCAATTTATTGTGCATTATGAAAATTCCTTGATTTATTTTCTGTATTGCAGCACATTGTCGCTTCCAAGCACCCTGCTTTGAAAAACAGAGCTGTTACTTGTAAAGAGATTTCCTTAAATCAAAGCACGGCCATAAAATCCTGAGGGTGGCAGAGGATTTACTTCCCCCTAGTTTGGATCAGAGATTTTGTATTTTAAGAAAAGGAGACAGTGGAGAGATGTTTCTCCAGTGGTGACACCTGTGAATTCTCCATGGGTTGTGTGATACTGGAGTCAAATTATTGCTTTGGGTGGCCAAAAATCATCACTGCACATCTCAGTGCATCCTGTGTTCATGGCCAGAAAATGGCATTGCCCACTTTTCAGGGAGGATTTGGATAAAATGCCCCAGGTCAGGGAGGTTTGGGACAAAATGCCCCATTTCAGGGAGGGAAATGGGACAAAATGCCCCCGTTCAGGGAGGATTTGGATAAAACGCTCCATGTCAGGGAGGATTTGGGATAAAATCTCCCCCATTTCAGGGAGGGGATTGGGTTAAAACCATTTCTGGGTGGAAATCGGGGTGTCCTGGGGAGCTGTTCCTGGACCAAGTCCCCGTTCCTGGAGGGATTTGGAAGCTGGAGGTGGCCTTGGCAGTGCTGCATTAATTAATTAATTAACGATTCTGTGATTCCCTGGGAGCAGGGGTTTCCTGCAGTTCTGCTTACAGTGCAAACCCTTTCGAACTGGGGTTTGTGGATCCCGGTGTGTGTGGGGTTGTTGCACACACACTGAAGGTTTTGAGCAATAATTGGATTTCACCGCTGGTTTCCCATCTCAGAAGCAGAAGCAGGCAAGGATGGAGTGGTGGGTTTTGTTCAGAAGCTTTTATTGATATATTTTTTTAAATTTTTCAGCTGTTTTGACTACCAAGCTTCTCCATTCCTCTGCTTTTTAAAGTTATTTTATAAGATATCTACTTATGAGCTAATAATTATTATGAACTTGTCACAATTCCGATTTCAAGGCTTGCAGATGGAATTTGAATTAAGTGATGAAGGATTTCTACCATGTAAGGATAATTTCAAGGGGGGGAAAGGAAAAAAACCTAAACCCATCAAATGAGATATTAATTGCAAATTATTAACTCAGATTTAGTCAGAAATTATTTTTAAATATAGCAAGAAGAAAGTATATTAATCTAGTTTTTAAAACTGTCTTATGGAAATGAATACAGAAATATGTTCTCAATGGGAAATTGTAATGTTTCAAGAATAGTGTGTTGAGAGAGCAGTGAATATATTAGGAAAGAGTAATTGCATATTTTAAAGGAATTATCCAAGTAATCATAAAATTCCTGTTGGAAAGAGTGATTGGGAAATGTTTGGATTTATTTAAGCACAGAAATTGCAAATGGACAGCCAAGGTCAGAACCCCCTTAATGAGGAATACTGGGCTGGGGGTGACCCTTAGGATTCCACAATTAACTTTCAGGAGTTGTGTTTAAAGATGAGAACGGGAGGATCTGTTCCCTTCAGTGTGGCACAGCCTGGGGCTGAGCTGGGAATTCCTTGGGAATTTTAGGCTGAGGCTGCCCAGCATCTCTGCCCACTTGCAGTTCAGATGCTGGTTTTGTGTGCAGGGAGCAGTGGGGATGGGACAGTGCTGAGCTGGCACAGAGCTCTGCTCCCCTGGCTCCAGAACCTTCCATGGGGCTGTGCTGGAATCTGGCAAACGAGCTGTGATTTTCTGCCTTAATTGCCTGCTGGAGGTGCTGTGATGGGCAGGTGAATAACCTCTCATTTCTGCTAAAATGGCTATTTTTAACCAGGTTCTGGGTGATGTGTTTCCCTGGTGCATGGTTCATTCCTTGTGCTCCCCAAAACATTTCTGTCCTCTCTGCCCGTGTGTGGGACTGGAAATGAGGGTTAAACACTGGGCTCAGGCCAGCTGGAAGAGAAGGGAGGGGAGAAGAGGGGTCACAGCCCACTGAGTAAAAGACTGTTGATGTTTAATTTAATTTTTTCTGTGAACTTTGGCTCATTCTCCATGAGTGGCTCACTCAGGAGAGGATCAGAGGGTGCAATTCAGGAATATCCATCTACAGTGCCCATCAGATAGATTTTCCTGCACACTTTGTACAGTCTGGCCCCAGGACCAAGCCCCAGGTGTAGCTCAGAGCTGCCAGAAGTCCCAGGAGCTGGTTGGGATCACAGGCACCTGGCTCTTGCCTACACCTTGAATACAATCCAAACCAACCCATTTTTTTAGCACTTTTGGAATGAAAATTGCAATTTAATTTCCTCTTCAAGAAGTCGAGGTGCTCACACTGGGGGTCGGGACACTGGGGGGGACACTGGGATGGGATTTCAGGTCCTTCCAGCCCAGCCCATTCCATGACTCTCTCTACACTGGGCATTGCTAATCCTCAGAATTAATTCAATTCTGTGCTAGGCCTGAGTTTGCCCACGCAGCATCACGTCCTGGCTCTCATTTCACTCCAGGCTGGAATTTGCTCTCTCTCTCGCTGAAGTGAATTATTCAGCACAGTCTCCTGGAGCTCAGCAGCGCTGAGTGCTCAGTGCTCTCATCTGAGAAATGCTGTGGCACTGTGGAATAGGCAAGCCAGGGAGAGATCCTTTGATCAGACAGCTTTGTTGCTGAGAAAAGAGAGCAGAGTAAATGCAGAGTAAAATAACTTTTTTTTTATCCCTAAAAATTGGCTATCTTTCCAGATAAATGTAAATAATTCATGGCAGTTTACTGCAGATTTTTATTTAGAAGTAATTAGAAGGACTGCTTCATCACATGTGCTGTATCTCAGAACAGTTTCACCTTCTTTATGAGATATTTTTATATGGGTATTTTTGGCCTGTAATTAATGTGGGTTTAAAAAATACTTGCTCTAATATTCTCTGGGTAAAGCTTAAAAACAAGGAGTGTTTTTTTCCCCAGGGACTGAGTGCTCTGATCAGAAGAGCATTCTCTGATGAAAGGTTAAAGCCTTTGAAGCTGTTCTGGGAACCTCTGGGGTACCTGTGTAGTCCTCCAGGTGCCTATTTCTGTCCTCTTCTTGTGCCAGCAATTAGCCCAGGCTGTTAATGACCTCCCTGCTTTGTGAGCAGCACATCCTGACGTTTTTATCAGCAGCAGCAACACCTCAGCCCTGCTTGTTTGCATCTGTGTTAGACCCAGCCTTGTGCCTTCCACCCTGAGCTCTGTCCTGCAGCTCCTGGGGTCCCTGATTGTGGGGCTGGGGCTGTGCTGGGTGCTTTGGATCCCTGTTTGTGGGGATGGACTGTGTTTGGTGCTCCTGGGGTCCCTGTTTGTGGGGTTGGGCTGTGCTGGTGCTCCTGGGATCCCTGTTTGTGGGGTTGGGGCTGTGCTGGGTGCTGGGGGTGCACCAGAGGCAGCTCTGGGTGCCCAGGGCTCTGTCCTGCCCTCCTCACCCAGGGGATGCTGCAGCCAGCTGGGAGCTGGGCTGTGCCCCAGGTGTGGGGCACCAGCCATGCCACACAAGGGCCTCAAATTGTGCCAGCAAGTTTCAGTTGGACGTTAGCAAAGTTTTCTTCATTGAAATGTTGGGAAATGCTGGCCCAGAACAGGGTGCAGTCCCCATCTGGATGTGGCACCTGGGGACAGGCTCAGCCCCATTCAGCAGTGCTGGGGAATGCTTGGGCTCCGTGGGCTCAGAGGGGTTTCCTGCCTCATTCCTGGCATTCCAAGACTCTCTGGGGTCTGGTGGTGCTGGCTTTATTGCTAGGTACTGCCTGGGAGTCCAGCTTAAATTCTTGACTAGAACTTCTGAATTCTGATAAACCCATGTCATGTATTTTTTCATTGAATGTGTTTATTTACTTTAGGCTTCTTGGTGTAGCACAGGCTGAGCTCTAGATCTTTAATGTCCTTAGAAAAATCATGTTCACTCAGTCAAAAAAAGGGGAATTGTGTTGGATAGAATTTGCATCTCAAATCAAAGAGCAAGTGACAAAAAGGGAGCCTGTTCTGTCACCCTTTTCATTGCTGGCCCTGTGCAGCTGGAGATATTTCCCCACTTTGCTCCCTTCCCAACAATAATTTCAGTGTGAAACTCAGGCTCCATGCTGGATGTGCTGTCTGGGTGCAGGAGCCTTTGGATTCTCGGATAAAAGCAGAATTCCATCAATGTGCATTTCCCCCCGTGAGACTGGTGCCACTGAACAACAATAATCCACTTTCATGGCCAGCAGTAGAACAATGAAATTGTTCTATTAAGTTTATTCAGGCGTAGGAGCTGCTGCTAATAAATTAGAAAAGGAAAACGAAAAGGCTGCTGTGGAGGATGTCCAGTGGAACCAAGGCCAGCCTGAGACTCTTAAGGGCTGTGAACTGTGGGGTTTGCAGGGTGAACTTTGGAGTTAAACTGCTCAAGTCTGGCTGCCAATGAGAAAGATCTGAATCTCACCCTGGGTTTTTATGAGGAGATGGGCAGAAAGCTCCCTGAGCACTAATCACAGGATGGCACTTGGTGGATTAATGGATTTATCAACAGTCCCTGGATAAGGAAACATTTCCAACTTGGAGCTTCAGCAGCAGAGCTGAAGGCCCAAGGGGTTTTGCAGTGTTTATGGATTTAGCAAGATCACACCTGGGGAGATTTTGTGTGGCTCACCCAGTGTTATCTTGCTTTGTATCATCTGCACCTTAATGACCAGCTCAGCTGTGTAGCTCCAACCTTTGGCAGTGTCCTGATCAGGCTGAGATAATTCCTGCTACGATGGATTTCCTTCTGCCTGGTTATCACACACCCACTCAGGTGCCTCTGAAAGTATAGAAAGTACAGAAATGTTAGGGGAGAATTATCTTGGTAGAAAGAAAAGCAAAAAGCAGGGAAATTCCAGGGGACACCTGTCCTCTCCCTCCCCTGGCTAAGGTAGAATTATTTTATTTTATCTGGTTATGAAATAAGCAGCCATCTCCTAAGGGAGAACACTTCATGGATTGGGGGTTGGTTGTAATTTCCCCCCACTTATTTCCTGTCCTCTTATCTGTACTTGATTGGGAAAAGTGCCTTGAAAAAGTCGAGCTCCATAACTCAGACTGGATTGCTCGTCCTCTAGCAGAGGCTGTGCTCTGCAGCTCCCCAGGGTGTTAAACAAATAAACAGAGAAGGATTAACACAGCTTGTGTGGCTACCGAGAAGTTAAAGCATTACTTCAAGCAGTAAAAGGGATGTGAAGATTTAGTGCTGCTGTGCAGTGCCCTAAATAACAGCAAATGAACTCATAAAGCATGTCAGGAGTGGGTCCTTCAGCCTCTCCATCCCTGGAGCTGGCCCTGGGGACGGGGCTGGAGGCACCTGGGAGGAGCTGCTCGGAGGTGCAGAGGGTTTGTAGAGCCTTGTGTAAGGCAGACATGGAGTAACCTCAAAGAACTGACTCCTTTTTACTTTTTAACTTTTTTAATGACCTTGCTGTGAATGGAAGTGTCTGTTCTCCAAGAGGGAGATTCTTACACGGGGACTGGGAGAGGGGAAAGCAGGAAAACACTGGCAGGTGTCAGCTTGAGGTTTGTTCCACAACTGCAGCTCTGGGGACGTTGTTAAACACCACAGTGATGCTGTGGCTGCTCCCCCAGGAGCTCTTTAGGGTGTTGGGAAATTTCCACTGCAGTGAAGTTTTCCTGAAGCATCTCTGGCTGCCCTTCCCCTCTCCTGCCTGCCCCGAGGGCTGCAGTAACCACAGCAAGAGTGGATGCCCGAATTTCTGGGCGTGTTGTCGGTGTTTTAGTGGCTCTCTGTGGGGCAATAGCAGCAGGGATGCTGTTGGCTTGATCTTCTTTCCTGACCCACCACGATCCCCCTCGTTTTGTGCAGTCCTTGTGCTCAGGGAGCTCCTGCTCCTGTCCCTGAGCCCTCATCCAGCAGCCCCTCGTTCCTCCCCCCATCTCCAACCACCTGGAAAACAGACTGGGATGTTTGTGGAATCCACTGGATCCCCTGGATCCCTGGCAGTGCCCAAGGCTGGCAGGGCAGGGTTTGGAGCAGCCTGGCACAGTTTGGAGCAGCCTGGCACAGTGAGATGTGTCCTTGCCATGGCACTGGAGGGGCTTCAAGGTCCCTCTGTCCCAAACCATTCTGGGACTCCGTGATTTTCTCACATCAGGGCTGAAGAATGTTTTTATTTCTGTTGTGCTGAGCTGTTTGACCCACAGGAAGGAGTCCAGCTGCACCCACAAAGAGCTTGGCGTGTCCCTGTGCCTGTGCCAGGCATCCAGCCTGTGTGCCACAGTTATCCATGGAACTCTGCCCCAGTGCAGGGAACAGGCTGGAATTATTTATTTGGATGTAATTCTCATTTGATGCCCATCTCAGGGACAGGCTGGTGCCCTGCTCTGCAGGTCCCAGGAGCAGGGACGGTGTTTGTGCTTCACCTCAGAGGAGCTGATTCACCCAAGAAATGAGATTATTAATTTCCTACCAACTGGAGGTTATTTTGTTCAGCCAACTGTGGCCACTTGTGTGAACTCATTCTCTTGTCTGGGAATGTAAACACTCTCCTGTCGTTAAATAATCCTAAAATGTTTTTGTGGTGATAAATTTTATTTAGGGCCAAAGGAAAACTTCACAGACACTTGGAGTTCATGGTTTTCAGTGTTGTGAGTTGATTTGTGGCTGAGTAGAGGAGCTGTGAAGGATCTCTATTGCATTTTTGAGGTGGTTTATTCGCTGTTGGAGCACGGAGGGGATGGGCTGGGTGACCTTTCATCTCCTGCATGGGGACAAGTCAGTCCCAGCCCATCCCAACCCAGAGTCCTGAAGATCAAGGCAGTCAAGCTTTCATGGCAGTCTCGAGTTTGCTCAAGGCTTCGTGGCTCCCTTTTTAAAATGCTGGAGCTTTGCTGTTTGTCTCCATGGGATGTCAGATCCTATTAATGTTGTATCTGAGCATCTTATTAAAGAAGTAATTCCCTAAGAGTGTGTGGCACCACAGCTGTCCTCACACACCCTGGCAGGGATGCTGGGGCAGCTGGCAGAGCTGCACCAGGAAGGGTTGGTGGCAAGGGGATTTGGGGGTGTTTATGCCTTTGCCCAAAGCTGGGATTATAAAATCCCTCTCTGGAGGTGCCTGGCTTTGTGACCCTGTTCAGCCTCAGCGGTCCCTGTGTGTCCCCAGCTCTGTTCTCCCTGCCCTGGGCAGTGGGGCTGAGGTTCTCCAGTGCCTGCTGAGGGCTCCAGGCTCGAGGCACTGTGGATTTGTCCTTGTGGCCACCCCAGGTGTGAGCAAGCTCCAGGTGATGCTGCTGGAGCAGCCCCTGCACCATGGTCCTGCTCAGCAGGGTCTGCAGGGGTTTCTCCATCCCCACAGGCAATTCCATCCTGGAGAGGAATGTGCTTCCAGTCCCCTGGGCTTTCGACCGAGTGGATAAATTATTTAAAAGCAGAAGAAGTTTATCTGTGACATTTAATTAGTGTAAAGGGACTTCTCCTGATCCATGAAATTCCCAGTGCAGCACAAACATATCCAGCTCCCATCAGTGATGGGGTGATCCATCAGCTCTTTCCTATTACCACAAGTTTATCCTCAGATCTGGCAAAGGCCATTCATAAATTCATTTGAGAGGAGTGTTGTTTGGAGCTGCTATTATCCGGTGTAATTCCACAGCTCCAGACCAGGCTGTGATAACCGCTCCTATCTGACAGGCCGAGCTTTTCAATCACACTTTATCACCAGAGCAGGTGTCTGTGAAGGAGCAGGTTTTTCTCAGAAACAATAGAGATAAGCAAAGGTGGCTGAAGAGTAATTTAGAGGGGGAAGAGCCTGGGAGATGTTTCCATTTCAGTATCCAGAGTAAGGAAAAGCACATCAACCCCTCATATTAGCAGTGCCTCTGAATAATTCCATGAGATGGTTTTCAATCCTTTGGCTGCTACTCCAAAGCAGGAATAAAGGAATTAATGCTCTGTCAGTCCCCAGGGCCTGGCAGGGGGACTTGCTGCAAGGCTTGGGAAGGGGAAATCTCTTTTTTTCCATTCTGGAGAAGGGGATGCCCAAGGGAAAACCAAATGTGGAGCAGAAAAGCACAGAAGGGTTTTATTAACCTGGGCGGACCCCCATGGGCTGCAGTGCCGTGTCATTAACCTGCAGTGCCCCTCCTGTCTCAGCTCCTCACTGGGCACTCTCTGCTTTTCCTTCCCATTTCCTCCACGTCCGTGGGAGTTTGTGGGGGCTGAAGCTGGCAAGGAAAATAAATCCCCCTTTATTTTGTTCTGTTGGAAAAGCAGCTTTGAACAAAGTCAGATCTTCAAACAGACATGAACCAACTTYTGARGCCTTTTTAAAAAATCTTGAACTAGGGTTTGAAATGATGCAGAATTTTCATTCTAATGAATGATGTTGATAGGCTGAGCCCCGTGTTCTCAGTGTAATTTCAATTCTTCTGATGTGCCTGGTTCAGTTAAGCTGAGTCTGCATCCTGGGGTTCTTCTCATGGCCCTGGGGCTCCTCACTTTGCTGTGCTGGGGTGTTCAGGGCTTTGTGGTGGAAGGAAGAACCTTGGCTGGGTTTGCAGCAGTTGCTGCTGGATTGAAATCTGGTCTTGTGGGACCCCTGGGCTGTACCTGGAGTCCACAGAGCCACTCAGCAAGTTGTCTCTATCGCTGAAAAGTGAGCCCAACCCCATTTTTTGGTTGTTTATTGGAGCCTGAGGACCAGTTTAGCTCCAGCTACAGAATCTGGGAGTTACAGTGGTAGGGTTGTCTTCTTACAGAGGAAGGAAAAATGTGGCTATTGGAAATGTAAAATCTGTTGGGAGAGGAAGCCCTGGATTCTCTCTGAGAGCACAGAAATTCCCATCCCTGTGTCAGAAAATGAGGCACCAGGACATTGTCCAGGGCTGCATGGGGGAGCTGTTCCTGGGGCCATGGGCTTCCCCAAGAATCTGAATCCAGGTCTGGTTTTCCAGGAAAGAGTGGGGAAACTGCCACATTTTTGACAACTGAATGTGCAGTGCTCAATACTCCAACATTGTTGGGTCGCTAGAGCTCCTGTAACAGAAGTGAAGAGTGAAGCAGCCCCTGGAAGTGAGAGAAATGGGATTTCTGCCCCAGGAGGGCGAGTCAATAGGGCTGAGATGTGAACACATCCCATTAGTGCCCATCACTGCACACTGGGGGTGTTCCTGGCCAAGGCAGCTGCCAAGGCACTGCCCAGGCCTTGGGATTTATTAATAAGAAAAGCAAAAATTATAAATCACATCCTGGGGAGAATGAAAGCAGAATTGGTTCCAGAGCCTGAATCAGAGCAGCATTGCCAGGTTACCTGCTCGAAAAAAAAAGAGATGGTTTCGTGGCAAATGTGTATTTGCACAGAATCACTTCAAAGTGCTTTTCAGGGGAAATTTAACTCCTGTATAATTTAAACAGGCAGCTTTCCTTGGACTTAAATAGGAATTGAATAATGCCACGGGCACTTCTGTATTCATACATGATTTAAGAATTATTAAGATGGATTAACACCTTTACAAATACTGGTTACAGGTGCCCAAGTCACGAGAGCAATCATCACTGGCACACAGAGCTCTGTAATTGATTTCTAATTATTGATCAGAGCAGAGCTCCTTTTATACAGTAGCAACAAATGTTGGAGGATAATTTCTGTTTAGAGGATAATTATTGCAAAGCAGGTGCTTGTCTGTATACAGATATAATCTGTTTAAACCCCTTTGTGCTTTGCAGAATGGAGAATATGTTTGAAGTGCCTGAGCGTGGTCTTGTCTCGATCAGAACCAGCAGCTGTTGCTTTGCCAACGTTTCAGAAAAACACAGGAAAAGGCCCAGCAAAACAGAGCTGAGCTTTGGTAAAATTCAGGGTCCAGGCCTTGTTCTGTGCATGCTGAACCTCCTGGTGCTGCAGGAATGTTTGCAGGGCTCTTCAGGAGTTAGTTTTGGGGGAGGATGCTGTGTGTTATTGATGGCTGCATCTCAGGTGCTGATAAGGCTGCTCTGGGGTTGGTTTTAGCTGGCTTGGTGCAGGGGTTCAGCCCCAGCAGGGGATGTCTCTCCTCTCCCTGTTCCCCAGGCTGTGCTGAATTCCTGGGGAGCAGCCTGGGCTCACCCCGCAGGGTGGGCAGAGCCAGCTCCATCTCCCCTCGTCAGAGGGACCTGCCAGAGCACAGCCCTCATCCTGGAACAGCTTTTCTCCCAATTCTGTGCTCACTGCCTGAGAAATATCATCTCCTTGTTGTAGAAAGGTTGCGATGCTGAGAAATTGCAGAGGTGTTTGGTCCTTTCCATGAAGGACAGAGCTGGGTGGGAGGGGAAGGGGGGAAGGGGAAATTCGCAGTGCCTGTGCCGGGAATGGGGATGGAAATGAGAATGAAATGGAAATGGGGATGGAATGGGAATGGGATGGGAATGGGGATGGAATGGAAACAGAGATAAAGTGATGGAGGGAAAAAGTGATGGATAAACTGGAGAGGAGGGAAAAGGGGCTGGCTCTGGGAGCTGCTGGAGCTCAGAGGTGAGCTAGGGAAGCAGCTCAGGAGGGGCAGGAGCCCATCTGGAATCTGCTCAGTAGTGTTGGAGCTGGGGGAAGGAATCCTGGAGCCCATCCCGGGGGCTGGAATCCTCCCTGGGGCAGGAATCCTCCCGGGGGCTCCCAGCTGGCTGGGGGAGGTGATGCTGCATCTCCATCTGCTCAGGGGGTGGCACAGAACACAGAGGGCTTTTTCCCTGTGCTATTTCCAGAAATGGAAAAAAAAAAAAAAAAAGGAATTCGTGTGTTTCTGTGTGTCAGAGTTTGCAGCTTTCAGTAATCACTGCAAAACCCCGTGGAACAGCTGAGGAGGTTCTCGTGTCGTGGGAAATAATTATTGCAGTCAATTCTTTTGAAGGTGGTTGTAGCAGTGTTTTCTTTTCTTGCACAGCAAGGCTCTGTTATGGATAAAGAGTTAACAGTCGATTCTGGGCTCCCATACTGAAAATTTATTATTATTATTACTACTTTGAATTGGAATTGTTGAGCCACAACATTAAGGCAATGGGAAACAATCAGTCAGTGCTGCTCACATCACCGGCAAAGGCAGCAAGTCCTGCAGGGAATGAGGGGCTCCATCCCTCCAGGGTGGGAAAGGGGAGCAGAGAGCGAACCTCACCAGGAGCTGCAGAGACAGCACAGGGGGTAACGGGCTCTAACTGAAAGAGGAAATTCAGGTTGGTTGTTAGGGATCAATCCTTCCCTGAGGGTGGGCAGGGCTGGCACAGCTGTGGCTGTCCCTGGATCCTGGCAGTGCCCAAGGCCAGGCTGGACACTGGGGCTGGAGCAGCCAGGACAGTGGGGGTGTCCCTGCCATGGCAGGGGTGGCACTGGGTGGGATTTGAGGTCCCTTCTGATCCAAATGCATTTACAGAAGTTGTATCTTTCCTTCCATGGCTACAGAGCTGGTGGTGCCCAATATTCTCCATTAATAGATCACATGCCTGCTCCTAACTGGTCTCTGAAAATCAGGTCATTGAGCTCCCCAGAACTTCATTTGGGTTTGTTTCTGCGTAGATGGTTTGACACACAACATTTATTTCTCCCTCAGTAAAACTGGTAATATTTGAAGTTATTTGTCATGCTTTCACTAAGTCCTGGTTCAGCAAAACTTTTCTGGAGTAGAGACTAGAACCAACAGAGGTTTAGCTTAAGCACAGACTGGTGATGATGAGGTTAGTGCACTTCCCTATTTATTTTGTAATCCCAGCATCATTTTGAGTACCCAGATAATGGCTGGATGTATTTACAGTGCGCACGTTGTGTTCTCGCTCCCAGGTGAACATTTCCCTGGAATGCGTCACCCTGGGGTGCTGAGCTGCCTTGGCTCAGCCCTGCGTGCAGTGGGCTGGAGCTGAGTGACCCCTGCAGTGTGACTCGGTGACACGGGCACGAGGGTGGCTGCACAGCTCAGACCCTGTCCTGTGCCTGGCAAACTCTGCTGGGGTGGTGAAGCTGGAGTGGTGCAGCCGGGAGCAATGCAACTGGGGCGGTGCAGCTGGAAGTGATGCAGCTGGAGCAGTGTAGCTGGAGCAATGCAACTGGGAGTGATGCAGCTGGAGCAGTGCAGCTGGCACGATGCATCTGGGAGTGATGCACAGGAGTGATGCAGCTGGGAGCAGTTCAGTGGGAGCAATGCAGCCAGGGAGGTGCAGCTAGGAGCAATGCAGCCAGAGCTATGCACTTGTAGCAGTGCAGCTGGGAGTGATGCAGCCGGAGCATTGCAGCTGGGAGTGATGCAGCCGGAGCAGTGCAGTTGGAGTGATGCAGCCGGAGCAGTGCAGCTGGGAGTGATGCAGCTG
>PYHW01010590.1:10873-24221 GCA_013186435.1 Turdus rufiventris | reverse complement strand
TAAGTCTGGTGCTGTCTATTGGGATACTTGTTTGGAACTGGAGGATGCTAAAGCCGATAGTGGCACTGACTTCCCTAGTGACAGTATAGGGTAATGTAATGAGTGATACACACCGAGAGTGGCAAGCCGTGAAGTTAAACTGGAAAAGAGACAAGTATTGATATTAAGTAAAAGAGACAAGTATTGATATTAAGTAAAAGAATTTACTAATTTTCCAGAAAAAGGGGGACTGAAATAGAGAAATTGAGAATTAAGAATTAAATATTAAGAAAGATTTTAGTTGAAAAGGGGACTGACAAAACTGTATTATCAGCTATAATTTATGGTGCTTGCAAAACAGGAAGAGCAGCCAAGCTGCTGGATGGAGTTGGTGAATTGAAATAGAAGAACAAAGACCCACAGGATGAGGGGGTCCCTGGGAAGGGAAAACTGATACCAAAGTCCAGAAAATGACCAAAGGACTAAAAAGTGAGCATGCACAAGGATGTAAAGTTCAACTGAGAGGAAGACTACTTTAGTTCATCTGAAGACCCCCAAAGACCACCAGAGCGACCCAAAATGGAATAATGCGCAGTCGCAAAGAGGCGTGAATCTAATTTCCATATGAAGTGGGGACAGGCAATGAATATTTGGTGAATTGTATATTCCTAGTTTGTAGAGAATAAAAGGCGAGGCGCAGGTCGCCAAAGGTGTGCATGCTTTAGGAGGAATGATCCCCCATGCACCCAGCGCTGAATAAATACACACCTACTCTTATAACTTATTTCTGTAAGTTACAGAGTGCTTTTTCCATGCATCAATGGAAATACACCATGGGATCAATATAAATAAGAATACTGAATTAAAAGTAAAACATGGACATGAGACACAGGAAAATATAATGATTTCATTATATTTGCTTAAATCACTATGCTGTGAATTGTTGGCTTTTGTTTTTATGTATTTTTTTATTATTTTGCCACTATAATTATGAATTGTATCCACTTTTTACGTATAAGAAAAATACAGGCTTATGTGGACATAAGCAGACTTGCCATCGCTGTTACCTGCTTGCTAGGAGTGTAACCTGACAACGTGTTCAAGCTTTGTCCGGACCTGCTGGGGGCTTGTAGCCACTGCTGCTTGAGTGCTAGTCAACATGTTTGGACTTGCTGGAACTTGTACCACAGCACAGTGGGCATGACATGGCCCCACCAGAAACTCTCTATAAAAGGGGCAGTGACGAGGGGTAAGGCAGACATGTTGGTGCAGAGGGGACTCCCTGTGTCCCCACCGCTGCTCCCATTCCTTATCAAGGAACTAATAAATTGCCTTATTAATTGACCTACCCGATTTTGGTGAGTAATTTATAACAAATTTGGTGACCTCGACATGATGAATTTCCATTTTGGGGGGAGAACAACTGATCTCAGGGAGGCGCCCCACCCTTGGTGGCCCTGGGTGACTGGAATAGGAAATTCATAAAACAGACAAGGCACAGGCAAGCAATCTGAGCTCCCAGAGGAAAACTGCAGTATGTTACCTGTAATTTCTTGTGCATGAAGATCTAGGTGAGAACAGCAGACTGTGAGTATCGCTTGGTTGGGTGGTGTGGGACTGGTGTATGCTTGAGATGTAAGAGTTAGGGGCGAGTGCGGAGTTCTCCTTGTGTCTGGACCTCATCTATTGCCCTTAGCATTAATTTTTTCTTTCTCCAGTTTGATTTCTACAACGTGAAAAGGATCCACCATCTCTGAAACCACTCTTCAATCCCTCCCAGGGTTCTCCTTTGCTGTCCTCAGTCTCCACTCCACTGAGCACAGAGCTTCTCTATCCCTGTATAGTGATCATGTTCTTGCAGCCTCCAAACTCTACCTGGGGAGATCTCCGAGCCCTCTCCAAGGTGCTGGCAAACGAAAACATTCTGCTCATAGTCTAAGGAAATCACCAGAGGACAAGGCCACCAGACCTGTGTGTCCTGGCTACTTTTGTCTGGGCACAATCCTCGGAGAGATGGAATTTTTGAGGTATGAAGCCTCTGGCTGACCCTAGCCTGGCTATTAGGGTCAGTGGCTTCACTGAACTTGGTGATTTTATCCAAAAAGAAAATCTGATTCAATTATTCAGGAACTAAAAAGCTTTAATACGAAAAGGTAACAAACAGCAAGCCATAGAGCTTGTACTGAACGAACTGGGAAAGATGGTACAGGGAGGCTTGATCCATGCACGAGGGCAATGGCAAAAAGCAGGTGTTAGGACAGGGCAGGGGTATTTATAAACTTGCAGGAGGGGGAGGAATTAGGGTGGAATTTAAGGAGGGGATCCAATAGGAAAGGGTCATTAGAAGTATTAAAATTATTGCAGCAAAAAGGAACCAATGACAACAAGGGAAGCACAGCACTCTCTGGAAATGATCAACATTCTGGGGTAGTTTTTTACTCACTCCTATTGCGAAGGGTTTCCCCACGGCCTTAAGCCATGATCATCTGCACTTGAATTGTACCCAAAAAATCCCAAATTCCACCCAAAATCCACACAAAAGCTCCCTGTGCTCCTTGCAAGACAATGTGGGCGTGGTTTATTGGTGCTGTGGGCGGAGCTTGATCCGGATTGGTCCATAGGGGTGGGGCTGCTCCAGCTGCAGCCAATGGGAGGCGCAGAGTTCTGGGGGGGGTGGGGAGGGGGCAGGGCTTAAGGCAAAGGTGGTCAAAGGGGTGGGGCTTAAGGGGAGGGGCCTAAATAGGGAGATATTAAAGGGGTGAGAACTAAAGTGGGTGGGGTTTTAAGTGGGTGGGGCACAAATGGGAAGGGTTTAAGGGTGGGGCTTAAAGTGGGTGGAGCCCAAAGTGGGTAGAGATTGAAACAAAGGTTCTTACAGTGGGTAGGGCTTAAATGGGGACAATTTAAAGGGTGGGGCTTAAATAAAAAAATTTAAGGCTAGAGTTTAAAGTGGTTCGGATTTAAATGGGCATGTTTTAAGGAGGGGTGGGCATGGTTTAGGGTGAAGAAGGTGTGGGGAAGTCTCACCCAGGCACAGAACAAAGGCCCTGGCCACGAGGGGGCGGGACCAGTCCGGAGCCATGATGGCACCAAGTTCTGCCCCCTCCGGGGCTTGGGCGTGGTCCAGGATCAGCCTGGATGGGGGAGGGGAAGGAGGAAAAATTTATCCTGAATTCCTAAAAAATTCATGCAAAATTCCTCAAAAAATTATTCCCCAATTCCAAAAAACCTTTATCCTCAATTCTCAAAAAATTAATCCCAAATTCCCCAAATTTCCCCAAAAATTCCCAAAACACCCCAAATTTCTCCCAAAATTCCCCACAGAAATCCCCAAATTTCACACAAAATTCCCCAAATTTCCAAAAAAAAATCCCGAATTCCAAAAGTTTCCACCAGAATTCCCAGTATTTCCCACAAAACCCCCAAAATTTGGGAAAATTCTCCCAAATTTTCCCCCCAAAATTCCTAAAATTCCCCATAAAATTCCCAGAATTTGTGAAATTCCTCCCAAAATGCCCTCCAAAATTTTCCCCAAAACTTCCAAAATTCCCAAGATTCACCACAAGATCCCCCAAATTTCCCACAGAATTCCCAAAATTACAAACCCACCTCCTGAGGTCGACCACTGGCATCTCCGGAATCTCCGGCAGGGCCTCGGGGGGCGGGGCCGGAAGGGGCGGGACACTGAGGGAGACAAGCCATGACGTCATTGAGCCATGCCCCCTCCCCACTTCTGGTGTAATTTGGGAAAAGTAAACTGGACTAAAACTGGACTAAAATTGGACTTCTGCTCAATAATGATCACTTTGTGTTTAAGCCCTGCCAACTTCCGGTATACCAACGGGACTTCTAGCACTTTTAGCAACACTCACTTCTGGTGTAAATCACACTCACTTCCGATTTAAACTCCACCCACTTCTGGCCACCATTTTCTCCCCAATTTTCTCTTTTTTTCTTCAAGTTTTCCCAAAAATTCCCTGAATCTCCTCAAAAGATGAACTCCCAGGATTTTTCCCAACTCCCTGCCCTGATCCTGCCTTTATTTCCACTGCCGGTTGAATCTCAGCCACGCCCTGGTAACACCACGCCCACTTCCAGGTGAGCGTCGGCCCCCACCTCGGCTCCTCCTCCAGGGGCTCCAGGGAAAGCTCTGAGGGGGAGAAGGGCAAAATCAGCTCCAAAATTCTGCCCAAAATTCCACCCAAATTCCCCCAAAAGCCCTAGATTTCACCCAAATTTCCTACATTTCTGCCCAAACTTGTTCCCAAAATCTGATTTTTAGCAAATTTTTTCAAATTTTTCCCCTAAATTTCCCCATTTTTCCCAGATTCTACTCAAATTTTTCCCATTTTCGCCCCAAAAATTCCCAAATTTTGTTCCAAAATTCCCCAATTTTTCCTGAATTTCAGCAAATTTCTCCCATAATTCCCCAATTTTCTCAATTTTCTCCCAAATTCCTAAATGTTCCCATTTTTACCCCAAAATCGCCACATTTTCTCCATTTTTTGCCCAAAATAAAGAAAAAATTACCAAGCTCTTCTAAAAGTCAAAAACAATTCCCAAATTTTCCCAAAATGCCCCCAATTTCCCCTGAATTACCCGATTTGCCTATTTTCCCATTTTTACCCCAAATTTCTCCCAAATCCCACAAATTCTCCTAAATTCCCAAGTATTCCTAGATTCTAACAAAACTCCCAAAATTTTTCCTGAATTCCCTAATTTTTACTCAAATTTTCCCCTGAAATTGCCAAAAATTCCCATGTATCTCCCAAAATTCCACTTTTGGACCAATTTTTTTTCCCTAAAATTGTTCTCTTTTCCACTTTTTCCCATTCCCTCAAAATTCCCAAATTTTCTTGATTTTCTCCCAAATGTCTCCAATTTTTTACTCCAATTTTCCCCAAATTTTCCCATTTTTACCCCAAACCCCCCAAAATTCCCAAATTCCCCCAAAACTCCCACATTTCTGCCCAAAGTTCCCTACATTTTTTCCGTAATTCTCCCCTTTTTGGTCAAAATTTCCCCCAAATTTTTACTACATTTCCCAATTCCCCCAAATTTTCCAAACATTCCCTAAACTTTTTCCTAAAGTTATCCATTTTTTCCCCCAAAATTTCCCAATTTTTCCCGATTTTCCCCCAGTTCCTCACCTGAGCTTGGGGGGGGCAGGCTCGGCTCCAGCGCCTCCCGCAGCACCTGGGGACACAAATTTGAGCCAAAATCCACCAAATTTGGGCAAAACTTGGGGTTTTGGGCAAAACTTGGGGGGTTGGGGGAAAGTGTGGGGGTTTGGGGGCAAAATTGGGGAAAAAATTTGGTATTTTAGAAGGCAAGTTTCAGGTCAAAGACTGAAAACATGGGGAATTTTCTAAGAAAATCTGGGGTAAAATTCAGGTTTTTTGGGGGAAAAAAAATAGATTTTTAAAGGAAAAATTGGGATTTTGGGATCTCGGGGTCAGGGAATTTTGGGATCTCTGGGTTGGGAATTTTGGGGATTTTTGGGTCAGGATTTTGGGATTTTTGGGATCTCTAGGTCAGGAATTTCAGGATTTTTGGGAGTTTTGGGATCTCCGGGGCAGAATTTTTGAGATTTTGGGATTTCTGGTTCAGGAGTTTCAGGAGTTTGGGATTTATGAGTCAGGACTTTAGGATTTTTGGGTCAGAGATTTTGGGAATTTTGGGATCTCTGGGGCAGAATTTTTGAGATTTTGGAATTTCTGTGTTGTGAATTTGGGATTTCTGGGTGAGGAATTGTGGGAATTTCGAGATTTCTGGGTCAGGAATTTTGGGAATTTCCAGGTTTTTAGGATTTTGGGGATCTCTAGGTTGGGAATTTTGAGGATTTGGGGAATTTTTGGAATGATGGGAATTTCTGGCATATCTGAGTCAGGATTTAGGGATTTTTGGGATGTGGGAGTTGGGAATTTTGGGATTTTCAGGATTTTTGGGCCAGGAATTTTGAGAATTTTTGGGGCAGCCCCACCTCCACCTCGCTGGGCAGCTCCGGGGGCGGCTCCAGGGGACGAGGGCGGGGCAGGGGCCGGAAGCAGCGACCCCAAAACTGGAGCAGCTCAGGGGGGAGCGGAGCTGGGGGGAAGAGAGAGAAACACAAAATGGGGTCAGGAAATGGATCTTGGAGGCAGAGAAATCTATGGGACAGGAACCTGTGGGGCAGGAGTGGGGACAGGAAATTTATGGGGCAGGGAAATCAGTGGGGGAGGAATGGGGTCAGAATCCATGGGGCAGGGAATGTGTGGGGTAGGGAATGTGGGGGGCAAGAAGGGGGCCAGTCTATGGGGCAGAGAATCTATAGGGCAAGGAATGGGATCAACGTGTGAGGCAGAAATGGGATCAGTGTGAGGCAGGCAATCAATGGGGCAGGAATGGGGTCAGTCTATGAGGCAGGGAAATGTGGAACAGGGATGGGATCCATGGGGAAGGATCAGGATCAGGGCACATTTAGGATCTCTGGGTCAGACTCAGGATCTATTGGACAGGGATGGGATCTATGGGGCGGATTTGGGATCTATGGGACAGATTTAGGATCTGTGGGATGGATTTGGAGTCTCACCGTGGCATGCTGTGCTCAGCAGTTCACTCGGGGGGCGCCGAGATCTGTGGGGCAGCTCCAGCGGCTCCTGGGGGCACGGAAAGAGATGGGGACAGGGTTTGTGATCTATGGGGCAGAAATGAAATCTCTGGGGTGGATTTGGGATCTATGGGGCAGGGATGGGATCTGTGGGTCTGAATTTAAATCTATGGGGCAGATTTGGGATCTCTGGGGTCAAACCAAATCTGAGGGGCGGAACTAGAATATCTAGGTTTGCATGGAATCTGTGGGGCAGGAATGGGTTCTACGGGGCAGATTCAGAATCTGTAGGTCCAGATTGAAATCTATGGGGCAGATTTGGGATCTGTGAGGTAGAACCAAATCTATACAGCAGGACTTGAGATCTATGGGGCAGAACCAAAGCCTGTGGGGCAGGGATGAGATCTATGGGGCATTTAGTGGTCACTCAGTGGTCACTTAGGGGTCACTCTATGGTCACTGCTCACTCAGGGGTGACTCAGTGGTCACTGGTAAGTCAGAGGTCACTCAAGGCTCATTGGTCAGTGGTCACTCAGTGGTCACTGGTCACTCTGGTAAGTCAGAGGTCACTCAAGGATCATTGGTCAGTGGTCACTGGTCACTCTGGTTACTCAGGGCTCACACAAGGATCATTGGTCAGTGGTCACTTAGGGGTCACTCTATGGTCACTGCTCACTCAGGGGTGACTCAGTGGTCACTGGTAACTCAGAGATCACTCAAGGCTCATTGGTCAGTGGTCACTCAATGGTCACTGGTCATTCTGGTTACTCAGGGCTCACACAAGGCTCATTGGTCAGTGGTCACTCAGTGGTCACTCACCCGTGGCTGGCAGTCTCTCAGCAGGTCCTGCAGCCTCTCCCGAATTTCCTGGGCCGGGATTTGGGTCTCAGGGTCCCAGCGGGGGGGGAGGGGCCGGCGCCGGTGGGGAGGGGCCAGAGGAGGGGGAGGGAGGGGCAGAGGGGGGAGGGGTGGAGCCTCGGGGGGGGCAGGGCCTGCAGGGGGGAGAAGCAGAAAACTTCCTGAGATTTCAACAGGAATTCCAAAATTTTCCCAAAATTTTCCCACAAACTTATCCCAATTTTTTCAAATTTTTCCCAATTTGCCCCATTTTCCCCCAATTTACCCCAAATTTTCACAAAACATTTCACAAACTTTTTTCCCAAATTTCCCTGATTTTACCCAAAATTCTCCCCAGAATTTTCCTATTTTTTTTCAATTCTTTCACAATTTTCCCCTAAATTCTTTCCCAAATTTCACCAATCTTTTTCCCAAATTTCCCAATTTTTTTTCCAATTTTCCCCAAAATTTTCCCCCAAATTTCCATTTTTTTCGCAATTTCTCCCCAATTTTTTCCTAAAATTTTTCTAATATTCCCCATTTTTCTCCCATTTTTCCCAAATGTCCCAATTTTATCTCAATATTTTCCCCAATTTTTCCCCCATTTCTTTCCTAATTTGTCCCAGTTTTCCCCCAAATTTCCCCTTTTTTCCCATTTTTCCCAAACTTTTGCCCATTTTTTTCCCAGATTTTTTCCATTTTTTAACATTTCCCCCAATTTCTTTCCAAATTTCCCCCATTTCTTTTCTAATTTTTTCTCATTCTTTCAGCAATTTTCCCCCGAATTTCACCAATTTTTTTCTCAAATTTTTCCCAATTTCCCTCATTTTTTCTCAATTTTTCCCCAATTTATTTCCAATTTCCCCTATTTTTCCCCCAATTATTCCTATTTTTTTCCATTTTTTCAATTTTTCCCCAGTTTTCCTAATTTTCCCTAATTTTTCTCATTTTTTCCCATTTTTTTTCCATTTTCTTTCACATTTTTCCCAATTTTCCTGATTTTCCAAAGCTTTCCCCATTTTTCACCCAAAATTCCCTCAAACTCCCTCCAAAATTCCCAAATTTTCCCCACAATTTCACCAATTTTTTTGCCACTTTTGGCCCAATTCTCCTCCCAAACTTCCCAAATTTCTCAAATTTTTCCCCATTTCCTCCCAAACTTCCCAACCTTTTACCAAAATCCCCCCCAAATTTCCCCTAATTTCTCACGTGGGGGGAGGGGCAGCTCCAGCTCCGGCAGCTCTGGCAGCTCTGGCACCTCCACTGGGGGGTGGGGAGACAAAAGGGACCGAAAATCACCCCAAAATCACCCAAAAGAACCAAAATAACCCCAAATTACCCAAAAAGACAAAAAGAACGGAAAAAAGACCAAAGAATTACCCAATAAAACGCAAAATGAACCAGAATGACCCAAAAAGAACCATAATTACCCAAACGAAATAAACAAAAACTAAAATGAGCTAAAAACGAGCCAAAAATGAGCCAAAATTACAAATTAACAAAAATTACCCAAAAAGAACAGAAAAACCACCAAAACCCCCAAAGAGAATAAAAAAACCCCCAAAACCCAAAGTATCAAAAATGTCCCAAAAATGGCCAAAAACAACCCAAATATGACCCAAAATTACAAAAATCCCCAAAATGAACCAAAATTACAAGAAACCTCCAGTGACCCAAAACCAACTCTAAGTGACCTAAAAATGAACCAAAAAGATCCAAAAAGAACCAAGAATGAACCAAAATTAGCAAAAAATGACCCAATGTGACCCCAAAAAAATCAAAAATAATCCAAAATTGCCTAAAATGGCCCAAAGTTACCCAAAAAATGAAACTACCCCAAAATGACCCAAAAGTGACCTAAAATGACAACAAAATGGCCCCAAATTTTCCAAACAGAACCTAGAATGGCCCCAAATAACCTCAAATGATCAGAAATAGGTTAAGCCCCCAAAATGACCCCAAAAAACCCAAAAATTACCCAAAAATTAGCAAAAAAGGACGAAAAACGACCCAAAGTGACACGAGTGACCAGTGAGTGACCATGGAGTGACCCCTGAGTGACCATGGAGTGACCCCTGAGTGACCTCTGAGTGACAAGTGACCCCTGAGTGACAAGTGACCAGTGAGTGACCCCTGAGTGACCATGGAGTGTCCCCTGAGTGACCCCTGACCCTCAGCCTCCAGCAGCAGTTCCATCTCCCGCGGGGTCACCTCAGGCAGCTCCACCTGGGACCAAAAACGGCCAAAATTCACCCAAAATTCACCCCAATTATCCCAAATCTGTCCCAAACATTCACACAGAATTCCACTCCAATTTCCCCAAAATCTCCACAAATTTATCCCCAAAATACCGCTTAAAATGATCCCCAAATCCCTCAAATTGCCTCCAAATTTTTTAAATCCCCCCAAATTTTCCCAAAATTCCCTAAAAATTGTTCCAAAAATTCACAAAATCTCTCTAAAAATTACCCAAATTCCCCTAAAATTTCCCAAAATTCTCCCCAAAATTCACCCTATATCCAAAAAACCCCCAAAATTCCCCCCCAAATTCTCCCCAAATGCCCAAAAATTATCCCAAAATTTGTCCAAAAATTACCCAAAATCCCCCCATTTTTTTTTTCAAAATTCCATAAAAATGTCCCCAAATCCCCTGAAATTCCACCAAAATTACCCAATTCCCCCAAATTCCCATTTCCGAGTTCAATTTCTGCAATTCCCAGTTCCATTTCCCATTTCTCAGTCCCAGTTCCCATTTCCCAGGTCCCATTTTCATTTCCCAGTTCCCAGTTCCATTTCCCATTTCCCAGTTCCAGTTCCCATTTCCCAATTCTCAGTTCCAGTTCCCATTTCCCAATTCTTAGTTCCAGTTCCCATTTCCCAGTTCCAGTTCCTAGTTCCATTTCCCATTTCCCAGTTCCAGTTCCCAGTTCCATTTTCGAGTTCTCAGTTCCAGTTCCAAATTCCCAGTTCCATTTCCCAGGTCCCAGTTCCCAGTTCCCGTTCCCATTCCCAGTTCCCATTCTCAGTCCCCGCTGTCTCTCCCAGTTCCCATTCCCAGTCCCCATTCCCAGTTCCCGTCTCTCCCAGTTCCCAGTTCCCATTCCCAGTCCCCGCTGTCTCTCTCAGTTCCCATTCCCAGTTTCCATTCCCAGTCCCCGCTGTCTCTCCCAGTTCCCATTCCCAGTCCCCGCTGTCTCTCCCAGTTCCCATTCCCAGTCCCCGCTGTCTCTCTCAGTTCCGATTTCCAGTCCCCGCTGTCTCTCCTAGTTCCCATTCCCAGTTCCCGCTGTCTCTCCCAGTTCCCAGTTCCTATTCCCAGTTCCCATTCCCAGTGTCCGCTGTCTCTCCCAGTTTCCAGTTCCCATTCCCAGTTCCCATTCCCCGCTGTCTCTCCCAGTTCCCATTCCCAGTCCCCGCTGTCTCTCTCAGTTCCCATTCCCAGTTCCCGTTGTCTCTCCCAGTTCCCATTCCCAGTTCCCGCTGTCTCTCCCAGTTCCCGCTGTCTCTCCCGTTCCTCACCTCGGGCGCTGCCGGGATGGGCCGGGGCAGCTCCGGCTCCCGCAGGGTGATGGACTCGGGAGTGACCACCAGGGGGAGCTCTGGGCAATTGGGGAATTTGGGGAATTTTGTGGAATTCGGGGAATTTGGGGGAATTTGGCGAATTTGGGGAATTTTGGGGAATTCGGGGAAGTTTTTGGAAATTTTGGGGAATTTTCAAGGAAAAACTGGCAAAATTTCAAGGAAAATTTGGAAAAAATTTAGAACATTTTAGGGAATTTTGGAGGTTTTTAGGGAATTTGGGGATAATTTGGGGTGAAATTTAAGATATTCAAATATTTTGGAAAAATGTGGGGCAAATTTTGGGGCATTTTGCCAGAATTTTGGGAAAATTTGGAGGTACTTAGGGAAAATTTGGGAAATTTTAGGGGTTTTTTGGGTATTTTGGAGGTTTTTGGGACAATTTTTTAAAATCTGGGGGGATTTTTGGGATCTTTGGGACAATTTTGGGTGAATTAAAAAAAATTTAAATGGAAAATTCTGGGGAAATTTGGGTGAAAATTTTCGGTGAATTTTGGTCAATTTTGGGGCATTTTGCCAGAATTTTGGGAACTTTCGGGAAAATTAGGGGGAAATTCAAGGAAAATTTGGGAAATTTTGGGACTTCTTAGGGAATTTTGGAGTTTTGAGGGATATTTTGGGAAAATTTGGGACCATTTTTAAAATTTGGGGGGAATTTGGTGGATTTGGGGCAATTTCGAGGGAATTTGATGCAAGTTTGGGACAATTTTGGGTGAATTTTAAGAAATGAAAAAAAAAATTAGGGAATTTAGGGGAGATTTTCAGAAAATTTGGGGTGAATTCTTAGGGGATTTTGGGACAATTTTGGGGGATTTTGGGGTTTTTGGTTCTACCTGGGGGTGCCTCGAGCTCCTCAGGGGGTGGAAGCAGCTCCTCGACCTGGGAATGGGGGGAAAAAACAGAAATTTGGGCAAAATAGGAGGATTTGGGGGAATTTGGGCAAAGAAACTGGGAAACAATGGGGAAAATTTAAACAGAAATGGGGTAAAAACTTGGGAATTTAGGAAAAAAATTGGGGAAAATTGAAAAATTTGGGGGAAATGGGAAAAATTGGGGGAATTTGGGGGAAAAATGGGGGAAAATGGATAAAACAGGATAAAAAAATAGGATAAAACGGGGGTTTAAAATGGGATAAAAAATGGGATACAAGTTTGAAACAAACAGGATAAAAAAGAGAAAAATTGGGAAAAATTGTGGGAAAAATGGGACAAAATTGAGAAAAAATGGAAAAAAGGGGAAAGTTGGGGGAAATGGAAAAAATGTGGGGGAAAATGAGATAAAAATGAGAAAAAATGGGAGAAAAACAGTAAAAATTGGAGAAAAACAGTAAAAATTGGGAAAAAGGGGTAAAAATTTGCAAAAAATCAGAAAAAAATGGGATAGAATTGAGGGGAAAATTTGAAAAAGTTGGGGGGGAATTTGGAAAAAGTGGGGGAAATGGGATAAAAATGAGAAAAATGAGGGGAGGAAAATGGTAAAAATTTGGAGAAAAAAGGTTAAAAAATTGGGAAAAATTGTGGGGAAAAAATGGGGTAGAAATAGGAAAAAAAAAAGAGAAAAAAGGGGGAAAATGGGGGAAATTGGGAAAAAATGGGAAAAAGGAGATAAGAAATGGAGAAAAAAAGGATAAGAAATAGGGGGGAAATGACAAAAAATGGCAAAAAATGGTGACTTTGTGTTCCAAAGGATAACTTTGTTCTCACCTGGGGCAGCTCCACCCCCATGAGCCCAAAGAAGGGGTCAGGAGCTGCCTCGAGCTCCTCCTGCAGAGCTCGGAAATCCGGGAGCAGCAGGGCCCTAGAATGGGAGAAAAATGGGGAAAAATGGGGGGAAAATTACAAAAATGGGGGGAAATGGGGAAATTCAGGTGTCGTGGGGATGGAATTCAGACGATCTGGGGGAAGTTTGGGGGATTTTGGGGCAAAATCTGGGGAATTTTGCAAGAATTTGAGGAGGTTTGGTTGGATTTTGGGCAAGTTTTGGGAAAATTTGGGGGAGTTTGGGAGGAAATTTGGAGGAAAATCTGGAAAATTTTGAGGGAATCTGAGGAGGTTTGGCAGAAATTTGGGAAAATTTGGGACAGTTTTGGGGAAAATTTGGGGGAAATTTGTGTTGCCTTGAGCAAACCTGGGTTAATTTTACTCAATTTTGAGCCAATTTTCGGGAAGTTTGGGGTTTTTTTGACACTCATTAGGAGGCTGACCTCAATCTCCACCAGGGGCTCTTTAATAGGCAGAATTTTGGGTGAATTTTGGGCTTTTGGGCAGACTTTGGGGTGAACTTGGGGTGAATTTTTGGGGAGATTTTGGGTGTCTTTTGAGGGGATTGTTGGGCGATTCGGGGGCAATTTTTGGGAGATTTTTT
>PYHW01010586.1:222758-233090 GCA_013186435.1 Turdus rufiventris | reverse complement strand
GCTTGGATGCCAGGGATACCAGGCTCTACAGAGCTGGGACTGGATGGGTGTGCCCTCAGTGTTGTGTCCATCTCTGCTGTACTGCTGCTGTCCCAAGCCCAGGGAGCAGAGCAGATCCTGGCAGAGTTTCAGCACTCTTCCTCCTCCTCCTCCCATGTGTTCCTCACAGTACATCTGAGAGGGCTTGGAGGAGGTGAGGTGCTCAGGTGTGAGAGCCCTTTGAAGGTCGTTTCCTGAGTTCCTGTCCCCTCTGAGAGCAAAGTGGAATCAGATGACTCTTTTCTTCCTGCCTGGATCAGCCCTGAGTGCTGCCCCTGCAGGGGCTGCAGCTGCCCCAGCCCAGGGGGCAGCAATTGGAGGCTGGGGGGATCTGGGTGTCAGAGCCCACATTCACCAGGACATCCCAGTCTGTTGTGGGGAGCAAAGGCTCCCCAGGTCTGGAATGGTGTCACCTGGCCATGATAACACTCTGTTCCGTAGGCTGGCAGTGGTACAGGATGGGGAGCAGGGCATGTGGTGTCCCCTCTGTGGATGCCTGGCACTCCTGCCTGCCCTGCCCAGTCCTTCCCAGAGATGTGTGGGTCTGACTGGGGTGGGAAGGTGGGGAGGAAGTGAGGGGCTCCCCTCCTTGGGAGCATGGCAGGAGAATGTTGTGCTGAGTTTGGGGGGCAGTGAGGGGCTCCAATGGGCAGCTCATCCCCCTGCTCCGCAGGTGTGATCCACACAAGGGCAGGGCACAGATCTGGCTGCCTCTCTGACCCCCATCTCCCTTTGCCTTGCAGGTTCTGTCAACCAGGACGGCCAGGAGACCCAAGGTCCCAGCGATGGCTTCCTGAGCTCCAAGGTGGCCGTGTTCGCCGCCATCGGCGCCGGCTGCGTCATCTTCATCCTCATCATCATCTTCCTCGTTGTGCTCCTCATCAAGATCCGCAAGCGGCACCGGAAGCACACGCAGCAGCGAGCCGCAGCCTTGTCCCTCAGCACCTTGGCCAGCCCCAAATGCAGCGGGAACGCGGGCTCGGAGCCCAGCGACATCATCATCCCCTTACGGACTACAGAGAACAACTACTGCCCGCACTACGAGAAGGTGAGCGGGGACTACGGGCACCCCGTCTACATCGTGCAGGAGATGCCCCCGCAGAGCCCAGCCAACATTTACTACAAGGTGTGAGGAGCAGCCTGGGAAGGGCCGATGCAGCAGCGCGGGAGCGCCGGGCGCGGGGCTGGCGCCGCAGGGAGGAAGCGAAACGTCCACCCCCGGCACGGCGCGGGCAGCGCCGGGAGCGGCGCCGGGGAGCGGAGGGCTCAACGCTCACGTGCTGATTCTCCCCTTTGTATTTAGTTTTGTAGTTCTCAGCTTTTGTAATCCCGAGACTCTGAGGGTGAGCCTTCAGCCTCCTCCTCTTCTTCTCCAGACTGTGGCCGGCCGTGGGGGGCGGGCGCCGTGCCTTTCCGTGCTCGGGACACCGCTGGCAAACCCGGAGACTCCACCTCCCCTTTGTGGTTTGGGATTTCCCCGCGTCGCCCCTCGGGCCCTGCAGGAAGTGCCCGCCAGCGCTGCGGGGTCCGGGAGCCTGGAGCGACGCCGGGGCTCGGTCCCAGGAGCAGCGAGCGCACAGGGGGATGAGGAGGAGGAGGATGCTTTGCCAAGGTGCCAAGATGCAGACAACTGTGCAGGGAGGAAGCTGGCAAACCCGATTTACTACTACTACTATTATTATTATTATAATTATTTTAATTTTTTTGTAACATTTTTATTTTTGTGAATTCCGGGCGGGACTCCGGCCCGCCGCCTCCGGGCACACGCCATCACCTCCTTCCAGCACATCATCCTGCCGGCCACGGGGCAGATCCTGTTCCCCCCACTGCCCCTGGAAACTTTTGTGTTCGTAGCTGTTGACTCTTGTTTTAGTCTCTTTATAAAAAGAAAGAAAGAAAAAAAAAATTCTATCTCCACCCTGTCTCAAGCGTTCAGTGCGCGAGGGGCTGGACACTGCTCCTGCCCCATGCAGAGCAGCTGTGGCCTGGCAGCTCTTCCTGACCCCTCTGGAGCATCCCACCGTGGAAAAAAGCCTTGGGCTTTCTTTCAGGCTGGGGCTGAGCCTGCTGGAAGCAAAGTAGGGGGTGGCAGGGGGAAGCTGCAGCCCCTCCCAAGCTGGGCATACTGCAGGTGGTTGTCCTTGGAAAGGAAAACTGGAAAACAAAGATTCCCTTGCAGCTTGTGCCGGGGTGTCAGGAGGAGGCTGGTGCTCGGGGCTGGAAGCCCCCAGGAGGCTGCAGCACCAGGCTTGGCTTGGTTGGGAGCTGAGCCAAAGGCTTTTCCACCCTCCTGCATGTTTTACCTGAAGAATCCAGTGCCCCTCAGCAGGACCTGCTGTGCCTGTTCCCTGCCCCGCTCCTGGTGCAGGAGCGTTCCCTGTCCTGCCACCTCCCGGGGTCCAAGCCCGGGCTCCCCTGCCCTTGCCTTGCCCATCTCCTGCCCAAAACTGGAAGGGGTTGAGCCTGGCTGCTGGGATCATTCCAGGCTTCCTCTTCCCAGGAGGAGCCTCCAGCGCTGCGGCTGATGTCAGAGAGCCCGGCGGGGCTGGCAGTGCCCTGTCACTGCCTGTCCTCGGGCTGTCCCCCCTTCCTCACTTTCTTTTCCTCCCAGCAGTAGCTGCTTTTGCTCAGGGAGCAGGAGTGGGGCCGGCAGGGCTGTTCCTGCCCGGGCTGTTCCCGCCTGTCCCCAGGGCCCCGAATCCCGCGTTAGGAAGTGCCCAAAGAGCGAGGGAGCTGCTCTGCTAAAGTGCCTTGACAAGGAGCGGGCGGGGGCGGGGGCAGAGCAGGGACAGGTGGCCTGGGAGGATCTGGTGACTTGGGGGGATCTGGTGGCCCTGGCTGCTGTGCTGGGGTTTGGCCCTGAGCGGGACGGGAGCATCCTGTGGTGTCACGCTGTTGGGTTTGTGGTTTAGGGCAGGAATTTGGGCTGGAGCGGAGCGGGGTGTCCCAGCTCCTCTCCTACCTGGGCATCCTGAGGTGGTTCTGCTTCCAGGGCCCTGAAATGGCTGCTTCCCTCCAGAGAGATGCACCCCAGCAGGTGCTTCCCCTGCTTCCCCATCCCAGCACTGCTTCCCTGTGTAGCACCTTCCATCCCTCTCTCCTCTGTGGGATCCACTGCCCATCCTGGCTCGGGAGCCGCCCCCACCAGGACCCCCCTTCCCCAGTGGGGAAATCCCAGAGAATCGTGTCTTAAAAGCCCCCCTTTCCCTCTTCCCTCTGCCAAACCTTAGCCTGTGTTTCCCTGAGTGGGCAGAGCCCTGGCTGGGTGGCGGTGGCAGTGGTGATGGTGACAGTGACAGTGGAATAGTGACCGGAGTGGAGGGGGAAGTGGGGGGACAATGTAGTTTTGGTTTGGTTTTGGTGGAGAAGGGACAGAGTCTGGCCACAGGTTGTACCAAACTTCATCTGACAGTGCTGGTGACTTCTCGTGGTGGCCGTCCCCAGCTGAGGTCTCCATCAGTCCCACTCCTGCTGCTGGGAACAGCTGCAAAACATTGTAAATATGTGAAGAAAGGGTGAAATCAGAACTCTTGGTTTTTGCTGAGCACCTCGGGCTGCTGGGTCCTGGATCAGAGTGTGTCCCTCGGGTTCTTTTCTTGGAAAGAATTGAAATTTGGTTGATTTTCCTTTTTTTTTTAATTTTAATTTTAATTTTTTGTTCCCCCCCTTTTTGTTTGTGTAAATACTAGTCTTTTTTGGAAGAAATAATGTAAAGATGTTTTGTATAAACTCCGAATTATTTTCTGGTTGCTTTTTCTTAGAAAAACAAATGAGAACTTAAAAAAAAAAAAAAGATGAAAAAAAAGAAATTTTAACCACAAGAACGGGTGTAAAACATTGTCATAGAGCTCAGCCCGGAGCCTGTGGGCTGTGCTGGAGTGTGGGAGCTGCTGGGATCAGGACTGGGGACCTTCCCTCAATAGAATGCAGGATCAGATGGGCTCCAGGCAGAGAGTGAGGCAGGAATCTGGGATTCTGTTCCATCCCGGAATCTGTGGCTCATTCCCAGTGAGTCCTGGAGCTCTGAGCCCTGCCCTGGCCGCAGACAGAGACTTGGGGACACATGGTGACCTAAAGGAGCATCAAATTTATCTGCTTTCTTATTTTTAACCAAAAAAACCCTGACTTGGGGATGCAGAACTCAATGCAACACCCTGAGCTCCTGCTCTGCTTTTCTGGGCCTGTGGGGCTGCTCCTGGTGCAGATCCCTTACCCAGCTGTTTTCTGTTGCCTATTTTGCCAGCTCACCATGGCCCCATCTCTTCTTGGTGCCTGGGCTGGGGTGGCTCCTGGCACCATCCCAGGTGCCATCTCCAGTGGCACCTGGCACTTGAGGGCAGCTGGAATGCTTCAGGGAGCCCCAGTCCTCGAAGGAGCTGGGCTGTGAACCTGCATTGTATCGACAGAGGGTTCCTGGGAGGTTCCAGAGGTGCTGGAGCAGGGATGGACATCCCTGTCTCCATTGCATCCCGGCAGCGCCGCGCCCCTGCACGTCCTCACCGCGCTCCCACATTTCAGAGCTGTGCCACCTCCACATCCACAGCGTCACATCCGCGCCGTCCCCTGTCCCCAGGGGCCCGGCCCTGCCATCAACCAGCCGGGGCTGCCGCTGCCCCAGCCCTGTGCCACCGCCGGAGCAGCCGGGCTGCCGGATTTTCCCGTCCACCCTCCACTGCCCTTCGCCCAGAGGTGGATACGGAGCTGCAGCCCGGGTGTGCTCCTGCTGCGGGGCACGCGGGATGGGGCCGGGAGGGAATGGTTGGGAACCAGGCACGGAGGGAACGAGGCCTCTCTGTGCTGGCACCTCCTCGGCCGCGGGGGCACATCCTGCCCCAGCCTCGGTATCCCTGTGCTGGTTGATCCTCCTCGGCTCCCGGTGGGGCTGCGGCGGTGCCGGGATCCCCTCGGCCGCGCTCCCGGCGCCGCAGATTTTCTTTCTTCGTGTCATGTTCCTGGTTTTGATTCCTTTCGCCTTCTCCCAGCTCTCCCGCCCAGTAGCATATCATCGGCATCGGTAACAGCTCTGTGGCAGCTGAACTCCATGGAGCCGTGATGGAACCTGATATATTGTTAAATAAAAGGGTTTTTTTCCTATGGAATCCTGGCTGTCTCCCGTGTGCTTTCTTCCTGCCCCAGGTTTGAAAGTGCAGCCTGAGCTGAAGAGATGTGGGGAGAGCTGGCTGGGACACATCCTCACCAGCTGGTCCTGGAGGGACCTGGAGGGTTTGGTTTGGTCGGGAAAAGTTGGGAGATTTTTGTCCAATATTTACGGCATGGACTCAGGATTGGATGAACTCAGAGCTGGATATGGATGGATGTGGTTGGGCACTCCATGGATGTGGTTGGACCTGGTGGTCTGAAAGATCTTCTCCAATCCAAACGATTCTGTGTTTCCATGGCTCTGTCCCTGCAGCTGGAGGCTCCTGGGGCCACTGGATTCCTCTGAGGCTTGAGGGGCTGCTCCAGATCAGGCAGAGCCCATTGGGAGCTGCTGCTGGTGGCACAGGACACACAGGACAGGGATGTCCCATTGCTGCCAGGAATTTGCTCCAGACAGGCACAGGGAGAAGCAGAAAGGGAGTGAGGCTCCTCCTCACCCTGGAGATGCTTTAGGAGAGGATGGGGTAATGGAAGTTCCAGTCCAGATTGTCCTGTCAGGAGCTGGGGGTGCTGGATTCTGGGGTGACCACAGGGATATGTGAGGCAACGTCTGATTTATGGGATCTCAGAGTTAAAATGGGGCTGAGGCACCAACCAAGAGAGGCTGGAGAAAACTCATCCAACACGGAGGGGAGATGGAACACGGTGGGATAGTTCAGAGATGGTTGGACACAACCAGAACCTCCAGGACCACACCAAGAGCCTGCTGGAGTGAGCAGGGAATGCCGGCATGGGGGTCGGGATGGGGGGGCCTGGGTTGCACCAGCCAGGCTCAAATGTGGTTTGCTGGTTTGAAAATCCTTCTCTGCGTGCTTTGATCCCAGTGGGAATGAAATAAGGCTTTTAATTCCAAACAGCTTCACTGGGCCCTGATGCCCGCAGGGAGAACTGGAAGTGCCAAACATGCTGGGACCTGCCAGCAGAGGGAAAAGTGCTTTAACAGGTTCCTGGAACCCACCCTGGCCGGGAGCGGGGCTGCGGGAGGGTCCCCCCGGCTCCGGGGCTGCTCCAGGAGGGAGCAGCATGGGCTGGGGGTGCAGAGGCTGCCAGCCCCACGGGGTCACCCCTGGTGCTCCTTGTGTGTCCCCAGGCAGCTGCAGAGAGGCTCCCATGGGGCAGGGATGTGCTGGAACTGCTTCTCCTCCTGATGCCACCCCAGTGCGACATCCTGCAGAAGTCCACGTGCTGGGAAAGGTTTATTTGGGAGAACCCTTGTCCCTGTCTGTGCTGGGAGGGGACATCAAACCCTGGTGCCAGTGCCTGGGGGGACATGGTGGCTCTGCTGTGCTCTGCTCTCAGGGGCCAGCTGGCAGTGAGGGACCAGCAGGATCCTACCCAGGAGCCTCTGGATCTGGAAAGTTCATTAAAGCTGCAGAGCTGCTGATGGTTTTGGATGTCCATCAGGACTGGAGGAGTTATTTTAATTATTTCACATAAAGGAGCTTTTTGTCGAGTTTATTAACTCGCCCTTGGCTGGATCCCACTCGGGAGTGGAGCAGCTGCCAGGCCAGCAGAGCTGGAGCGTTTGGGGGAATTGGGATGCTGGGGATGACCATGTCCCTGCTGCAGGAGGATTTTTGGGGATTGGGATGCTGGGGGTAACCATGTCCGGGATGCAGGAACATTTGGGGGGATTGGGATACCGGGGACACCGTGTTCCTGGTACAGGAGTGTTCGAGGGATCAGAATTGCAGCATTATCCCAGCTGCAGGAGTGGTGCTGTGTGTCATGGCCAGGGTGGGACCCCCATACCAGGGGAACCCATATGGGAAGCGCCTGTATGGCCTGGTTAAGGGATGGGAAGCTCAAAGCCCCTTGGAGGAAGGTGAGCAGGGAATGATGGATCTGGAGCACTTCCAGCTCCAGTTTGGGACCAGGCTCAGCTGGAGATGGGACACTGGGGCTGCTGTGGGGCTCGGGATGAGCTCTGGTGTGGGGGAGCATGAGGCAGGGACACCCCCAGGATTCCCAGAGCATCAGCTCCATGTTGCCAGGGCTGTGCTGGCAGGGTGCTGTCCCTGTTCCATCCATCCTCTCCTCCTAATCCCAGCCCTGCCAAGGCATTGCCATTCCTGGAGCTTCCACTCCCCTCAAGGCCCTGAGCAGCAGGACCCATCCGTGGATGAGCTGGCCCTGGGAGGCAGCAGGGATGGAGCTGGAGCACCAGTGCCTCCACCCCTGCTCTTCCCTTGGCTGCATTCCCTGGATCTCAGCAGGGCTGAGGGTGACCAGGGCAGTGTAACCCAGGTTTCCTTTCCAGTGTCACCCCCCATTCTCCCATTGCTGCAGCCCATTCCTGGCCCCACCAGCCCTTCCCAGCCCACTCAGCCTCCTCCTCTGGCATTCCCACTCCAAGGGGAACATCTGAACCCCTCAGCCTGGAAGGGGCTGGATAACAGCAATTCCTGCTCATAAACCTTGGCCGGACCAGCTGTGGCCGCCAAGATTGGGAAGCTTATCCTTGTTTTCCCTACAGTATATCCAAAATAACTAACAGGTTTTCCTGGTCGAGGTGCTGGGCTTTTCCCACAGCCAGGCTTTCTGCTGCATCCACTGGCTTGCCTGCACCTGGTTTCCAAGGAGAGGAGCCTGGAAGATCCATTAGGCTGTCGTGGAATGCGATGAGTCCCGCGGGCTCCGTAATAAGAGCAATAACGGGAGTGCACTGGGGGGCTGTTTGTCACTGGGATGGGATGGGATGGGATAATGGGATGGGGACAGGTAGGGGATGGGATGGGGACAGGTAGGGCATGGGATGGAGATGGGAACATGGATGGTGCTCTCTGTGTTAGATGCTGAATGAGATGGGAGGAGGAGAAGGGTGAGGAAGAGGAGGAAAGGAGCACAGCTGGCGCTGGCAAGGCAGCGGTCGGGCTCCAGCGCTCTCCCTGTGTTCCTGTGCCACTGCCAGCCCCATCCCTGTGCCAGGGCAACCATCTGTGCCCGAGGCAGAGCAGATCCGGGCGGAGCGAGCCCGGCGCCGCTCGCACAAAGGCCCCGCAGTTGGACCCAGCGGAGCTCAAGTGCTCGGAGAAAAGCGTCACGCGCTGCCAAGGTTTTTCCTCTGCAGGCAGGCCCGGAGCCAGCAGGGATGGTTGCAGCCTTTTTCCCCTGGCAGCGCTTCCAGCATCCTGAAAAGGCTCTTCCCTGGTCATATCCCAGCCAGCCGGGATGTGCAGAGGCTCCCGTGCGTGACCTCCCCGGGTTTGCCAGCAACCCACTGGGATAACCACGAGGAAAGGGCTGGGCTGGAGGGCTCACAGGGCTGGAAAAGGCAAAGGAGTGTGCTGGGAAACCATGGGGGAGCAAGGAGAAAACTTTGTCCCTGTGAAACAAGGAGCTTCAGGATAAATCCTGTAGGTTTTGGTTCGTTAAGAAGGAATGAACGTGGCTCTACAGCAAACATTAGTTAATTATGTGCAAGGTTTTAATGTTCCTGAAACACAACCCTTGTAGAGTGTCCCCCAGCTGCTGGAAAGGGGTCTGAAGGAAACACAGAGCTTTTCCTTTTGTTTTTGATGGAGGATGAGAGAAAAATGGGAAATATCAGTGCTGTGGCCACCCTGAGAGCTGCTGCTGAGCCAACCCAGGATCCCAACAGAGGCTCTGCCTCTGCAATCCTGGGATCCCAACAGGGGCTCGTCCTGCTTTTCAGCAATCCTGGGATCCTGACAGGGGCTTGTTCTACCTCTCACTAATCCCAGGACCCTGTCGAGGGGGTTGTCCCTCCTCTGAGCCAGCCCAGGATCCTGCTGGAAGGTTGCCCCATTTCAATGGTCACTCTGTGCTTGTCCCCTGCTCCCCAGGGCACAGGGGATGAGGACACTGTGACTGCAGGGTGTCACTGCAGGGTGTCACTGCAGGGTGTCACTGCAGGGTGTCACTGCAGGGTGTGCTGGGGTGGGTGCGATCCAGGCTCCCATACCTTCACCCTGCCCCATGGAGAGATGTGGCTGAGCCTTTGTCATCTCCCACGTCCCAAGGCCAGCACCCAGAGCTCAGGGACGGGATCTGGGCAGAGCCAGGACAAGCTGGGCTCCTGTTCCCATCCTGCAGCTCCTGTTCCCGTCCCAGCCATCGCCTCCAGCCTTGGAGCTGCCCTGGGCTGGGAAGGGCCGAGAGAGGCTTCGGTTTCAGCCGAGCTCCCCCCTAATTCCTGCAGCCTGGTGTAATCCTCCCCAGCGAGCCCAGCGCCAGGTTCCTGCTGGAAATTGGCTCTGGCTGTGGCTCTGGGGTCCTTGTAGGGAAGCTGAGCCAGAAGGAAAAGCGAGCTGGAGACTCCCAATGGTGGAGGGGAGCTCTGCTCTCCACCTGGGGGCTGGGGGAGCTCAGGTGGGGACGTGGCCCAGCTGGGTCTGGAGAGGGATGGAAAAAGCCCTGAATCCTGCCGAGAGCTGGGTAGGATCATCCCTGCGGAAGAAGGAGGGGTTGGGGTGCTGTGAGGTGCCAGCCATGCCCAGCAGCAGGCAGAGGGCTCCTTGGGGTGCCCAGGGGGTGCCCCAGCTGGATATGGGCTGCTCCTGGTGCAGATGGAGGTGGAAAGGATAAAGGGAATATCTGGGGACATGAACTGGGGGGTGAACCCACAGCCAGAGCACAAAGGCAGCTGCCTGTGGGGTTATTTGCATCAACAAAGGGGTTTTCCTGCTGCCCCAGCCCCAGCAGGGAAAGCTGCCCTTGCAAAAATGGGGTGGAGGGATCGCCCAGAGCCCCCCCAGCTGCGGCTGTGCCAATGCCCAGCTCTCTCCAGTGCCTGGGCTGCAGGAGCTTGGAAGGATGGCAGCTCCCATCCTGCATCCATCGCTTTGTCCTGGCTGGAAACGAGAGAGCAGCTCGTGAGGGGGATGCGGGATGAGCTGTGGCTTCCCACTGCTCGATGTGGAATGGGATTGGCCATTAATTATGGACTTTGCAGGGCCGGGCTGGGGGGACCTGCAGGGGCTGGATCACAGCAAGGGTTGAGGGGACCGAGAAAAGCTTTCCCAGAGGATGGATGGGAAGGGCTGAGCTTCATCCCAGCTGGAGAAGGCAGCTCTGGGCAGGCAGAGGTGGGTCCTGCTGGGGTGTGCATCCCACCCCTCCCCTGCCAGAGCCTGACACCTCTCCTCGCCCTCCCTGGCCTTCCAACAATAA
>PYHW01010586.1:179204-204908 GCA_013186435.1 Turdus rufiventris | reverse complement strand
TGCAGGGATGGAGCTGCAGGGATGGAGCTGCAGGGATTCTCCTGCCCTACATCCTTCTGCTGCCCATCCCAGCAGTTGGATATGGGAGCTCCCAGCTGTGGGGGATCTGCAGCCTCAGCAAGGTTGGGGACACACTCAGAGCAGCTTTGCTGGGTTTTGTTCCAGACCCAAATCCAGACCCAAATCCAGACCCAATCCCACTGAATTCCAGATGAGAGCCTGTGTTAAGGCCAGGCAGTCGGTCTCCTCCTCTGTCTCTGCAGGTGTAGCTGATTTGATTTTCATTCCCTTCCTGAAGTTGCACAGGCTCTGGGAAGGTTTTCTCAATGAAAAAAAACTTCGGGAATTTGGAAAAATGAAACTTGAAACAGGGAGATATTCCCTGGTGCTCATGGTCCAGATCCAACTGCAACACTGGGACAGGGAACTCCTGCAACTCCTCACAGGAATGGGGGATCCCTGGCACTCCCTTGCTGGTGCCTTTCTCCAGACAGCTGCATTTGGGGTGTCCAAGCCCTTTTTCCTGGGATTTGAAGCTCCTGCTCCCAGCCTGGCTCTCCGTTGGGTACCTGGACAGGAGCAGCACTTGGCATGGCCAGGACGCTCGGGCACCATTCCCAGGCAGGTTAATCCCGAGCAATCTGTGCTGTGCTCTGCTGCTCTGGACCTGAACCATGGCTTGGGGCCGTGTCCTGCAGCTTTTCACAAGCACTGAATCAAAGGGGGTTCCTGGGAGGGGAAAGGGGAAGAGAGAGAAAAAAGCATTTTCCACAGGAATGTGCCAGCCAGGAAACTCAAAGCAGGAGCAGCCGGTGGCAAGCAGGCGGCTGGCAAGGGCTGGCAGGGCTGGCATGGCCTGGGCCTGACCTGCCAACAGCCTCTCAGGGCTGGATTCAGGGAGAAAAGGAATCCACACCAAAAACATGGTGACTTGGAGAGCAGCTCCGTGCTCTTTGCTCCAGGTTGGGAATGCAGCATCTCCATGGGCCAGGGAGTCAGTGCAGTGTGACCAGTGACAGGGACAGAGCTGGCAGGGGGGTGACCTCTGTGAGGGTCACAGGGTGGGTGATGGCACCACTGAGGGGCAAACCTGGATGTGGGGAGGGATGGGATCCCATGGGGGAGCAGGATGGGAGAAATCAGAGAATCCAGAATGGTTTGGGTTGGGACGGACCCTAAAGCTCACCTTGCTCCACTCTTGCCATGGCAGGGACACCTGCCTCTCTGCCAGGTTGATCCAAGCCCTGTCCAGCCTGGCCTTGGGCACTTCCAGGGATCCAGGGGCAACTACAGCTGCTCTGGGCACCCCAACTTATCCACAACCACATCCAACCCCTTTTTTGGGATGAAGTCTGGATCCCACCTCCCTGCCCATCCTGAGCTGCTTGCAGTGCCTGGTGCAGTGTCCCCAGGGATGGGGTGATGCTGGCAGTGCCACCCAGAGCGGTGTGCTGTTGGTCACCCCCTGTCCCCCCCTGGGGTCACCTCCCAGCCTGGCACTGGGCACCCTCCCTGGGCAGCCCTCTCTACTCCTATTTCACCTCTCCAGCTCCCATCCTGACTCCCTGCAGGAGCTTCCAGATGCTGAGCGAGCCACGGGGACCGGGACAGCTCCCACCCAGAGGCAGGTTCTGGGGTCTCCAATCCCTGATTCCATCCTCTTTGTGCTGCCGGGCCCAGTAAGGAGCAGGATGAGAGCAGCAGGTTCCCCTCTGCACATTGCCCAGCCCTTCCAGGCTGTCCATCCCTCCTGCCAACAAGCACTCCAGTGGAGAACATCCAGCTTTTCCCCGGAGCAGCCGCTCGGGCAGGGATCAGCTCTTTGAGGAGCTGGCTTGGAGACAGGAAGGGAAATCCCCGGACTCTGGCAGGCTGCTGCAAAGCGCTGGGAGCTCTGCACTCCAGGGCTTTTGGGGAGTTTGCTCCGTTTTCCATGGTTTTGCCTTCATCTGCTGGTGAGCAGCTGCTGCTCCCGAGGACACAGCTGGCTCTGGGAATCTTCTGCATGGAGACCAAGGGAGCGAGGCTCCCTCTCTGCCCATACTCCTGCTTTCCAAATGGAATTCACTTCACTGCCTTTGCTGGCATTTCTTCCCCAAAAGCTCAGCCCCGCCTGCAGCACCCTCCCCAGAGTCAGTCCCAAGGTAATCCCCATCCCCAAGGTTTTTCCAAGGCTGCTCCAGCCCCGCTGTTACCTGTGGGAATGCTGCGTGCCTTCCCGCAATCCCTGCCGGCCTCACTCCATCATCCTTTTGCCACCAGGAAATCATTGTGCCTGATAATGCATTAAAGCGATTGTTATTTCAGTGATCGTGCTCATATTTCCCTCTTTGTTTTCCTGCCAGGCTTGAGGAGAAACCTCAGCAGATAAATCAGGGCTGGGAGCAGGTGTGGGAGCAGCTTTTCCCGTGCTGCTGGGATCACATGGATGCTTTGAAGCACGGACCACTGGCTCCAGCAACACCTGCACGGATCCCTGGAGGGATGGCATTCCTGGTGCCCCGCACCCACCTCTGGCACCCTGGAGCTGCTCTCCTGTCCCTTTATCCCAGCTCTGTGACCCCCCTGTGTGGGGCAGGGGATGGGGCTGGGCTGCCTGTCCTTCTGTGGGGCCCACAGTAGGAGTGTGGTGGTCCTGGGATGGGTGGGAGCGGTGGGATCTGCCCCAGGATGCTGCAGGATGCTGCTCTCCTGGGAAAAAGCTGCTCTGGGGGGTAGGAGCCCTCCAGCCTGGGAACCAGCAGGGCAGGGGGAGGCACAGAGTGCCCAGACGTGCTCCCTGAGCTTCCCCACAGCTGAGAGCCCTCCCGAGGCCAGAGCACTCAATGGGAGCTTTCAATCCTTCCTTTCCTGTCCCTCCTCACCATGCCCTGCAGCCAAGCCAGAGCCCCCTCTTTGTTCCCTCTTTAAAAATAAATCATTTTGGGATGAATTCCATGCCAGTGAACAATGCCAGCCCGGCCGTGGCAGGGATGTAAGGCTCCATTATTCCATGGAGACGAGGGGCAAAGCAGCCCCCAGGATGCTGAGCACCCTGCCCTGCTGCACTGTGGAAGGGATGTCCCCACCCTGAGAGCTGCTGTCACCTCCCCTGCACTGCTGGAGCCACCCCAGACTGCGCCCCATGGGCTGGGACCCCTCAGCTCCTCCCAGCCAGAGCCTGGTATCGTCCTGGCAGAGCCCTGCCTTACTGGGAGGACTGGGATACCCTGGAGGAAGGACTGGGACTGCAAGGCAGGGTGGAGGGGGAAAGGGGCCCATTCCCAAAACATGGATAGCTTTGATAATTAGCCAGGACTGGGAAGGGGAATGATGAAAGGTGGGAAGGATTTGTTTAAGCACGGGGTGTTTTATTGCTTTCCTCACTCCAAGTTCGCTCTTTAAAGTGGTTGGAAGATTTTTGCTCTTGTTTTGCCTCAGATGTTGAACTGTAATTACAGCCAACGCACCAAAATACCTGGAATATGAATAAACCATGGAAAAGCTGCTCCCAGGGATTCATTCTGCCCCAAGCTCTCCCCACCTTGCTGCTGCACAGGGGGTCCTGGTGGGACCCAGCTCAGCCTGGCGGTGCCAGCACATCCATGGGCAAAGCCAAGGCTGGGCAGATCCTGGCATGAAAGTCAGGGAGGACCTGGGGGGAAAGTTGCCACCCTTTCCCAGCCCAGAACTGCTGAGATCCTTCATCATCCTCTTCCTCATAGCCATGACTGCCTGGAGGCAGCAGCAAGACTGAACACAAATGGTGTTTTCTGGAAGATGGAGCTTCTCTTCCCAGCTGCTGGAATCCAAGGATGGGGGACAAAGATGTGGCACAGGACACCCCCAGCCCAGCACACTCAGCACCTGCCTCCACACAACCTTCCCAGCCACAATTATGGAAGGAATCATTCCTGAGTGTGCTCATTGGGCCAGAGCTCCTTTCCCAGGAGGAAATCCCAGCAGTGCCCCGTGGTTTGTGCCCCTTCCCCTCGTGGTCCACGAGGATGTGGTGGAGTTTTCCAGGCCAGGGAGCCAGGGCAGTGATGCTGCTCACCTGGGGCTGGCTGCTCCCTGCAGGAGTGGCTGGAGCTGACAGGGGACCAGCAGGGATGGAGGGACAGTCATCATGTGGCTCAGCCTGTCCCTGTTGGGAGCTGGGGGGATGAGGATCTGGGGGATCTGGGGGATTTGAGGGGCCTGGGGTGGCAGGGAAGTGTCAGCTCCACTGGAGAGAGTGAGATGTCCTGTCTTGGCCTGGCAGGGGACAAACAAGGAGAGGAGGAGAGGCAGGACGCTGCCACATGCCCCTGGCAGCCCTGCCCCAGGACTTCTGTTATCGATTGTTTTTATGGATTTATTATTCATAGCCCTCCACCAGTGCTCAGGGTTTTATAGGCAAACAAAGCCTGAGGGCGATGCCCTGAGGCACAACATCCCCATCAACAGCTCTGACAGCTCCCAGGCTTTCCCAGGACTGCCCCACTCAGCCCCTTCCCATACTGAGAAGGGGATGGGAACATTCCCTCGGTTTACAGACAGGGAATGGGGAGCTGGCAGCTCAGCACTGCTCACCCCACGCCAGGGAGATGCTGTAGAAGGCTGGGTAGGGAAGAGCCCAATTAAGATAAAATCACAGGAAACTGATTATTAATTAGCAAGTAATTAGTTCTCTCTGTGCCATCTGGAGGGCTGGATCTGTCTGTGTGGCACAGCACTGTGTGCTGGGTGTCCCCCACCACAGCTGCCCCGTGTCACTGGTGCAGGCCCTGCAGGAGCCCAGAGCTCCTCTGGAATCTCTGCTCCAGGCACTGCTCTCTCTTCATGTCTCAGGAGGAGGCACAAGGGCATCTGATGCTGCATTGTCCCTTTTCTTGTCTGGGTTATTCAGCCAGTTTGTGAAGGGAGACCTCTCCTGTGTGCCCATCCTTGGTGCAGGGGGACCTGAGATATCAAAGAGCTCAGAGCTGGAGAATCCAGAATGGTTTGGGTTAGAAGAGACCTTAAAACTCATCTTTTGGCACCCCTATCATGGGCAGGGACACCTTCCACTATCCCAGGTTGCTCCAAGCTCCATCCAGCCTGGCCTGGGACACTCCCAGGGATGGGGCAGCCATGAGCATCTTCTGCTGGAAGCTGTAAGAGCTGACACTCAGCTTCCTCCCCAAAGCTCATCTGTGCTGAAGTGTTCTAAATTTTCAGCCTCAAGCTTCAGGCTGGGACAGACACCCCAAATCCAGGAGCCCCTCCCTTTGCAGCCTGGATTTAAGGGGCTCAGCCCCTCACCCATGTCCAGGAGCAGCCGTGCTGTGCTGGATTTCAGTGTGTCATTCCTTCATGGCCCATTCTCCATCCTCCCTCTGCTCCAGGAGTGTCACCAGGCCTGTGACTGCCAACCCCCTCATCTCTGCCTCCCTCAGCCTCACCCCAGACCCCTCAGCCCCCAGGGAGTGCCAGGAGAGCTTTCCACACACAGCAATGACCGATGCCCCTCCTGAGAGCACCCAGGGATCAAAGCCAGAGGGTCTCGTTTCGCTCACAGGGCTTCGATTCTCTGGCAAACAGCACCAGTACAAAACCTGAAAGTTTTCCTAAAAGGAATAAAAGGCTTGGAAGACAGAATGAAGACAAACACTGTCCAGAGGTCTGGGTGTTCCAGGGCTGGTGCAGCCCCTATCCCACCCTGTGGGGCTGGAGCTGTGTCCCACACGCGGTGCTGGTGGCACAGGACGGGATCCCCTGGCCAGGCAAAGCCGTGCTCTGGCTCTCTGGCTCCATTGTTCAGCTCTTGGCTGCTGGGAGCATCATCTGAGCCTTTCCCACCCTTGGGAGGTTTTTTGGGGGTGGCTCCTCCTCCGCAGCTCTGTGACCCACGGGGCCAGGACGTGGAGATGCTGCCAGAGCTCTGCATTTCGGCAGCTCCGCAGCTCTGCTGCTCCTGCCCCGTTCCAAGGCCTCCTGCAATAAAGACAGTCCTGAACTGGAGCCAAGGACTTGTCTTTGGCTCTCCCTGTGGTAACAACTTGGAGGACTCGAGGCCTTTGCAAGACCTGTGCTAATGAACCCCTCCCCATGCCACACATTTCATCACAGACCCAGAGAGAAACCACACGAGTCCACGGAGAGGCATTTCTGCTGCTCCAGAGACGGCAAAAATGCTCCCATGCAAATGTGTCTGGGTTTTGCTTCCATTTTGGAGCCCAAACAGCTCTGTGCCTCCCATTTTCTGCTTGCCAGAGCTGCCCTGGGCAGAACTGGAAAACTGATGCTGTGGATTGTCTTTCTTCTGGGAAGAAAACAGGAGGGAGCAGCTGACTTGGGACTGGGAGGGAACCAGAGCCCTACCCAGAGGGAAGGGGGGTGCTAGGGCTCATGCTGTCAGACTCTGAATTATCTCTGGGTCCCTGAGGACACCCCCAAACAGGACACAGGATTTTTCCACTGCCGTGGGATTTTTCCTATCTCCCCGTAGCAAAGCACACACTGGGTGATGGCAACTCTGTGTCCTTGGTGTCACCTCAGAGGTGTAATGAACATTCCTGGGGCAGGCAGAGCCTCCTGCGTCCTCATGGACACTGTCAGATCCACACCAGCCTCACAAACTCCCCGTTACTGTGCATCCACGGGATCCCTCCCTGCTCCTCTCCACCTGCTGGGATTCCCCATTCCAGGTTGTTCCAAACCCCTCCCGCCCTGGTGTGGATGGAGGTCAGTGTGAGAGATGGAGTTCTGGGATGGTGGAGACACACAGAGGCCTCTCCTGGGTTCCATTCCCCATCACTCCCTGATTTCTGGGCTTGGGAAAGCCCATCTGTGGGAATCCAGAGAGGGGCAGCTGAAGGAAGATCCCAGAAGAGAGGAGGAGAAGGGAGATGCTGGTGTGAACCTCCCTTGCCTTCATCCACAGCGGATCAGCACTTCCTGCTCTGCCTTCAATTCCTGCCATTTGTAACATCTGAGTTGTGCCAAAGTGGTCTCGAGACCTAATTCCTATTTATTACTCCTTTTGAAAGAGAGGAGCTGCTCCATGAATACTGAATATGCAGAGAGATGGACTGATGCCACCAGAATCCCCTCAGCTGGTGAGGACAAGGTTTGCAAATCCCAGGTGGAATCCTGCCCCACCCCTTCTCCAACTGCTCCAAAATTTGACTGAATTTCTGTGCCCATGTTGATTTTCTTCCATTTTTTTGGCTCTTGCTTCACTCCCGATGAGGTTTTGCCCTCTACAAACAGAGCAGGGAAGAGCCAAGAGCAGGTGGCTGAATCCATCAAATAAATGGGAAACTTCCTAGGAGCACCAGTGAACCTGGGCCAGAGCCAGGATCTTCTGTTGATATTTTAATGACGGTAAATGCAATTAAGGAGGAGAAAGAGGAGCATTAAATTAAATAAAATAACCAAAGCTTGGAGATTCTGAGCTGGCGGGTTCATGACCCTCTCTCGGTTTTCCATAGGTGAGGGGAAGGTGTTGTTGAATCACCTCCACCCTCAGAGCTCCTGTCCCATCTCTGTGTCCTCCTGTTGCCTGTCCTGGTGGGGATTGAAGGATCCTGGTCTTGGTTCTCACCCACACTGAGCACAGAGCTGCAGCACCAGGCAGTCCCAAGTCCTCCAGCATCTGGTGCTGTTGGAGGGGGATATTCAACATGCTCTCTCTGCTGTTCCTGTCAGGTTGAGCCTCATCCCAGCTGCTGGTGGGACATTCTGTAACTCTTCATTCCAGCCTGGGAAGGACCAGTGCTCTGCTGGAAGAAGCATTTTGCCATGAAGAAGGATTTTACTGTGAGGGTGGGCAGGCCCTGGCACAAGTGGTCCAGAGAAGCTGTGGCTGCCCCTGGAAGTGTCCCAGGCCAGGCTGGACAGAGCTTGGAGCAGTATGGGATAGTGGAAGGTGTCCCTGCCCACGGCAGGGATGGAATGAGATCACTTCCACCCCAAACTATTTTGATTCCTTGATTCCATGTGATCTTAACCATGCATCTCCAGCAGTGCCCAAGACTGTGGTGGTATCAGAGGCTGAACTCGGCTCCTGGAGCAGCTGAAGAGCCAAGGACGCCTATTTCACAGCTGGAGCAGTGTTCTCATCATGCAGGAGGGTCACTGGTGGTCCCAAATCACTGTGGGATTGACAGCTTGACACTGATCCAGGAGCAGGCAGCTTCCCAGAGTGGGAAGTGCCCTTGGACACGGTGCCTCTGTGTCTGCCGGTGCTGTATCTCCTGGATCTGCTCCTGAGCCTTTCCAAGGGCAAGGACAGGACAAGGAGGTTTTGCTGGGCCTGGACTAATTGCCAGGTTTCCCTCGCGCTGGCCTGTGCCATGCTGAGCCACTCCTTCCCATCAGCTCCAGCATTCCTAACGAAGTCCCGCGGGCTTCCCACCTTTGCTCGCCCTTCTGGAACACTCACTGCTGCTGAAGAATCTAAAGCTCCTTTTGTTCAGGACTAGGAGTGCCTGAAAATAATCATTAAAAATGAAATCAAATTAATTGAAAAGGGAGCCATTCCAAGCTGGCTTCCTTCTAGCCCTGACAGATTTTCCATCTGGGTTTGCTTCACCTTGGGCTGGGTATGAACCTGCATCTCCCAGAGCTGCAGGGGGAGATTTCTTTATGCAGAGATGGCTTGGGGGATGGTGGCTGTCCCCAGCATTCACACTTCCCATGGGGACACAGCAGAGCAGAAGTGATCTGGAATCCCTGTTGTATGTTACCAGCTGACTTTTTCCCTCCTCACAAGAAATCAATTATTGCAAAACCAGCACATCAGTCCTGGCGTGTCCTCTGGCTCATCTCCGCGTGGGGCAGCAGGACTGGGCTCCATCTCTGAGATTTTCCATGCAAAACCTATGGTGATAAATGCTCCAGCCTGTCTTGGGTTATTTTCTGCCCCTTTCAGAAAATTCTAACCTCATCCATGGATTTCCAGGCCAGAAGGGACCGCTGTGACCAGCCAGGCTGACCCCCTGCATTCCGCAGCCTTGGCAGAGACCCCATTGCTCGTGCTCAAACCGAAACACATTTTTGAGAAAGATCCTCAGTCTCCGTGAAAAGCCTTTGAGTGATGGAGATCCCACTCTGTCCCCAGGGATTCGTTCCAACGTTTAATTGCTCTGACGGCTCAAAATGTGCTTCTTATTTCTAATCTGGATTTGTCTTGTTTCAGCTTCCAAGGAGGGATGTTGTAATGCCTTTTCCTGCTAGATTAAAGAGCCGGCTGCTATCAGAAATCTCTTCTCCGTGCATATGCTCGTGGCCCGTGAGCAAAGCACCTCTTGGTCTCCTCAATAAACCAAACAGCCGGAGCTTCTTCGCTCTGTCACTGTAATGCACATTTTCCACTGCCTTGACTCACTCCCAGCTCGTTCCTGAACCCGTTCCAAGCTCTCCTGCTCCGGTTGGAAGTGCAGACGAGAGCACTGAAGGCAGCATCCTCCTCGTGCCATGTGGCCTGGTAGGGGTGGTTCTCCTCTTCCTTTGTGGCTCAGCCAAGGATGACGCTCCTCTGCTGAGCCTGGATTTGTGCTGCTCCGGCTGCAGGGTCGCGGCACCACGGCACTGCCAGCTCCGGGTGTCACGGGAGCGGGACGTGGCTGATTGTCCGTGGATGCACTTCCCAGGTCTGCAGGACACGGCTGTTTCAGGGCTGATGAACCAGAGATGTTCCAGACAGGCTGAGCTGTACCCCTGTGTCTGCTGGAGGCTTGGAGAGCTGCCCAGGAGGGGAAAAGCAGAGGGAACCCAACCACCCATATCCACCCACAGAACTGCCTCTGAATCCTGGCCGTTTCACCCCGTTTCCCAAGTTTGCTGCTGACACAGGGTAGAATTTATAAAGGCCAAGCCAAGCTCTGCAGGGTTTGGTTGGGGTGGCTGTGGGAAAAAGGAGGGGGAGAGGAAGGGCTGGAATTTGCCCAGTTCATCGTTAAAGTCAGCGTGGTGGGATTCACCCTCTGGCTCATTAGCGCTGGGACTCTCGGAGCTGCTGGAGCAGTGGGAGCAGCTCCCTGTGAGATTAATCATCTGTGACCCATCCGGGCTGGACTTTGGCCTCCTTTCCAATCCTGTCCTGTTCCTGCTCCCTGCCCACCACTGGCCAGAGGTCGGTATATCCCTATATCCCTCTTCCCTGCGAACAATGGAGCCGGGGCTGCAGCAGCCGGAGCAGCTGCTGATGGTTGCCAGCTGTGTTGCCTTAACATCTTCCCATTATCTCCGGCCTGCTGGCTAACCCCATCCTGGGGAAAGCTTTGGCCTGGCTTTGGCAGGGGAAGGAGTCTCCCTCCCAGCATGGAAATTTGGCCGAGGGATGACTTGCTCTGCCCTAAACATCTGCTGCTGGCTTGGCGGGAGTGGGGCTGCAGCTGGCACGGCCGTGGGGTGGTCAGGAACACCCACAGGAACATCCACAGGAGCATCCAGAGGAACACACACAGGAACAGACATGGGAACACACAGAGAACACACAGAGAACACACAGAGAACACACACAGGAACAGACATGGGAACACACATGGGAACACACACAGAACACACACAGAACACACACAGAACACACAGAGAACACACACAGGAACACACACAGAACACACACAGGAACACACACAGGAACACACACAGAACACACACAGAACACACAGAGAACACACAGAGAACACACACAGAACACACACAGAACACACAGAGAACACACACAGGAACACACACAGAACACACACAGAACACACACAGAACACACAGAGAACACACACAGAACACACACAGAACACACACAGGAACACACACAGAACACACACAGGAACACACACAGAACACACACAGGAACACACACAGGAACAGACATGGGAACACACACAGAACACACACAGGAACAGACATGGGAACACACACAGAACACACACAGAACACACACAGAACACACACAGGAACACACACAGGAACACACATGGGAACACACNACAGGAACACACACAGGAACACACACAGAACACACACAGAACACACACAGAACACACACAGGAACAGACACGGGAACACACACAGAACACACACAGAACACACACAGAACACACACAGGAACACACACAGGAACACACACAGAACACACACAGAACACACACAGAACACACACAGAACATACACGGGAACACACAGAGAACACACACAGAAACACACACAGAAACACACACAGGAACACACACAGGAACACACACAGAACACACAGAGAACACACAGAGAACACACACGGGAACACACACAGAACACACACAGAACACACACAGGAACACACACAGGAACACACACAGAACACACACAGAACATACACAGGAACACACACAGAAACACACACAGGAACACACACAGGAACACACACAGAACACACACAGAACATACACGGGAACACACAGAGAACACACACAGAAACACACACAGGAACACACACAGGAACACACACAGGAACACACACAGAACACACACAGAACACACACGGGAACACACACAATCTCCCCACGCCGTGCCCTGCCATTCCTGGGGCTGGGACACCAGGCAGAGCCTGGGATGTGGGGCAGAAGGACCGAGAGAGGAGGGGACTTCACCAAGGGGAAGGTTGTTCACTGGGACATCCCTTCATCCTGTCTTGGAGGATCCAAGGATTCCTCTCAGCCTTTGACAAACTCTGCTCTGTGAGGAACGGACACTCTGGATCAAAGTGCCAGAGCCTGGATCAGTGAAGAGAGGAATTAAGCCCCCGAGCTGGTCCTGACCAGGGAGGTACGGCATGGGGTGGGACATGGAGCAGCCAGACCAGCAGGGCTGGATAAACCAGCAGCGCCTTTGGCTCCAGACCTGCCCACGAGGTGCTGCAGGAGCAGGGTGGGAGCAGGAGCAGGGAAGTGGGAGGCTGTGGGGCAGGGATTGATGCACATTGGGTACATAGGGAGCGATCCTAGAATGGTTTGGGTTGGAAGGGACCTTTCAAGACCATCTAGACCAACCCTCCTGTAGGGCTCTTCCACTAGACCAGGATGCTCCAAACCCTACCCAATCTGACCTTGGTTGATTCCAGGGACAGGGCATCTCCCATCTCTGTTGGCAGCCTCTGCTGGTGTTTCACCTCTTGGCAGTGCACAGAGGGGTTTAATTCTCTGAAAATGTGGACGCTGATGGAGCTGCAACTCCAGGGTTCCAGAGACTGTCTCACATGAATGCCATGCTCTCTTGTTATGGGGTGGGATGGGATGTGGGAGCTGCTGTCTCTTGCCTGTGCTCCCTGCTCCTGCTGGGGGAGAAAACCTGAGCCGATGGATCCAGCCCTGTGTCTGGCTGTGGCACTTTTCCTGAGTCCCCACATGGCTTTCCAAATCCACGGCTGTGGAGCAGCAGGAGGGAGCTGGGGGGAGGCCGTGCGGAGGGGCCCTGCCAAAGCTGGAGCACGAGAGGGAAAACGAGAGTCCCGAATAATTTGAGAACCTGACCGTCTCTCGCTGTTCAGGTTTTGTGAACATCCTTAACGGAAACACATGTGGAACGAGCTCTCTGCGGATCTACCCGAGAAGGCTTTTCCGTTTTTGCTGCGTTTGCAAACTGCAGACGACTCCTTCTCTCCACCTCAGTGAACTACTGAGCAGGGACCCTGGACTTGCTCCTCCATTTTCATCCAGAGCCTCTGCCAGCATCATAAACCCAGTAAAACATTATGGCACTTTGCACCCACTAGGAAACCAAATGTATTTTAATGTAGATTTAATAGATTTCAGGTCTTTCTGTTATTAAATTTGCTTTTCATTCACCCCCTCCCCCTCTCTTTGGTGCCTGAGACTCAATGGGAAATTTGAAGTGTATTAAAGCAGCATCTCGCAGAAACAAATCCAGATGGCCTGGTACAAATCAGGGAAAAAATCGCATCAGAATCCATTAGAATCCTAGCCCAAATGCAAGGCGCATTCCGACAGGCAGAGCCCTCCCCGTTCCTCAGCTCCTCACTCCATGACAGCCAGGAAACATGTGCTTTCTTCTCTGGTTCTTGGGAAGGGGATGGATCTGACAGCCTGGCAGCAGCCGGCCAGGTTCCCCCGTGGAGAGCGCTGGTGAAAATGGGCTCTGGAAAGGTCGGGGTCAGATGGGGTGTTCTGGCTTTCCTTGATTCAACTGGGAGCTCTGGGTCTCCCAGAGGAGGGGATGGTGCAAACCTCTGGTCTCATGGGATGTTCCAGGGGCTCTTCTTCCTTCAGGACCAAGCTGCCCCTCCAACCAGCACCAGCAGACTCTGTTCCCACTGGTTTTCTAGTGTCAGGGGATGCTGCATTGGGATTGCACACACAGCTCAACAGAGATGGGACCCTGAGGGGTGTCAATGGCTTTGGTTCCTGTCCCTGCTGACTCCCAGTAACACAGCACAGGATCATGGAATCCGGGAATGGTTTGGGTGGGAAGAGGCCTTTAAAGGTCATCCATGGGCAGGGACGCCTTCCACTCTCCCAGGTTGCCCCAACCTTATAAACTTCCAGGGATGAGGCACCCACAGCTTCTCTGGGCAACCTGTTGGAGATGGAAATGGGTGGGAATCATCCTCCTGCCTGGGTGGGAATCATCCTCCTGCCAGCAGAGGATGTTGGATAGGTCACCCTGCCCATTCCCTACCAGCACACATTTCCCAGGAGCGTGCAGGGTGGTTGGGATTGCAGGGACATGCTTTGTGAGGTAAACAACCACCATTCCCCATTTTCCACACTCCATTAATGCTTACAGCCATTCTGGGGAGGAAGGACAGCCCCACTCTCCAGGTGAGAATGGATTGTTTCCTTTTCTGCTGGAGCCAGCACCGGTGGGACGCAGAGGCAGGAGGGAGCTGAGGTGAGGGCTGGAGCAGGCAGGATTATTTATTTCATCTGCTCTGACATTTGTGGAGTGCTCCTCAGTGGAATTCCGCTCCGGTCTCCATGCCCGCTCCTCCGACTCCAATCCCCACATGGCCCTGTTCTGTTTGCCTTCAAATATTCAAGCAAACAGAATGAGTTACAAGGAGGAATGGCCATGGAAACAGTGAATTTTAAGGCCCTCTTGTAAAATATTCATAGAAAGCAAATTTTGAATTAATACAAAATGTGTGTGCTGAAGCCCTGGTGCTCAGAGTCATCTACTCAGGGAAGGGAAATAATCCCAGCTGACCTATAGGGCCAATAAAGCAGCTTGACTTTGGAATTCTCGCAGTAAACTGCCTGTGAACAAGACACAGGCCAAGAATTATGTGCAGAAATTATTCATTAAGGGCCTAATCCAAAACCCAGCTAAGTCAGTGGAAAGATCCCCCTATGTTAGGCCCCAAATAATTCTGGATAATGAATACATTGGAGAAAACAGTGATCCTTTCCCAGATAACTCAAAGAGCAGAAAAAAAGGAGCAAAACTTCCCAGAGCACAGGCAGAGGCTGTAAATAACGACCTGAGTGGATCTTTCCTGCTCCACATCTGCTCCTCCCCGGCCACCAGAGAGGCACAACACCTTCCTCCATGGCTGCAGCTCCCACAAGGATGGGGATCAACACGAGACACCTCCCATGGAGACGATGCCAACCTGGCTCCACACCTCCCCTTCCATCCACGGGGCTCCTGGGAAAGGCAGGTGATGGATGTAGAGGGATAAGGGCAAATCCTCCGTGCTCCCCCCGCCTCTCAGCTCATCCCTTCCCGAGGAAATCAGGCTGAAGAGATGGTTATGAGTTGTGGCTTCTCCGAGGATCTAATTGCAAAGTACCTTGGGAGAGGTGGGAGGCACGGAAATATATTATTACTGCTATTGTTGTTATTATTATTATTACTATTCCTATTAGAACACGGCAGCAATTCCATCAACAGATCCCGGGGACACCGTAAAACACAGGAGCAAGGATTGAAGTTGCCCGGGGGCCTCAGAGCTGGAACGACCCAATTAATAGCTGTATATTTTTATGGCCACATTTAACACTACACATTAATCCCACAAATCTTGCCATATTATTATTAAATGCTGCTTTTTATCCTGCTTTGGGTTTGTTTGTGTTTAGGATGATGCCGTGGCAGGGAAGTCGGATTTTTTCCTGAAAATTTGGCCCCATCTCCAGAGTGATGGAGGGGAATACACAAGGGGGTAAACAGCCAGACTGTGAGGGCTGAATGGTGGAGGGAATCATTCCCTTGTCCTACTTGCGTGGATTTGGGACACTGAGCAGGCAGTGACAGGGGATCAGAGACTCGGGAATGGTGGCACTGGTGGAGGAAATGGCTTAAAAAAACTCAGGAGAACCAGCAGCACGTTGTATTTGTCAGCTATCTGGATAAAACATATCTGCATCCAATATCAATGTAATGGGAAGCCAGTGTCAGGGAAGGTGACCCCCAGTCCATCTGGATGCAATTCCGGCTTCACATCTGAAAATCAAATACATATTTTTGAAGCCTATCAGACAGAAAAGGCTCCTTTTTTTGCCTTTCCCTCTGCGTTTGCCGGGCTCTGATGTGTGGGGATGTTAATGGGGTTATTGTGGCAGGGTGTGACACAGGGGACCGAGTCCCCTTCCCCTGTCTGGGTCAGCCCCGTGGAGAGGGCTGGAGTCCCTTATGGGTTCACAAGCAGGGCAAGGCACCCCTCCGGCTCTTCTTGGGACCCAGCGCTGGGAAAGGTTTCCTTTCCTTCGCTCGAGGTCACGGCTGTGCAGCAAGAGTGGAAATTCACCTTCAGAGACTCCCTTGTGCTCTGTATAGCTCGGAAAATTTGGAGGAAGAAAGCTGTTCCAGGGCTGGCAGGTCCTCCCCGGCTCCTCTTCCAGGTTTGATGGGATTTCATGCATTTGAACGCTCGCAGAAACGCGGCTGGGGAGCGGGGGAGAGCCGGGAGGAGCCAGGCGAGTGCTACCAGCAGCCGGGAAGGGCTGAGCCGGTGCGTGTGAGCATCCATGGAAAAGCCGCGCTCCGCCAACCCGGGCACGGCGCAGGCCCCACGTGCCTGATGGCAGGCGGCCAAGGCAAACGCCATGGTACATGAACTACAAGTAAACACAGCTTGAGTTTCACATGTCAAATATGCTCAACAAACTGCTGGCGGATAATCTACAGGCCAAGGAACCAGACAGAAAACGTAGATGATGAATCAGTTGCAATGATGAATAAATTAGGGGCTGGAGCAGTTTGCCCATAGGCGGCTCGGAGAGGCCGACGAGAAAAAACGCGGCACGCACACAGCTCGCCCAGAGCTCGCTTTTCTTCTGAGCCAAAACTCTCCCTGGTGGCCCCGAGGGCTGGGCAGGCTCTGTGCTGCCTCTTCAGGGCTTTGCATGGGTGAAAAGAAGCAGTTTGTGCTCAGGAGGAGCCGCTACGGAGCCTGTGCAGGGCACCCTGGGTGGCTGCCACCAGGACAGCATGGCTGTGGCCAGGAGCAGCCTCTTCCTCATCCCTTCTTTTTGGCAGGTCTCCTTTTACCTGGGTCCAGCTCAGGGTGATGGGTTGGTGTGGCTGTGGGGTGGCTCATGATGGTGGAGGGTGGTGGTCAAGGACCAGTGGGGAAGGAGGCAGAGGTTGCACCAAGGGATCTCCTACTTGATGATTTCCCACACGCCATTCTCCCACCCAACTCTCACCCAATTCCCTCCCATCCAACTCCCTCCCATCCAATTCCCTCCCACCCAACACTCTCCCACCCAACTCTCTCCCACCCAACTCTCTTTCACCCAACTCTCTCCCATCCTCCCACCTGCTGTTCTCCCACCCACCTCTCCCACCCCCCTCTGTCCCAGCTCTCTCCCACCCAGCTCTGACCCAACTCTCCCACACTGGGGTGAAGTTTCCAGCCCTCGCCGATTCAATTGGCCAGAGCTGCCCATGGCAGCTGGAAAACAACGTTCCCATCTCCCAAACTCAAACAGGAAGATTCATTAACCGTAAAAATATACAGATCTCCAGCCCTTCAAAAGCTTGCAATTTATTTTACTCAAGGCAGCCAAACTTTATATAATGGGAGATGAATGCCGGGATCAGAGAAGGGGCTGGGAGTGAGCGCGGGGACGGCGGCAGGGCTGGAGGGTGAAGGGGAGGAGGAAGGTGGCTCGTAATGAAAGAACAAGCTTGGGGGGAGCTGGAAAGAAGGGGATTGTCCAGGAGGATGGAGAAGGTGGGGGCAATGTGAATGATTGATGAGCAGGCGAGCGGAGCAATCAACGTGCCACTTTATCCCAACAACAACCCCGGAGCCGTTGGTATTTATCCAGGCCCCAGCCTGATTATTATTTTAAGGGAGATTTCTCTAATCAAAACTCCAAAATCACACGCAGGCTTTGCTGATTAATATTCCATGATAACAGCAGTGGGGCACATCTGGCGAAGGAGCTGCAATTTCTGCACTACTGGTGTCCATTTGGTGGAAGAATAAAATCCACATCCTCAGTGCTGCCGGGGCAGTCTGGATTCCCATCGTAGGGCACAGCTGGCACATTGCTGGATCTCAGTTGTGCCTAACTGGCACAATCCAGGGCCTTGGGAAGAGGCGCTGTGGCTGCAGCTCTGCCCATGTGAGCATTCCCACTTTGGGAAGCTCCGGTTGAGCTGTTTGATGGCTGCACCACTCCGCTGGTCCCCGGTGAGAAGCATGCAATGTTAATGGGATTTTTTTTGGAAGTCAGGATGGAAACAGTCTCACCTCATATTATAAACCCCAACAAATACGTGCAAGGCAACAGGGCAAGGAAATTCCATCTGGGATGTCAGTGCTGTGAGCTCTGCTCTCTGACTGCAGTGTACAGACAGGGATGCACAGGCTGGAAACAGCATTTGCCTGGCATTACACAGCTTTTTTGGAATGATTCCTGTTTCCCAATGGAGATGGTGGGGCTGGGTCAGCCCCTGCCCCTGCACAGTTGTGAAGAGGAAATGTCTGGGATCCTCCTCCTCACTCCAACTGGTGGGAAGTCAGCTCTGATTTGGATGGGCTGAGTTCCAAGGGATCATAGCTTTGACTTGGACGGGATGCGATCCATGGGATGATGGCCTTGATTTGGGCAGGATGTGTTCCATGGGATGTTGGCCTTGATTTGGGCAGGATGTGTTCCATGGGATGATGCCTTGGCTTGGATGGGATGTTATCCCATGGGATGATGGCCTTGATTTGGGCAGGATGTGTTCCATGGGATGATAGCCTTGATTTGGGCAGGATACGTTCCACTGAGAGTGATTGATAACCAGCTCCTGTCTATCGACATGTGGGAGCTACATCCATTTTTCCTAGGGACATTTTAGGAATCCCAGGCTGGAAGTGGTGATTCCTTTTTCATATTGCTGGGAGGGTGTTTCTTATACCCCTAAGACAAGCTGATGGGAGAGAGGTCTCGCCTGTGGGAGAGAATTTTTTCCTAATAAGAAGGAATCGCCTGTGGGAGACTCTCTTGCCCTTCCCTGTATTTCCAGTCAGTGCTGAGCTCAGGGATGCTGGGGACCACTTGCCCTCTCTGCTGTCCCTGTCCCGAAAAGCTGCAGCTGGGGCAGCTCAGAGCAGAGCAGCTCCGACTGTGGGATGTGGTGGGGCTGGGGGGATGGGATGGGTCTGTCCTGTTCCTGGTTTCCATGTTGCTCCAAGTTTGGTTCCTCTCCAAGCCGAGGTACCTGGAGCTGGGCTGCAGCCAGCACACAGGTTATGCATTATCGGGGATTTATGAGCCATGATTTATGGGCCAGTGGCTGGGCTGCTGCTCCATACCCTCACTGAGGAGGCCAATTTTATGCCTAGACTCTATTCTTGGATCGCTGTACCTCCAGAACAGTGGTTAAAGGAAAAGCGCTTCCCAATCACCCACTGTTCCCAGGGCTGGGGAGCGGAACGGGGGCTGGTTTGGTGCCATTTCATGAGTTTCAATGCCAGGATGGAGCTCCTGGGAGGGCTGGTTAGGTTATCCAGACACAAAACCTGATCCCAAGACCCGTCCTTCCCAAAAAAGGACCCTGCTTTCCGCAGCAGAGCGGGATGCCACGCGGCTGGCCGGAGGTGGCGATGGCTGTGGCGGGTGGCTCGTGCCCGGATCCCATCTCCTGCCGCTCCCCGGCAGCTGCCCCCGAGCCGAAAGCGAATCCTGCCGGCAGCGTGGGGGGAAAGGGCCAGGGAGGGCTCGGTTCCCTGATGGACATGGACCATCTGTCCCCTCCGTCCTTGACATTCCAGCAGAACCGCTCTGCCGCTCTCCGCCTGTGACCCGCTGGAAACTTCGCATGTCCTGCTGGCCATCAGGAAACGTGCCACAGCCTGGGGACACAGCTGCTGCCGGTGTCGAGGGGAGCTGGGCGGGGGGACATGGGCACCCCACACCTGTCTGCAGCCGCCGGGTGATGCTTTCATCCCGGGCCGGGGTCGCGCTCGGGCTCTGCTGCGCAGCGCCCGGGGTCAGGGCTGGAGGGGCATTGCCACCTGGCTCCCATTAGGAGGGCTCCGTGCTCCGGAACAGGGCCATGTCATTCTCTCACTCCTGCCAATTATCCCGCTAGGTCTCTATTAGCCTGCCCAAAACGAGCCCTCCCCATCCCGAGCTCTGACAGCCCGGCAGACGCGGCTCTTTCCCGGCTGTCTCCAGGTTGTGGCTGTGGAAAAGGCTGATCCCGCCTTCTCCTTCCTCTTCTCGGGCTCATTATCATTCTTTTCTCCCTTTTTTTTCCTCTCCTCCCTGCCTGGCTGGGCCGAGATGTGGCTCCTCGATGGGGCTGGATAAGATGCAGCAAGAACCATGAGTTTGGTGTCCAGATCCTTCCAAAATTAGGGCACAAGGGTGGTTGTGAGCACAACAAGCCACAGCCCCCACTGTGCACAGCGCCCTGGCTCAAGGGGAGCGATGCCCGTCTGGAGATGCCACCCCCAAGCCTCCCATTATGGGATTTGGAGCAGAAAAGCAGCTCCCACGGGTTGTGAGGGTTTTTTTCCAGTCTGCTCCACCACCAGCTCTCTGCTCCTGGGGAACAAATCAAGTAGCAAACCACTGAGGTTTGCTGCATGGCTGCCCTCCCCACGGCTCCCCAGGTAAGTGTTGCTGTAATAGGATTTGCTCCACATCCCTGGAAACCCCCCGGAGGAGGATGTGGGGTTTTCAGCACGTTAACTCCTTCATGCACCACAGAGGGTGAAACCCCAGCACGGCCACATCAAGCCCTGGGCTCTGCTGAGAGTCTTGGCCAGGGCCCTGCAGCTGTGGGAAGCAGCTGGTGGGTTTTGGGAGATGGAGGGAGGGAGAGAAAGGTCATGGGGAAACCATCCCATGGGAACACGGCAGCTGTGGGAAGCAGAGCCTGTACGTGGGGAGCACCATCAGCTTCTCCCCCAGGCCAAGGGACACCAGGCGCTGCCCCCAGCCCAGCCAGGCTCGCCAAAGCTGATGATCTTTGCTGCTTTTCCCTGTTCACATCCCATTGTTTAACAGCAGAAAATGGCAGATCAGATCCCTGCAGCCAGGGGGCTGAATTTGGGAATAAATTGCCCTTGTCCCACAGAGGGGTTTCAGGGTGTCTGAAAACCAGGCAGGGAGTACCCATGGGAGTGCAACCACCTTGTCTGGGGACCATGAAAATGCAGGGAAGCACAGACCTGAGCTGCTGGCAGGTGCGGAGGTGGGAAGGTGCTGTGAGAGCAGATTTGGGTGCCCAGGGCTGCTCAGCCCACAGCAGGATGGCTCCATCCCAACCTCCCCAGCGTCCCCTCCCACAGCATCCCTGCTTTGGCCTTGGGAAAGGGCTTGTGTTTATCCCAAACAGCCGTGACTTGTCTTCTCGCCAAGCTAGAAGGTTATTTGAGGCTGCTGTCTCGTTCATCAGATCCTCATATTTCATTAAAAGAAATTAAGAAATCCTCCAAATCAGAATAGCAACAGCCTGCAGTAGGAGAAACCCCTCCGTGCCCGCAGCTGCGATTGCCAGCGTGGAGCTCCCTGGGCAAGGCTGAACCCCAGCTCTTGGCCAGGGCCCTCCTGAGCTCAGCCTGGCCGCAGGGCTCTGGGTGCTGACCCAAAGGGGGATGTGTGAGGTGCCCCTGCACTGCTGTGTCCCCGTGAGAGCTGTGACATGGCTGTGGTCACCCATCTCCCTGCCTGGGATGGTCATCGTGCTCAAGGGTTTGTGTAGGGGATGGGAGACACCCAGGACACGGCCAGGAGCTCTTGGGGGGTCCCACCCCTGCAACCCATGGAGGGGAAGCTGTGGGGCTCCGGAGTGGCCCCAGCCCGGGGTGTGGGGCCGTGGGACCCTGGGGCTGCTGGGCCCCCAGACTGGAGCGACTGGAAATGGGGAAGATTCACAGCACAGAGACTGAGACTATAAAGGGAGCTGAGGAAGCTCATAAGGAGGTGTAAATTGGAACAATATGGGCTGTGTCGTGTCCTGATTTGGCTTCGGGGAATTAAGAGCTAATCTTTTCCCTGAGACTGGGATTGCTGGAGTTGTGCATGCGGCACACGAGGGAGTTTGGGATCGCTGAGCAAAGCCGATGCAGGAGATGCAGGGTTGAGGTTTGGGATGATGAGTTTTACATTTGCTCTTTCTGTGGTTATTGAGGGCCACGTTTAAAGTAAAAGCCTCCTCCTGCAGATCTCCTTTGTTAATAAAGGATCCCTGTGTGTGCTCAGAGGACAGAAACTGGTGCCAGTGGGCTGGAAATGGGTGGCACCGGGTTGTAAACTGGAGGCATCTAGGAGAGCTCAAATGCCAGAAATCAAAGCAATCCCACCTGGGAATGGGGGCACTGGGTGTGGATGGAGGCTGGGCTGGGAAAGGAGAGTGGGTGATGCTGCAGCCTCCAGCCCTTAGCCTAAAGTGGGGCTTTGGCTCCTGGGCAGATTTGCTGCATGCATGAGATGTGAAACGAAAATGAATCTGTGTAATGCTTAAGGCCAGGTTAGACAGGGCTGGGAGCACCATGGCATAGTGGAAGATGTCCCTGCCCATGACAGGGGGCAGAACTGGATGGGCCTTGGGTTCCCTTCCCATCCAAACCATCCTGGGGCTGTGACTCTGTAAATGTGAGCTCCATCAATGAACACACACAAAGACATTAAGAAACTCCAATTCTCACTGAAAACTTGGCATTGCAACGATATAACACAGCAATACTCCATGGACTCCATCCATGTGAACGCTCTTCAGGAACATTTGGCTTGAGAGGGTTTTTTTTCATTTGTGTTTTCTCCAGAACTTCTCTTCCTGCTCTCATGAAGGTTTTGGGGCCTCCCCCGTGCAGCCCCCACGCCGTGCCCTGGCAGGAGCTCTGGCTGCAGCCCTGCCTGTGCCCCAGCCCCTGCACCCTCCTCCTCCTCTCCCAGCAAGTTCCTTTGCTATCTAGGTCAAAGATTAGCAACAGCAATAAAAAAAAAAAAAAAGAGGAGAGAAAGCAAAAGCCAGCAGCGCGCCTTTCATGCGGACATTATTTGCTGCTCGGCACAGAAAACACATCCCCCCCTGCACTTCAGGCTCAGCTTTTCCACACCGGGCTGAGCAGGAGCAGGAGCAGGAGGAGGAGGAGGAGGAGGAGGAGGAGGTGGTTGCGTGTCTTTGGAGGGCTCAGCAAGGCCAGCCTGCAGGCAGGACTGTCCCAGCCCTGGGAGCGCATTCCCAACCCTCCCACACCTTGGCCAACCTGGCTGATGATGCCCATGGCTCCTCTGGGCATGAGGGGGACAAGCCTGGGCAGTCCACAGGTGCCCCTGGGGCATGGAAGAGCTTTCCCTGGAAATAAATCCCTCGCCTGCAAGGCACGCGTGCTCCTGCTCCAAGGGATCCGTGTCCTTGGGCTGGGCTGGGGGAGCTGGGCAGCTCCAGAGGGGGATGGACAGCCCTGGGAGGAGGCTGGGGGAGGTTGGCAGTCTCAGGAGGATGCTGAGCAGGACTATGAAGGTGCTGAGGGTGGTTGACAGCCCCAGGAGGGAGCTGGACAGTGCCAGGAGGGGCTGGGGGTGGTTGACAGCCCCAGGAGGGTGATGAACCGTCCCAGGAGGGGCTGGAGCTGGTGGACAGTCCCAGGAGGGAGCTGGATAGTCCCAGAAGGGGGCTGGGGGTGGTTGACAGCCCCAGGAGGGAACTGGACAGTCCCAGGAGGGGTCTGGGGGTGGTTGACAGCCCCAGGAGGGTGCTGGACAGTGCCAGGAGGGGCTGGAGCTGGTTTGACAGTCCCAGAAGGGGTCTGGGGTTGGTTGACAGTCCCAGGAGGGAGCTGGACAGTCCCAGGAGGGGTCTGAGGGTGGTTGACAGCCCCAGGAGGGAGCTGGAGCTGGTTTGACAGTCCCAGGAGGGTGCTGGACAGTCCCAGGAGGGGCTGGAGTGGGTGGACACTCCCAGGAGGGTGCTGGACAGTCCCAGGAGGGGTCTGGGGTTGGTTGACAGCCCCAGGAGGGAGCTGGACAGTCCCAGGAGGGGTCTGGGGTTGGTTGACAGCCCCAGGAGGGAGCTGGGCTCAGGTGGTGGCAGCCCAAGGCAGCGTGGCCGTGCCTGCCAGCCCAGATTGTTTCAGCCCAGCGCCCGCACAAGTGGGTTTGCTAAAGCTGCAAGTTGATCTCATGGAAGGAAATTGAATTGTCGGCAGGGCCGGGTTTTATCTGGGCTTTGGGCTCCGCTGCCTGGCTCGACCTATTAAGGTTTGCTCGTCAGATTACAGACACAGCTCGGGGTGAGAGGTCACGTTTAAATCGTGCCTCTTTCCTTTCTCATCAGCGACAGCAGCACTGAGGGGATGGAGAGGTTTGGGGGAGCTGGGGCTGCGTGGAGCAGTCCTGGACAGCTGCCCGTGGGCACTGCAGGGCGAGCAGGGAGATGCCAGGTGAGGGAATCTTGTTTCTAAATGTGTTTTTCTCCCAGTCATAAATGTAGGTGACCTACTATTTTTACTCCCCAAAAAAATAGGAAGGGAAAGGCAATGCTAAAAATGACCTTTCTCCTCTAATCACAGGGCTCTGGGAGCTGGAGATTTAAGGGAATTTATAAATAGAGTCAGAAGGTGCCCACTGATACCTAAAGGTGTGTGGGGACACTCCTCAGCTCTCTGGGAAGCTGTGGCTGCCAGGACTGGCTGGAATGGCTGGCGAGTGCCTTGTTAGTGCTGGTGGAGCCTGGCTGTCCCCTTCCTGTCCCCCCCAGTGCCCCTGGGTTAAGATTCTTTAATGACCTTAATCACCAGCTCATTTACAGCAGTCACTTTCCCCAGCATGGGAACCACATCTGCTCCCCGACATTGCCCCTGGAAACTGCTCCTGTTCCACACCACAAAAAACATCCAGGGCATTAAAGTCGGGATGTTTTATAGGGGAGCTGTCAGGCAGCTCCAATCCAGGCTCTGACCTACTTAAAAGTTGTCCTAATCAGGGGAGGCATTTGTGTGTGTGCTGAGTTCACATCCCCACTTCCATGTGTCACCCTGGCGCTAGGAAATGGAAATGGGAATTATTTACAGAACGGAGGAGTCACACTGTGGGAGAGGAGGAGGAGGCAGGGGAGCAGTGCTGGGTGTCTGTGCAGGAACAGCCCTGTGGGGATGGGAAGGGGATGGGGGAATTGGGATCCTCATCCCAATGAGGATGAGGAAGGGGGTCTGGAATCAACCCTGGCTCCTCTCACCCGTGTTCTGTGGCACTGGAGTCATCTGGAAATGTGGGATGCTGTGGAGGCTGTGCCTGGAGGAGGAGGAGGAGGAGGAGGGGTGCTCACACTGCCCAACAGGGACAGGATTCTTGAGTTCAGTTGCCTTTCCTGCCACAGATTTCCCATGGGCTGAGTTGGGTAACCAGGAGCTCCCAGCCCCTCCCAGGGCTGTGGTGGAGAAGTCACAGTGGGGTGAAGGAGGGTCCCGCTCAGCCCACTGAGTGTCACCTGCATCCCATCCCATCCCATCCCATCCCATCCCAGGGGACATCCTGGAGCACAGATCCCACGGGATTTGGTGCCCCTCAGCTGTGCTGGGACAGCGCAGTGCTTCCTTGGCATGCTCCAGGATCACTGGGATGTCTCAGTTTGGGATCCCCCGTGCTCCCACCCCCTGTCTGTGGGTGCTGGGAGGGGTGAGCCTGCACTGACACAGCACCCCAATTCCCACAGCGTGTGCCTGCAGCCCACAGCAAGTCAGGAGATGGAACACGGATAGCTCACCACATCCTCCCTGCTCCCAGAGCAGGGGGAGGGAAGGGCCCCTCCTGCCCTGGGGGTGCTGATTCAGCCTCCTGGGAACCTGCACCCAGCTCAGCCATGGCTGAGGGGCAGCTTTTACCCACAACGTGCCTGCTCCGGATGGGATGCTGGCACTGCCTGGGATGATGGGCACTCTCCAGGTGGGACAAACTTTGGGAGCTACCCCTCACTGCAGGGACTACAGGGGGGAAAGGCTTCTCCTTGGGCAGGGACCTGCTGGGGAGGTGTTGGGAATTTAAATGTTCTCAATTTGAATTGAAATTTAAATCCCATTTCTGTGTCACTGTTCAGCATCACGCAGGGAATGGGGCACCCAGGCAGGGAATGGGGCACCCAAAGAGGGAATGGAGCACCCAAACAGGGAATGGGGCACCCAAGCAGGGAATGGGGCACCCAAACAGGGAATGGGGCACCCAGGCAGGGAATGGGGCACCCAAAGAGGGAATGGAGCACCCAGGCAGGGAATGGGGCACCCAAACAGGGAATGGGGCACCCAGGCAGGGAATGGGGCACTCAGGAGGGAATGGGGCACCCAGAGGGGGAATGGGGCACCCAAACAGG
>PYHW01010586.1:99630-150217 GCA_013186435.1 Turdus rufiventris | reverse complement strand
ACATCACACACTCCCATGGTGACATCACACAATTCCATGGTCACATCACACGTGTCCATGGTCACATCGTGGTTGACCAGCACCCCACAGGCTGGGAGCTCTGGGACACGGGATCCCCTTCCCTGTACCCAAACCCCCTCCACTGTGTCAGAAACGCCTCAGAAAATTGGCATGACAGACGTGAGAGGCAAAGGGGTCCTTGGAAGTTTTCCCCAGCATGAGGGAAGCTCTTGAAGTTGATTCCTAGAACAGGCACCTTATTAGGGAGCGTCGGGGCGAACTTTGAACAGCTCTTACACGGAAACAGATCTGCCTCTCGAGCAGCAGTTTGCTGTGTTCCTTTTGATAACGATAATGATCTTACATCGCGGCGCTGCCTTTCATCTCGCCCGATCTTAATGAGCTTTACAGACAAATGTGCAAGCGATACGGGCAGATCCATTCTCCCGACAGTGCCAGCACTGGATGTGGCAGGTGTCTGGGAATCAGCCCGCGCCGGAGCGGGAGGAACGGGGGTTTGTTTTGATTTCTCCTTATTTATTGAAAATGCAGGCAGCATTTTAGAGGAGAGGGATTTGGCAAGCTCGGATTTGGCCAGGACAACAAAGTTGTCTCTCTGTCTTTCCTTTTGGAGCCGTTCCTCTCCCCGATCCATATTTCAGCTGCGGTGGTGCCAGGGAAGGGATTGCTGCCCGGCGGCTCGAGCGGCTGCCTGGCGTGGAGGCTCACGGCTCCGGGGCTCTGCCGAGTGTTTCATGTGCTTCAGAGGTGCCAAGAGGAGGGAGATGTGCCAGAATAGCCCGTGGCCTGTGCCCACAGAGCTCAGCTGGGCTTGGACTGAGGTGCTGCATCCATCACAGCCTCTCCCTGCAGTTCTGCTCCCAGTTTTTTTCTCCCTGTTTCTCACCCGTGCCCCAAACGATGGGGTGGGATCTGCTCCCTCATCCAGCAGGATATTTCCAGCCACTGCTTTGTATCACCTTGAAGGCTGGGCTCTGTGTCCCCAGAGTCTCATCTGCTCCCAATCCATCAGGCCAAATTTAGCATTGCCACGAGGAGCTGTCCCCCAGCACAGCACATCTCCATCTCCTCCATCTCCCCCCATCCACGAGGGCACTGCTCTGTTCCTCCCATAGCAACCAGCTCAGGAGCCAGCCTTCAGTGGAGAGGGAAAGGCAGAGCTGGGAGTGTCCCAGTGCCCCCAGGTTCAGTTCTGAGCCAATATTCTGCCTAATGATCCCAAGCCAAAGGGAAAACTGCTGCTGCTGCTCAGGAGCTGCTGGAGCCTTCCCCATCCATAGGGTTGGAATCCTTCCCCTCCTCACTCAGGATTTTTCCCCAGGAAACAGCTGTCCCCCCATCCCAGCACCCAGCCAGGGCTGTGTGTGGCTGGTGCTGTCCCTCCCCTCCTGGGGACATCCCAGCTCCTTCAGGATGTGCCCCACTCCTTTTGGTCCTTTGCTTCACAAATGCTTTCAACCCTTTAGGGTCTGTGTGGAAACTAATTCCTTTTCTCTCCTCTGTTTCCCTTCCTCTCAAGCTGACCCCTCCTGAGAGCCCTTTTATCCCCCTGTATCTCCATTTCCACCTCTTCTTTGGGGGCTGTGGTGGGGTTAACCTTTCCTTTGCTGTCTGGGGTTTGTTAAAATGCTGCTGCTCAGGATATTTGAGGCTGAAATCAAACCCCTGTGCCCTCAGGATACACAGCCATGTCCCTCACAGAGGGCACACAGGAGGCTGCTCTGGGACATCCCAGCCCACAGGTTTTGCTCTCATGTTCACTCCTGAGGTTTTAATTCCTTGGGGAGCAGGGAATTCAGAAACAGGTCTGAGGAAAGATGTTTTGTGGTCAAGAAGAAGGGCCCTGTGGGGAGATGAGATAAATGCTTGTTTGCTCTAATAAAAATTCATTAGTAAAGCTGATCGACAGCAAAGGACACAAACACTGACTCTCCCGAGTGCTGATGTGTGATGGGAATGCTGGAGTGGTTGTCAGGACAGTGCCTGTGGATTTGGGAATTGTCCAGTCCAGGACTGTCAGGCTGATGTGACCATTCCCATGGCATTTGGTGCAGCTGCCCCATCCCTGGAAGTGTCCAAGGCCAGGCTGGACAAGGCTTGGGCAGAGCTGGGACAGAAGAAGGTGTCCCTGCCCATGGCTGAGCTTTAAGGTTGTTTCCTACCCAGACAGTTCTGGAATTCCACGACTCTACAGCTTCCATGGATTTCCCGTGTCTGCAGTGATTGCCTCACCTTGACTAATGGGCAGTGGCACAAAAGGAAGCAGTTTGCAGGGAATTTCAGATTGTCCAAGCCCAGTCTGGTGGCCTTGGCTCTCTGCTTGTTTACATGGAGACAATTGATGCTGCCACATTTGTGTTTGGAGCACTGTGAGAAAGGCTGAAATTTCTCCAAACCTGTTTTTCTGAGAATAAGAAAACCACAAAAAAAAACCAGAATAAAAGCTCACAAAATAGATAAACACAACCAGATGGGGGAGGGTTTTTATCTATGTCAACTTCCATGAAGTTCCTCTCTCCTCTATTCCCCCACCCAATACGAGCATCCCTTGGGGATGATTGGATGTCCAAAGCTGGGATGCAACCAGGGCATATCAACATCCCAGGGCTCGAGAGAGGATCCTGCAGCTCCAGAGTGGATCTTCCTTCCCTCTCTCCAGCTCCAGCACGAGGTCTGTGGTGCCAGCTTTGGGTTAAATGTCCAATTAGTCACTCCCACTTCCCGGTAATCGCTGTGGCTGTTGCTGAGTGGGAGCTTTGGGATCCATCAGCTCCTCTTCCTCCTCCTCTGCCCAGATGGCCTGGGCCGGCTCTAGGGCTGCTTTTGGGGGCTGTCACTGCTGAAAAATCTGGCCTGAGATCCCTTGGGAATGGGAGTGCTGTGTTTGCTGCCTCCAAGTGATCCATCAGTCTGGGTTTTGGCTGGAAGAGAAGGGAATAATCGGGACAAAATGGCCAAAACCTAATGACCACAGGCAGGGATGTAAGGATTTCTATGGAAAGATGACTAATAATCAAGGAAAAGCTGCCTCCTGGCTGATGCCAAACAAGATCCAGGGGTGAGAGGCTTTCCAGGCGTTGGGTGTGAGCTCATGGCTTGTCCCACATGTGGGAGATCACAACTGGTGGGTTCACCCCATGCCTCCTGCTCCCAGCATTCCTTCAGCTCCCTGGCATGTGGGAAGTGCTGAACCCACCTTTCCTGAGTATGGAAAAGCAGCATCCAGCACCTCTCACATCTTTCTTAGCCGGGAACAGAGCAAATGCCAGGGAAATTTTTTGGCTCCTCATTCTCTCTGGCATGGGGGTAGCACTGTACTCAGGCTGATTTTGGGCTGAATTCAGCCAAAATCCTTAATCCTTGAAAGTGGGGAAGGTTCCTCTGTGCCTTGGGCATTGTGGTTGGTGGCCGGGTCACGCAGCAGAGGTGGCCCAGAGGCACACAAGCATTGTCACCCCAGATGTGCTCATGGCATGAGCAGTGTGAACTCATTACACGCTGCTGCTGCTGCTGCTGGTTTGATTATTGGAATTGGTGACCTTAAAGGTCTTTTCCAACCTTAACAGTTCCATGATTTATAATTCCTCTCTCCTCGCACTTTCAGACTTTAAAAACCTGATTTTATCTGACATGGTTAATGCCCCCTCCCAGCTCCTCCAGCAACCAGGTGAATGTCACCGGCCCTGTTTTACAGCAGAGGGGACACTTGGCCTGTGGAGAGGCAATGTCAGAGGCAGGGTCACACCCCGAGCGCCAGCCCGTCCTCTGCTCCCTGCAGCAAGGATTTTTCTTGGAGCAACATCCCCCCTGTGTGAGCTGGGGCTATAAAGAACAAATAAAGCGCTGTGCAAGCCAAAGGAAACGGCACCGTTTAAAATCTGCACAAGGTTAAAAGGCGCGGGGAGGACATGGGATGTGCGGAGGGATGGCAGGAGAGCAGGCAGATCACACCAGGGGCTGCAGAGCTCCAGCCGAACCAGCCAAGAGCAGAAGGAGCAGGGAAATCGGGCTCCTCACCTGCTGGGGGCTGTCCCGGGGGATGCACATCGGCGCTCCCGAGGGAAACGCTGACGGATCGGTTTTTCCAGCGCCCTGCAGAGTCATCCCGAGCAATTATCTGGAGTGATGCCCTGCTGGCAGTGACAGCTCCCAGCGCTGCTCCCACCGTCCGGCGCATCCCGAGCGGAGCCGCTCCCGGGGCTGGCTCTCCAGGGGCTCAGGAGCAGCTCGAGGGGTTTGGGGAGCGTTTAGAGCCTTTTGCTCTCGCAGCCCCGCAGGCAGGGCCTGGGGCAAGTTGCCTTCCCAAATTAGGCCGCTGTCAGGTTTGGCGGCTGAGGTTTCAGTTCATTTTCTTGCTGGCTCGCTCCGAGCAGCCCCGTGTGGATTCCCGGGCCAGGATGCAAAGTGTCTGGGCAGCGCTCGGTCGTGCTCCCTGCTGAGCTCTTAACACTGATTTTCCATGAATATTCAGGACTGTGAGAGGCATCCAGGACGCTCCTGCAGTCAAGGCTCACTGGATCTTGACTCCATTGCTGCCATTGGCTTTTTGGGCAAAGCAGCCTTTGGCACCCTCGGAGAAATCTTTGCATTTCCCTACAGCCAAGTCTGCGGGTGAGTAATGGGAGAGGGCTCATCCAGGAAGGGAAAAACCATAAAGTCATGGAATTTGTCGGGTTGGAACTGACCTTAAAGATCATCCAATTTCACCCCTGCCATGGGCAGGAAAACCTTCCACCATCCCAGTTTGCTCCAGGTCGTTCCACCTGGCCATGAACACTTCCAGGGATGGGGCAGCCACAGCTTCTCTGGATGATTCATCCCAAAATTCCATCTAACCCTGCCTTCTGGCAGTGGGAAGCCTTTCCCTGTGCCCTGGCACTCCAAGTCCTGCCCAAAGTCTCTCTCCAGGGCAGGTGGCAGGAATGGGCTCAGCAGGATTTGTTTCCCAGTGGGATTGGGCATCTCCCCCAGTCATTCAGCACTGATCCCGGAGCCCGGCTGGACTGGGGTGTCCATACTGAGCCCCCCAGGAGCCTTCCCCCAGGAATGTCAGCCTGGATCTCCTGCCCATGTCGGGGCCATGGGGAGCTGTGACTGCTGTGACTGCTCCCAGAGCACACAGGGAACAGTGTGAACAGCGACTGCAGAGTTTTGCACCCCAGCCTGTCATTCCCTGGCTGTCTGCTCCCAGCCAGCCCTGCTTTCCCACCTCAGCCCCGCTCCCAGTACATGGGAACAGCTGGATGGAACCAAATTTTCACTTGCTTTTGAACAGCCAGCAGGTCCCGCTGCCAGGAAAAACATTTACTGACAAAATAGTCGTGGATCTATTTCCCTTTCATCAGGGTGAGGGCGGCAGCGCCGATGGGGATGTTTCTTACCCGAAATTCAGGAATCACTGTCACTAAAATGGGAACCCAGTGTGTTTCAGACTGGTCAGGCAGCCAACACCCATCAAACCCCTGGAAGCAGCCCAGGGCTCATGGGGACAGCCTTTGGCTTTGGTGGGCTTGGAATGGTTGTTCCTCTGGAAGCAGGGCTTCTGTTTAGTGGTTTGCCCTCAATAAAAGAGATATTTCCTGTCATTGCAGAGGAATTGCTGCTGTGCCTGGACTCAGAATCATTCAGAACTTGGTGCCACGAACTACTGAGCTCAGCCTCTCCAGGGTCCTGCCCCAGCCTGGGGTTCACCTCAGGAATTCATTGAGCTCTTCCCTCACCAGAGCCGTCTCCTGGTTGGAGATTGACCTGCTCCTGGTTCCTGCTTGTCCTTCTGAAGACACTGCTCCTCTGCAGAGGCTGGAGCAGGAGCTGGGCAGTGATGGGGAGAGGGGCTTTCACATGGACCCACGGAGCTGCTGCTTTGGGGGAAAACAGGAATATTCATCCCATCAGTGCTCCCTTTCCTCTGGGACACCCCAGGCTCCACCCACAGCCTCATGAAGAATCATCAAGGTTGGAAAAGCCCTCCAAGGTTATCCATTCCAAATTCTGCCTGATCCCCACCTTGTCACCAGCCCTGAGTGCCACATCCAGTCATTCCTTGGAGATCTCCAGGGATGGGGACTCCATCACTGCCCTGAAGAGTCCAGAACTCCCTACATGACCCCTCTCTTCCCTTTCCCTGTCCTCACATGGGTGCACCCACACCCTGACCTTCTTCTGGGTGAAGTTCTGTGTTATTCCCTCGGTTATTCCTGCTGAGCAGGATTCTCGACTCTGCTCCTGCCAGCCTTAAACCCCTCCATTCCCCTTCCCTCTGCTCTTGGGGTCAGCTGAGCCCCAGGGCAGCAGAGCTGCAGGTTCCCAGCTGCTCTGGAAAGGGCTTGGGGAGCATCCTGTGGTTTGGGTGATGGCTGGGTGTCTGCCTGCCCTGTTCCATGGCCTGGCTGAGGAGCTGCACCTCTCCAAGGGCACCGACTCAGGCAGGGCTGGCATCTCCACAACCACCAGGCACTGGCACGGGAAGTGGATTTCAGCTCATTAATCCCTGGCCACACTCACCTCCCTCCCTCCCTCAGCTGGTTTTTCCAGGAGCCTCGTCCAAGTGTGATCTTGTCGCTGTGTTTGCAGGGGTTTGGCAAGGGCTCCTTCCCCGGGCTCCCTCCCCTTGCCCACTCCTTGCCCTTTCATTTGTTGGATCTTCCCTATGTTATCCATTTTTCTCCTCTGTTTTTCCTTAGTTTCCATGTGTCCAGACACACTGGAAGGGAAATTGCCTCCTGTCCCATTCCTGACCCTGCTGTGCAGAAGTGGGGGATGAGCACGTTGCTCATCCCTGTCACAGCTCACAGGAGGAGGAGACCCAAAATGCATCCCAGAAAGCTCCATGTGCATCTCCTGGGGTGCAGCCCCTCCTGCATTGCTCCCCCCATGGAATGCAGCCTTCCCTCTGCCCCATCTGGGGAAACCCTGCCCTGCAGAGCCATGCCCAGGGTCCTGAGGTGCAGGAAAAATCCTTTAACCCCTCAAAATTCGGGAATATTGTGGCTAGATCTTAATCTGGATGGAACCATGCTCTGAAAGAGAAGGCAAAGCAAGGATAACTCTGGGCAGTGCCGTGATTTCCACAGCAGAAATTCCAAAGGGGGTTCTCCCCTCTCTGGCATTGCCGTATTTGTTGACCAGACACAACAGACAAGGAAGAGGATTGGAAAATGGGGTGATGAAATGCAGAGTGCAGCAGGAATGATGAGCTGGCATCCCAACTGGGGAGACATGGAGAGCAAGGAGAGTAATTCCAGTGACTCAAATGCCCTTCCCTGGCCCCAGGCTGAAATCCAGGGAGGTTGGGAAATATAAAAGGAAAGGGGAGGGAGGGAGCACCCTCAAACTCAAACAGAATATTCAGTGTTTGCTTTAGGTGGTGGCAATTTTCCTTGTCCCTCTTCCTCTCCAGAGAAGAATTAACCTCAGGATGAGAAGTCCAAGCACTTTGTGCTAAAAATGCCCGTCCTAGTTAAGTCTGGTCTTAGCCCAAAATTGCAAATAGTTTCCATCTCCCTGGAACTGCTGTTTCCAGTCAATGAGGCTTCACTCCAGTTACACAGAATCCTCAAACTGGTTAAAGGAAGAAATTCCCCCCCTGCTCTTCCCTGTGCATCCCAGCGCATCCCCCCTCCCTGGAAAAGCTGAAGAGGGAAGATTTTTTGTCGAGTTTAAACAATGACTTCTGGGAAGAGCCATGGCATGTGTTCTGCAGCAAATCCAAGGGGATGACCACAAGATTCCCTCTGGCTCTGTGCTCTGGGAAGCCATTGTTTGGGATGTGTTGCAGGGCTGTTTGCCTTGGCCCAGCCTGTCATCCTCTCTCCAAGCTTTGAATAGGCCCTGCTGGAGAAAAGCACTGGAAAAGTCTGTTCTCCATTTGCTCTTGGCATTCGTTTGGTTGTTTGTTTGTTTATTTCTTTGGGATTATTTTAAGGACCTCGAGGTCCCCACAGCTCCAGAGGCAGGACCTCCATGTGCTGCACGGATGTTCCCTCTGCCAGCCTGGGATGGGGAAGGTCACATCCCCTGGTCCCAGTGCCTGACCTGGGTGTGCTGCTCCTGCTCCTCTGTGTCCTGAAGGGCTCTCAGCATCCCTGCAGCTCCATTTCCACTGGGTGAACAATCCTTGCTGCAAGCCTGGCCCAGGATACCCCCTGCCAGAAGTCAGCATTAGATGGGGTATCGGGAGGGGATTCTTCTCTGTGAAGTCTTCTCAGGGTGCCCAGAGAAGCTGTGGCTGCCCCAAGATCCCTCGAAGTGTCCAAGGCTGCTGGGATAGGGCTTGGAGCACCCTGGGAGGGGGGAAGGCGTCCCTGCCCCTTCCCACCCAAACCATTTTGTCATTCTGATCATGAAGCCTCAGGCTCCATCTCTGCAGCCTCTCCCAGAGGGACAGACTCCAAGCTGTGTCTCGGGGTTTGCAAGGTTCCCCCATCCTGTCCCACTTCCCTCTCCAGGCAGGACCAGCTCCTCCAGCTGATTCCCAGATATTTGTCTGAGCTCCCACAAGATCCAAGCCCTGGGGAGCCTGGCACAGCCCCAGGCAATCTGCTCCAGTGGTTGCTATCCTTAGAAAGGATTTGTAAACACGAATCTGGATCTTTTCTGTTGCAATCTCAGACCATTGTCGGGTCCCAGCCAGGCAGCTCCAGCTGCTTTTCTCTGATGGATAAAAAGCTGAGAAAACCTGAGGCTTGAACAGGGTCTGGTGCTGCCCAGACCCCCACAGGCATCTGGGGATCCCCATCCTGCTGTCGTGCCAAAGAATCACAGAATCATGGAATGGTTTGGGTTGGAAGGGACGTTCCAAGGTCATTGTCTTCCACCCCCTGCCATGGGCAGGGACAACTTCCACTATCCCAGGCTGCTCCAAGCCTCTTCCAGCCTGGCCCTGGACACTTCCAGGGATCCAGGGGCAGCCACAGCTGCTCTGGGCACTCTGTGTTCCCTCCCAACCTAAACCGGGGGCATTCCTCAGCTCTGCCTTGAAGAAACCTCGGGTGGAACAGCCAAAGGCAGGTTTGGTGTCAGCTGCTCTGTGGCCTCCAGAGGGGCTGGGGAGGTGTCCCACGGTGGGAGGCAATCACCCACATCCTGCCTGGGGCTATCCAGGCTGCAGCTGAGGGCAGGAGCAGCGCTGGTGCTGACCACGAGTCCCTCTGGAAATAGCAAAGGGAAGGAAGCAGCAGATGGAGGAAAGGAGGAGCGAGACAGAGAGGGAGAATAAGTGGCTGTGCATGAGGAGCTGGGAGGAGTGGAGAGCAGAGGGAGCTGTAATTAGGGCAGGTTTGGTTGTGTGAATTTTGCTGGGTCTGCAGCAGGAGGTTGCCCAGCAGCTGCACAAATGATTTATTACACGCTCACTACATCTGCCCTGTAGGAAGGTAAATAAAATGTACACAATGTCCCATTTACTCAGACAATCAGGGGGATATGACCCAATTTCTCTTTGACTCCGGTGTTTTCCTACCCGGGATGAGCCCCCCGGGAGGTGGGAGCGCCCCAGGACCCCCAGAATCACATTTATCTCCCTGCCCTTGCTGTCAGAGGGATCCGGGGAGGCACGGTTGGGATTAACCCCCCCACACCTCCCCCAGTCACCGGTGACCTGCGACACGGAGGGACAGCCCGGGAAGGGACAGCCCCGCTCCGGGAACCCGCCGGCACCATCTGCGTGTGGGATTGGGGATGCTCTTCCTCTGCCAGGGCCAGAGCGAGCGGCAGGAGCCGGGAGCATCATCTGGGGCTCGGCACGGGCGGCTGCACCGCGGGCAGCGACTCAGACCCCCCTTCGGAGGAGAAAGTGCTGTGTGAGCAGCGGGAACTGGATTTTCCATGGGCTTGCTCTGTCACTCAGCAGGTCTGGGGGAGATAAGGGCCCCTGCACCCTGGGATCTGTTTGCTGATATCCCAGATCCAGCCTTTGCTGAATGTGCAGGTTTTGGCCGCACTGTTCCTGGGATTTTTTAAATGTTTTTTTTTTCCAGTTCTCCTTGTTAAGGCTCCTCCGGCCTCCCCAGCAGGCAGCCCCGGGCAGTCAGGAGCCGGCTCCAGCCCTGCAGCCACCGGGTTTGCTGCAGATGTGGGGCAGGGAGAGCCCGGGGAGGTGGCACACGGCCAGCAGGGCAACCGAACGGGCATGAAGTGGCCATTGAGCTAAAACCCCTCTTGGAGAGATTCAAGCTCAAGGATTTGGCTGTGCAAAGAAAGAACCCGTGGGCCGTAAGCTTTGCTGAATCCCATTTCCACAGGACTTTAAGCAAATATTCCCTGGAAGCATGTTGTGCTCCGTGTTTGGTTTATCTGCTGGGCTCATCCTGCTGCAAGCAGGAAAATACAGCTGGGAAAGCTTTCTGCAGGGCTGGGGAGCAGCACACAGGGACTGCTGACAGCCTTGCCTGGCAGCCCCAGCGCACCCATCCCTTCCCCTGAGGGTCCCTCTTGTCCCCTGCTGCGGCCAGATGTTCCCCCAGCTGTGCGGGGATGCTGAGGCCAGGACTCTGTTCCTTAGCAACAGCTGAAGGATGCGCTGTAACCCCGGCCCAGCACCACCCTCCCTCCTGGCGAGTCCTGCGGGGGAATGGGCACCCTTCCCATCAAAGCCAGCATTTTTTTCCCCCCAGTTTTATCCTTCTTCTGCTCCATAATTTTGGGCTGCTTCAGACGCGGGGTTGGAATGAATCCCGGCTGTCTGGGATGAGTGGGGCACATCCCCGAACCGCTGTCCCTTTTCCCTCTGCTCACTCCGGGCTCCTTCCCCTGCTCCGAGCTCCCGATCCTCCCACAGCCCGAGGACAAAAACCTAATTGCACGACATAAATTACAGCAACTCTCCAAATAAAAGCCCAGGCAGAAAAGGCTGCGGCTGGATGGACACTTGAGGGCTATTAGAAGATGCATAAATTCCTTTCCTCGGGTTTTTTCATTTTTACATGTCTAATTACAGTGAAAGGAGCCTTTCAAGGGCTGCTCAACTGCCAGGGCTCTCCGCAGCCCTTGGCAACTGGAGCGGGAAGAGGTGGCAGGGTCGGACACCCCCGTTTACCTTGGAGAGAGCCCGGGGCTAAACAAATGCCAAGGGCTTGGGAAGGAACCGCTGCATTCCCTTGATCTCCCCCGGGAACCTGCAGCGGTTCCCTGGGCACCCATCACTCCCAGGGAGATGTCTGGGCCATTGTGGTCCCTCTTTATTTATCTGACGCTCCTCAAACTTTAATTAAAGATGTCTCCTCGGGGTGTGCTTTAGCTCCATATTGAAGATGGACTGGCTGGAGAAAATGAAAATGAGCAGCGTTCCTGAGCACTGGGAATAAAAAGCAGGAGGGGGATGATGGAATTTGATGGTCTCCCCCTCTTCCCAGTGCTCTGGCCATGGAGACCCCAGATGTGCCAGGGCGGCTTGGAGGAAACAGGAAGGACCTGGGATCCACCAGGCAGGGGAATTTCAGGTTGGGATGGGGAGAAAAGCCCTTAAAGCAAGAGAAATGCAACGAGGTCAAAGGGCAGAGCTGCTCCCCGCTCGGAGCACCCAGCGCCTGACGAGCTGCTGGGATAATTAGGGGCAATTTATACCTCCAGGTCAGGGGTTCACTCTGCCTTGTCATCGATTTTGAGGTGGGTGATAAACTGCCGGGAAAACAGAGCTGTCGGGATAACACGGGAAATGTCCCATTAGAGGGGGAGCTTCTGGAGCAAGCGCTGCCATCAGAGCCCCTCGGAGCCCCCTGTGGCTGTGGCCTGGGCAGGACCCCGCGGTTTTATTGTTACTGTCCCCCCATCCCTGGGTTGGAAAATGTCCCCTCTGATGCTGTGCTGCTCTCCTTCCCACGGGGGAAGGTGTTGGGGTGTTGGGATCACTGTCCCCTCATTGCAGGAGTGACTCCATCGTTTTTGGGAAGCAGATTTAAGRAGGCAGCCCCAGGGTCATGCTCACACAATCTTCAGGGACACCGATTTTTCTGTCTGGGAACCTGCAAACAAATCCAGGGAAGTGCATTTGTCACTGCTGGGGAGCAGGATCCTGGATCCATGGACAGGATGAATCCCAGGGCTGTCCTGGGTGCAGGTGGGGTGCTGGGGTGTGCAGGACATGGATTCACCCTCAGTCCATCCTGTTCCCGTGTTTGCTGCGCTCCAGAAGCTGTGGGAAAGGGAAGCCCAGGCAAGGGGAGCATCGGGAGCTCTCCTGCAGGGAAGGGGCTGTCCCTTGGCTCACAGCTCTGATCACAGATGCAGATCCTGCTGCTCCTGGTGAGCACAGCAAGAGCTTAAATATGTTTGTTCCGTGTCTTTCTCTGCAAACTGCTCCAGCAGGTAGGACACTTCCCAGATTTATTCCCGAAGCCAAAGAAAAGCAGTGCAGGAGGGAGCTGGATGTGTGAGGCAGCTCAAGCTCCGGTTCTGCTGCAGGGCACGACGAGCTCTGCCCCTCATCCCGGGATGCTGCCCCGGATTTGATCGCACCGATGTGATCCTGCTCTGGATAAGCTGCCTGAGCTGGAGCCTGGCTGTGCTTCCTCTAATTAAAGGTGTCAAATTATGCCCCAGACTGAATTCAGCAGCAGCAGCAAAGTCCTTCCCGAGTCCATGAAATCATCCAGACCTTGTGCCATGAAATTCCAGGAGAGGTGATGTGCTCTGAACTTCCTCGGCTGAGAAATGCCCTTTTCACCCAAAGAGGTCCCAGACAATTAAATGTGACCTGGCTCCTTGTGATCAGAGTTAAAATTGCTCCATCTGCAGCTCAGGGCTCATCCACAGCCCCTCAAAAAGCAGGTCTGATCCAAAAGTCTTGGAATCTACCAGGATGAGGATGTAGCAACGGTGTTGGGAACAGCTGGACACCGTCACCGCCTTCCTTGGACCCCTCTGTGTCACTCTGGGTGACATCCCACCTTTCAGAAGTGATCCTTGTCCTGATGGAGACAGAGAAGCCTCAGACCCACCCCAAGGGCAGCGTGGCAGGAGTCAGGCACTTCCAGCCACAAAGATAAAGGAAAGTCATCCCTGCAAATGGATTCAGCTAAAAAAGACAAAATTCTTGAGTTCTTTGCTGGAGCTGGAAATGGGACACCTGGAGAGCTCCCCACAACATTTGGGTCAGCAGATCCCCCTCCCCCAGCACTCAGCTCATCACCTCTGCGGTGACAGATTTGTGAGGATGCTCCTATTGTGCCATTAAAAATATTAATAATAACAAAGGAGGGGAAAGGGAAGGTTGTGGGATTGGAAAAGGGACTCCACAGCCTGGAAAGCCACCCCTGAGCTCCAGCACAGTTTGGAGAAGCCCCTCTTGGTATCCAGTCCCTGGGTGGTCTCTGCCTCTTAATTACAGGGTTAATGCCACGGTAGGATCAGGAGAAGTTTCTTAGCCTGATAATGAGTAGGAAGAAGCTGTAGCCTGGAAAATGGAATAATTGCAGAGTGGAGCAGTGTAATTATAAGGTGTGGATCCACTGCCTCCATGTTTACCTAGAGGAGACGAAATCCCCTCGGAAGCTGCAGCCGTGGCAGCAGCTGGAGCTGCTCCTTGCAGGGAGGTGTAAGTGTGTAGTAAAGGGGGAGTAAAGACAAGTCCTGGCTTGATCAGTCACTGAGCTCAGGTGGACTCAGAGCCAGCAGCACCCAGCCCATGCTGGATGAGCACCATTCCATCTTCTGGGGGCTCGTGGATCCATGGAGCATCACCGTGACAATCCCAGCTTGGACACAGCATCTTGGGATGGGTTGGGCTGGACGGGATCTTAAAGCTCATCCCATTCCACCCCCTGCCACAGACCTTAAAGATCAGCCCCATTCCACCTTCCCTCATCCCAGCTTGCTCCCAGTGCCATCCAATCTGGCCTTGGACATTTGCAGGGATGGGGCAGCCACAGCTGCTCTGTGCCCTCACTGTAAAACCTCCTTCCTTCCACATGCTCATCCTCTCATCTTCATTCTGGGAAAAAGCTTTTGCCAACTGTTTTTTTTTTTTTTTCCTGAAAAAGAGATTCGGCTGAATCCAAACATTTGTTGCAGTTTTGCTGGGTCTGCTCAATTATTCTGCACTTTAAAAAGACAAAATATGCCAATGTGGAAAGTGGGTCAGGTTTGAGATGAGTGGCAGTAACAGCGACTGAAGCACAGCTGAGCTGTTCCAGCAGCTCTGTCCAATTCTCTCCTTGAGATCCCAATGCTCTCCTTGAGATCCTGCAGCCAGCACAAACTTGCTCCAAACCTCTCCCAAGCTCCACTGCCTGTGCAACCTTTGGAAATGTCTTCCTCTGATATTTAACAATGTCCTTGTGCTGGTGTCTTTTGTGGCGAATGGGATGGAGAGTGGCAGGGGAAGGTGAGAAGGACCCATCCCTAACTATTTCCTAACTCTTCCCTAACCCTCCCTAACCCTTCCCCTTCCCCTTCCCCTTCCCCGGTCTGTGATCTTCTCCTGCTGCTCATCAGCTGGAAAATGGCTCAGGCACCACATAAAGAGTTGGACCAAGTTCTGTCATGAGAGCCAATGAACCAGCTAATGAGAGGGAATTTTGCATGGCCCAAACATTTCCCAAATGTTCCTGGCACACGGTGCTTTTCCCCATGGCAGATGTCCAGCTGGTCATCACTCCCCACAGGTGAATCCCATCCCTCTGCAGCATCTCGTATCATCCCAGAACATTTGGGCTGGAAAGGATCTTAAAGCCCATCCAGTTCCACCCCCTGCCATAGGCAATTCCCACAGTTTCCACTGTCCCAGGTTGCTCCAAGCCCCTTCTAACCTGGTCTTGGACACTTCAGGGATGGAGCAGCTGGAGTTTTTTTTGGGCACCCTGTGCCAGACCTTGCCACCCTCATGGTAAAAATTTCTTCCCAATAATTAATTTAAACTGAATCTCCTCTGTGTCGATATCTGGGCACTGGGTGGTTTCTGTGCCAGCTGCTCCATGCACACCCAGCCCCTGAGTCCAGCCCTGCCTCCCCAAGGGACTGGAGCCCCTTGTGCCTGGGGATCCTGGGGACAAAACCAGGGGGGTGTGACTGCAGCAGGGTCCTGAGGTGTCTCAGGAGCCCCATCCTGGCAGAGACCCCCAGGCTCCATCCCTGCCTCACCTCCCCAGGGATCCCACTCAGCTCCCAGAACTCCTGCACTGCTTTAAATTGGGCTGTTCAGACCTCCGGGTCAGGAAAGGCAGGAGAAGGCAAGCAGGGACTCAAGTGGCTGATTTAATTCCCCATTCCCATTGGAATCACTGTTTTATTGGAGGTTGGAACAGGTAACTCCAGCATGGAACTACAGCCCGTGCCAGGGCTGTGCTCTGGAGGCAGCAGGAGTTTCACCCTGATCACTTTTACTCGTTACCAGCATCTCCAAATCCCTCTTAATTCCTCTTGTCTCTCTCCTTGATTTCCCCCTAGTCCTGCATGCTGAAGTCTGCAGAATCCCTGCCTTCCCTGTCCATTAAGCTTTTAACACTCCCTGCATTTCCCGACAATGCCGCAGATCCCATTACAGCTCCTTAAATGTTAATTTTTATTGATTCTATGCACGGACATAAAAATCCACTCCCACACAAACACCAGACTCATGTTGAAATACATATTGATGTCTAGCAAGTGGTTCCCGGAGCTGGAGGCTACTGGAAGTTGGTTACTGGGACTCCAGGGAATGGGGGAATCCTTCCCAGTGGGAGGGAGGCTGAAGGCAGAGCAATCCCATCAGGAAGAGACAGGATTTTCCTCAAGGCATTCCCAAGGAAAAGGATTTGAGCTGCTGGGCTGGATTGAATCTGAGGTGATGGAGGGGTGTGGCACCAGGAGGGAAGGATGGAAGGAATTTCCAGGGTTTCTGCTGGGATGAAGCCTTTGCTCGCCTCATGACCAGAGAGCATCCCGCACCCATCCTCCCTCGGATCCTTCAGAAGACACGGATTTCTCCCAGGAAAGGGGGCTGCTCGCCTCAGGGATTATGGAGTTGTTGGTTCTGTGTGGTGGTCACGGCAGCAAAGCAGAGCTGAGCAGCCAAATGGCTTTGTTAATCCTCTGCCTTTGATTTCCAGCACCGCCCGTTTGCAAACCCAGGTTTAATCTCCAGCCAGCGAGCCCCACGAAGGACACCGGAAAACAGAGTTGTTCAAATAGAGAGAAGCAGAGGATGACCCCAGAGAGGGCCCTTGCAGAGACACGGAGTGTCCTCAGTCAGCCCTGTCCCCCCCCAGCCGCTGGTGACCGTGTGCAGGTGTCACTCAGCTCTGCAAAACTCATTCCCGTTTTCTTTATCTGCAGAAAATAACCTGTCCTGGCTCCGAGCTGCTCTCAAAAAGTGTCAGTGTCCCCTGCCACAGGGCAAAGCTTCACGTGGGGACCTTGCAAAGGGGATGAACCTGTGCTTGGATTTATGTTGGAATGAGAGGGGACATGAGGGAGCCACAGGATCCTTGTTGGAACATTCAAAGTCAATCCAGGAGGGACTGGAAGCCAAATTTTTACCTGCCATTGGTTTTGTACTGCATGAGGTCCATCCAAGCCCTCTGTGTCAACCCTGTGTGAAGGGGCTGGGTTTGAAACTAAAGGAGGGGAGATTTAAGTTAAATATTCGGAGGAAATTCCTCTCTGGAAGGGTGGTGAGGTCCTGGTGCAGGCAGTCCAGACAAGCTTGGCTGCCCCAGCCTTGGCAGTGTCCAAGGCAGGGAGTGGAACAAGATGAACTTTAAGGTCTCTTCCATCCCAAACCATCCTGGGATTCTGTGATTTTCTGGGAAGAGAATGGCAGGTGGGGAACTCGGGGGAGCTGTGGCACTTGGGGACAGGGCTGTGCCTGCTGTGACACCGGGTCCTTTGGCACTGCTGTGGGGCTCCAGAGAGCTGCAGCAGCATTGATGGCTCTGTTTCATGGCTCTGCTGAGTGTCAGGAGGGAGGAGAGATGGCAGCAGCTTGATTTTCCTGAGAATGATCCATTTAGAGAGCGATGGCTCCGCCAATCCTTTGGGAAAAACCCGGGGGCCTCCGTGCAGCCACAAGTGTTATTGAGACTTTCAGCTCCAACACCAGCTCCCATCCATCACTCCTGCCTGGCCTTCCCAGCGCCCCTCCTCCTCCTCCCACAAATATTCCCAGAGCAAACTCTGCTGACCCTCCGAAGGTCCCCGTTCACCTGTTGCATGACACACTCCGGGCTCATCCTCTGGTGTTGGAGGGGTTAAATCCTGCCTGCCCCGAGGCCACGCTTCACTTGATAATGCCATCAGCTGGTGACAGTGTTAATGAGGGGATCAGGTGCAGAGGCGCCGCATTACCCTGGAGAGAGATGAGTTGTGTCCGGAAGAGCCAGCCCTGGATGCGTGGAATGATTGCACCAGGGATGTCCTTCCTTCCTTCCCCCACTAAAGCATCAGCTGCCTCTCCACGGGGCACCCCTTCCCTCTTGTTCCATGAACCTCTCCCCTTCCTCCTCCTCCTCTGTGCCACACGGGGTTGTGTCCCTCCAGGCTGCTGCTCTCTCCATCCTGGGAACGCAGCATCCCTGGATGGTCCCCATGGCACAGAAGTGGCTGCAGGGCTAAGCCAGTGCCACCATCCTGCTGTCCCAAATGCTGCCTTCATCCCTCCTGCTGTCCCCAGGAGAGGAAGCAGGAGCAGCTCTGACTCCCTTGGCAGCATCCTGCCCATCCGTACCTGGTGTTCCAGAGCCACCTGAAATCCTGCTCATCCCTGGAAGTGTCCAAGGACAGTGGAAATTGTCCCTTGCCATGGCAGGATGTCCTTTCCAACTCAAACCATTCCCATAATCTGTCATTCCACTGTTCCATGAAAATCTCAGGAACACTGAATGAGAGGTGACCCTGGTGCTGTCCCAGGGTCTGAGGCTGTGACAGTGACCCCCTCAAACTCCTGCAGAGACCTCCCAGCACTGCTGCCAGGGGACCCTGCCCCATCAGCTGGAGAGCAGGGGGACAGCAGCAGCAGCAGAAGTGGTTTCCCAGCTGGAATTGGAGCAGGCTGGATGAGTCCCAGCAGAAAGCCCTGAGGAGCCCTTGGAGGGTGGGGAGGGAGAAGAGCAGGCAGGAGAGGCCCTTGTGCAAAGCATGGATTTAAATAAACAAGCATCAGGCAAAGGGTGAGATCGGAGAACTCCTTCACTTGAGGTTTCCATGAGTGCTTCCATGGGTACACAAACCAGGCCAGCACAAGGAGTTTGTCCCTGTATTTCTTGTTCTGCACTTTCCCAATGAACATCTCATGGCAGGATCCTTCAGTGGACTGGGTTCAGTGGGGACAGCAGGGACTTCTTGCATTGTGATTAATTGTTTGTGTTCTGCTGGTGCTGGGAGGGCTTTGCTGGGGTTATCTAAGGAAACATAAGCTTTTCCAAACACATATTTAAAGACCCAAAATACTGCCATGGCCTCACCGCCTGTCCTGCTCTCTCCAGCCTTGGCTGTGCCTCCTGTATCCTTTGGGATCTGCTGGCAGTGAGGGCACAGCAGCTTCCCCTCCCTTCCTCCTTCCTCCGTGCGCCATGAGAGCTCCACCCGCTCCCTCCCTCTGATTTGGGGACCCCGTTGTCCACCCCTGTTTCTTATCTTCTCACTGTCACCCTCCCCTGGGTTTGGGGGATGTTTTCCTGCTGTGAGGGTCCTGAGGAGCTGTGTCCATGTGCAGAGAGGCTGAGGCAGAGGGTTGGAGCTGGGGGCAGGAATGGAGCAGCCAAGCCTGGGAAGTGCTTCCCACTGGAGCCAGGCTGTCCTGGTAGCCAACCTCGAGTCATTGCGGCTTCCTGGCTCTCCTCATCCTGTCCGTTATTAAAGATGTCCCCCAGTTCCACCAACACAAGGAATTTTTGATGGATTTTAACTGAGCTGCTGCTCCCCAGACGTGTTCTCTGCCCAAGAGCATCCTATTTCTATCACCCTTTCACCGCCCTTTTACCCTCATCTTCCCCCTTCCCGACTTGGTTACGAACCAACTTGGAAATCTCAAGCTCCGAGCCAGCCCCTAATTTTTAATTAACGTTCTCCTCTTTCCCCCAGACCTGACACTCTCAGCATCCCAAAGAGCCTCGAGGAGCAGCTGAAATCTCGGTGGTGAGGGGGCCGTGCCCAGCTCCCCCGGTTCCCACACTCCCAACACCTCCGGATCCCTCCCGGCTCCCGGTTTGCGTTTCCCCCGCACCGCCGGCTTCTCCCGGCTGGGCTCTCAGACAGCTGTGATGGATCAGTGACAAGCTGCCTTTGTGTCCTCCTCTTGCACAACAATAGATACTCCTGTCTGTTTATACAAGTTTGAATTTGTCCCTATAAATACGGGGTGGAAGAAACAGTAGACTATAGATTGCACCCTGACAGCTGAAAGATTAAGGGAATCCATTAACTAAACCAACTGCCTGGAAATCTTATGCAGAACATACACCTGAAAGCCATTACTGCTGTCCTGTCATGCTGCTTTATCTCTTTATTTAGGACCCTTTTTGTTTGGTTGAGGGGTTGCTGTTTTTTCTGCTTTTTTCTGCTTTTTTTTTTTTCTTTCCCCTTCTAATAATATAAACTTGTTCTGGAGTAACAGAGGAGCCCTTGATGAAGTATCTAAGTATTTTCTGCTGAAGAATTTATGAACTCGGAGCCAGCACTGTCCTTGCCAGATCCCATGGAGCGGGAGGGGAGGGGGCACTCTCCTGTCTCGGAGTTTGTGCAGTGAATGGCCTTGGCTCGGGTTTCCATGCCCTGAACTGTTTGCTTTGCTCTCATGGGCGACTCTGCCTCACTTCAATCTCTGGCTGCACTTAACCTTTTTTCACCTGGATTCTCCCCCTCCCTCCCCACCTCTCCCTGCTTTCCAAAGCCCACCCTTCAAGTTCACGAGTGCAGCAGTCGCTGGGCTCTGCCGGAGCCGGGCGGGATGCTGGCTCTGATACTGTTGAAGTCTTTTTTTTCCCTGCCGGTCTATTCAGGAATGCACACAATGCCCGTCTCCATAGTGCCCGTGCGAGCTCCTTGTCTCCACCAGCACCACGCCTGCTCCTCTCCATCCTCCTCCCCTCCCGGCTCAGCGCTGGGGCTCCGAGCGCTCCTTCTGCACCTTGCTGGGAGCCAAAATTTGGGGAGGGAAAAGCAGAGAAGTACAGCTCTTCTGACAGTCATTTCAGACTGACAGAGTTTAGAGGGGAGGTTGGGGAGGAATTCTGCCCTGTGAGGGAGGTGCCCCAGGTTTCTGAGAGCAGCTGTGGCTGCCCCATCCCTGGAAGTGTCCAAGGCCAAGCTGCATGGGGCTTGGAGCAAGCTGGGCTGGTGGGAGGTGTCCCTGCCCGTGACAGGGGGTGGGATGGGATGGGCTTTAAGGATCTTTCCCACCCAAACCATTCCGTGATTCCATTCTGAGCCTGAGGAGCACTGGGAGCCTCTCCTGCTCCCACCCAACACCAGAGGTGCAGTGCAGGAGTGTTCACAAATCGCTGCTTGGCTTTTGGAAGCTGTTTACCTGCGAAAACAAAGGTTGAACCCCCCCGTTCCCCTTTATCCTCATCTTTCCTCCCCTCTCCCAGGGCGGGGGAGGCACAGCCTCTCCAGCAGCACTGCAGCATTGCTGATGTGACCTTGCAGTTATCAAATTATTTCTGCCCGATATTCTCAGGCTCATCTCAGAGGGTGACCTTGAGAGTCCAGTTCCTTCCTCTGCCATCCCGGGTAGTTGTGTCCTTCGTTTGAAATCCCAGGATGGGGCAGTGGTGGGAAAGTCTCCACAACCGCAGCGGCTCTGGCTGGGTGACCCCGCTGTGGCAGAGCCCTCCCTCCGTGCCCATGGTGAGTGATTAATGCTGTCCCCAGGCAGGAATAAAGTTTCAGGAGCTGCTATTGTCAGGGGAACAGGAGCGGCTCCCATCCCGCTGGACAGATAGTAACCCTGGAAACGGCGGATACACCGGGAAAGGGTTTGGTGGGACACGGGGGGAGATCCCATTCAACCCATTCCTGGGTGTCACTGGGATGTGAAGGATTTGAAAAGAGGGTTTCAGAGTTAAGGAGCTGCAAATGAGATGGGGAATTTTCGTTTCTCTCTCCCTCTAAGTTTGTCCAAACTCCCACTCAATGCTGCTGGATCCTCCCTCAGCAGGGATCGTGCCTGCTGGGACTCCTCTGAGTTGGGAGAGATGTTCCTCAGCAGCTGGCAGCAATCAGAAAGGAGTTTAGGGATGGAAAGGCAGGAGAGAACGACGGGAGGACGCAAGTGAAGCAGATGTAATTGTGGAAAATCCTGGATGAATCCACAAAAGAAAACCCACTGGTTTCAGGAGGCTCTGGGATGCTGGAAGGATCCCTGTCCCTGCTCCATGGCTCTGCAAAAGCTCTGAAAATGTCCTGGCGCAGCTCTACCAAGTTTTAAGCAGGGAAGAACCTGGATGAACAGCTGTGGATGCACCATCAATGACTTCTGCTTGAAAGTTGTCTCTGGGTCTTCCACCAATGGATGGATGTGTTGGATGGTGCTTGGACACCTTTGGTGGAGTTTGGGGACAGCTCAGAGTGGACATCCACTGACCATCAGTGGGTCAAGACTTCTTCTGGAAGTGTCCATGCGTTTTTTAGGAAGGGATGGGTGTGTTTGAAGGCACAGATGCTCTTTGGGGTTTGCTGGGGAGCTCCAGGAAAAGCTCAGCCTCTCAGCTAGGATTTCCAGCATGCAGAGGGAGATCCTACAGACACTCCAGGGAGGAATCCGTGGTGATCCTTCCTCCAGACCAACCACTAGCTGCCCTGAATGGTATTTTCCACCTGGGAGAAAGGGATGGAGCTGGGAAGATGAGCCCTGTGCTGCCAGAGGGCTCCTCTATAAATCCGATTGTGCTGGAGAGGGCTCCATGCAGATCGGGCTCGTTTGGGCTGTGCTGGGGGGAGATGGAAGAGGTCGGGAGAGCCGGGGTTGCCAGGCAACACTCCCTGTATATTGGGAAGATAAATCCCACAATAATGGAAGGAAGAGATCCTTTCCTCGCCTGTTGTTTGTTTCTCTCTTCCTCTGTGATTCGGCTCGCTCGGATCCCCGCTGCAGCTCCAGGGAACAACGTGACCTTTTCATGCTCCAAAGGCCCGCGAGGCTTATCCTTGGTGATGAAAACTGGGATTTTTGGATCTGCTGGGGCAGAGAGTTGGTGGAGACAGGCATGTCTGGTTTTGGGAGGAAAAGGGATTGTGGGAAAAGCCAATTCCTTATCTCCAGACACATCCCACTCATGTACCACTTGCTTTTGGCAAACATTTGCGTGTTTGCTCTTTCCCTGTCTCCAAGGAAGAGTTTTGTGGTCCCTCCTCTAACGGGGGCTGAGGTTGGTGTTGGGCTCTGCCTGGATCGAGGCTGCTCCGTCAGCAGCAGGTGACTGATTCCATCCCTCTGATCCCATCTCTCGTGATTCCAGCTCAAACACAGCTGGAGCTCCGAGCACCCTCAGCGAGCTGTTTGCAATCAGCCAAGAAAAAAGCCGGCAGACAAGTCTCCCGCTCCGGGTGTTTAAACACTTCCCAACAACAAGAAAAGCTGGAGGAAATTGCGATGATGAGAGCGACCAGAATTGGAGGCTTAATTTATCCCATCTATCATTTGCTCCGGCTCGTTCAGCCAGCTCGATTTTCCATCAGTGCTTTTCAGGGATGCAACTGGGATGAGGAGGAGAAGAGACAAAGTAGGATGAGAATGCAGCTTGGGGAGCAATTGCTGAGCACACTCTGCTGTGGCAGTGCCCATCAGCCTGGCCTGGACTGGCAGCATTCCCTGCTCCCAGGAGCCTCCATCCCTGGGAGTGCTGGCCTTCACTCCAAGGTCAGACTCAATCTTGGAGGTGTTTTCCAACATTAACAAGAAAAACCCCAAAGAGTGGTTGTTCCTCTTCCCACCACCCCTCTCCCCATCCATCAGAGAGAGGAACCAGTCCTGAGCCATTGGGTTCTGCTGCTGCTCCTGGGAATTCTGCCATCTCTGGGAGCAGTGAATTTGCTCAAAGATTGGACTTGATCTTGGAGGTGTTTTCCAACATTAATGATTCTGTGGAGAGGAAAACCCCAAAGAGTGGTGGTTCCTCTTCCCACCCATCAGGGAGAGGAACCAGGCCCAAACCGTCAGATTCTGCTGCTGCTCCTGGGAATTATGCGACCTCTGGGAGTGGTGACCTTTGCTTGAGTTTGGAATTGATCTTGGAGGTGTTTTCCAACACTAATGATTATGTGGAGTGGAAAACCCCAAAGAGAGGTGGTTTCTAACCCCACCACCCCTCTCCCCATCCATCAGGCAGAGGATCCATCCCAAGGCTGGTCTGGAACCATTGGATTCTGGAGCTGCAGCTCCCGGCTCCGCTCATTTTTGTCTGCAATTAGCTTGGAGCAGCACGGTAAATATTTCATACCTTAGAGCAAAGGTTGTTTAATTTTTCATTCTTTTAAAGCTGCTCATGAATGTTTTACGTAGCTGATCTCCTTGGCTGGAATGGGAGTAGGGAAGCACAAGAGAGGTGTCCTGCAGCTCCAGGTTTGGGAATGTACCCAGTGACCCCTCATCCATGGTGGATCTTAATTGAAGGTGCTGATGAGCCCGACTGGAGCGGGATGTTGAGCAAAGCATCTTCACAGAACCTGCTACCATGTGAAATAAATGCCTCCAATATCCCTGTCCAACCCTATTCATCACAGCAGGAATTAAATTGTCCTGTATCCCACGGACTCAGCAAGAGGACAAACCCCCAGCTAGTGTGTCATGGCTCTTTCTGCTCTGGGGTTTTTGGGAACTCACTTCAGGTTCCACCATTCTGGGATCTGCCAAAAATGCCATTTCCTGAAGGCAATGCTTCTTTTCACTGTCATGTTGAAGGTGGCCCTGCCCATGCAGGGGCTTGGAACCAGGTCTCTTCCAACCCAAACTATTCCAGGCTTCTGAGTTTCTGGGATGACCACCTTGTTTCTTCTCCATTTCTCTTTCTCCAGGAAAAGAAAGCCAAGAGCAACTCTGCTCCTGCCATTTGCCACCCGGGCTCTCCGTTCTGGAATTCCCCGACTCAGATCCTTGCCTGCCTCCCTGCAGGATAAACTGAGGGTGAAGTGGGTTGGATGAACCCAAATTAAGTCCTCAGGAAAGGACTTGGGAATTTAATCTCGGCTGGGAACTCAAGCATGCAGGATGTGCTCCCACGGCTGCGTTCCCTCCATCCTGCTCCCTCCCTCTGCCCACATCCTCTGGCATTTCTACAGGAATAGATTCCCAAAGCCTTTAGCACCCATGCATTGGGGCAGCTCCATCCACCTGGATTTTGCCAACCTGCACAACCAATAAAGGAATGCACAGAGTCCTGGCAGGGAGCAGGTTTTTTGGAAGACTTCTCAGGGAAAATCTCCCCTTTCCTTCTCTCTGCTTTTTCCTTCCTGAGGTAGAAACCCCATCCCTGGAAGTGCTCAAGGCTGGGTTGGACGGGGCTTGGAGCTGTCTTGGTTGAAGGGATTGGACCAGATGGCCTTGAACGATCCCTTCCAACCCAAATTATTTCGTGGTTCCTTCCCCACAGTCCCTGCTCTCATTCGTGTCCCGTTCAGAGAATTCCTGGTGTTCCTTGGATTTCCATTCTTTTCCCTGGGGTGGGAGTGGTTAATCAGCCCTGGAGCTCTGAAGCGCTCGGAGCTGCTGGGATTTTTGGCAGGTTTCTGATCTTCTGGAGATAACACAAAATTTGGGATGCAGGTGATGGTTTGGGATGCAGGGTTTAGGAATCCTGGATCCACACCGCTGGCACACAGAGCAGGAGCCCAGGATGGGCGAGGAGAGGGGACCAGGCTGTTCTGACACCTCCCAGCACGGACGGAGCTGAGTCAGAGGGCAGAGCCAGCGGAGCTTTGGGAACACTGACCAGGAATTCCTGATGAATGAAATCACCCCGTGGCACCGGTATGGTGTCTGCAGCCTGCTCCGTGTGTGCTTTCCATGAATCCATTAATTAGGGATTGACTCTCGGAGCGACATTAGCAAATCATCTGGATGCGTTTGTGTGCGCTCCCTCTGAAAGCTCCCATTTGGAAATCTGATTAGGATCGGATCATTTTAATCAGTGGCCGAGGAACACGGAATTCCTGTCCTCCCTCTCTGCCTGACTGATGCGGGCTCCCTGATTCCAGGCAGCTCTCCATAACCTTTTCCTGGAAAATCAAAGGAGTGGAGGTGCGAGGGGCTCGTGTCCTGCAGGGCTGGGACACCTCGTCCAAAAATCCCTTTGGAAGATTCAGCTCATGCTGGTCTTGAGCAGCAAAAAGCGATGAAAGAGGAGTCAAAGACAATAAACAGGAGGACAAAACGTTCTGGAAGGCAGCGAGGAATGTGGGTGATGGTTTAGTGTGACCTGGCATCTCCAACAAACAGCGGGGAAAGGTTTCCCACCAGGAGGCTTCCTTGTCCCAAATCATCCTCACCTCGAATGGCAGCGCAGAGTCCTCTGAGGAGGGACAAACGCTCTCATCCGAGCAGGAACCAACACACGGATCCAGACCAGATTTTTTACTTCACCTCCCCTGCCTGAAAATCTGCTGCTCCCAAAGTGTCAGACAGGGAAGAGACTCCCCTTTGTCTCTTCATTCACTGGGAAGAATCCATCATCCAACACTTTTCACCTGCCTCAGTCACAGGTAAATCCCACACCAGATTTTTTTTTGCACTCAAACCCTTCACGCTTCCTCTCACCTCCCTCGATGGGACAAATAAAGCTCCATAATATGCAAAATCCCTGATTTTTTGAATTCCTTCCACTCCAAGATGTCTTTTGGCAAGGAGCCTCCTGCAGAAGGGATGAGCCCCATCTGTGCCAAAATGCAACTCAACCCCCCGCTCGCAGCCCTGGGTCGGATTTTGATCATAACTCTGCTTTGAATACATGCAAGCATTAAAAAAAAAAAAAAAAGAGCGGAGAGAGGACATTCGATGGAAAACCAAGAGCTTTGAAATGTGAGCTGGGCTCGGGCAGCACCGGGGGCTGCTGCCGAGCAGCCTCGCCGCGCTCCCGGCGTTGTCCCGGCGTTGTCCCGACCTTCTCCCGGCGCTCTCGGCCGCTGCCCCGCCGAGAGAGCCTTTTGTCTGCCCAGCAGGCTGGGGCTGAGCGCTGGAAGCCGCTTCCCAGAGGGAAGGCAGCTTGTTTGCAAGAAAAAGGCGAGTTTTCTTTGGCTTTTTTTTTTTTTTTTTTTTTAAATAATCTGCCATTTATTATTTTTTTTTCTGTATCTACATAAATGCTGCGATTCTTTGTGGGATTTTTTCCCCCCCCTCTCTCGGCTAACAAATGTTCCAGTGTCTTTTCCAGCATAAAAGGGTGGGGGAGGGAGAGGCACAACCCCCTCCTTTCCAACCAAACCAGCAGCATATTTGCACTGGTTAATTTAATCGGGAATTAATGCCATTAGCGGATTAAACGCGGCAACAGCCGCGGCTCCCGGCGTGAATTCCGGCGGAGCAGCCGGGGTGTGGATGCAGCACACGCTGACAGTGAAGGGGGAAGGAGCCGGGCGTGGTGGGATGCGCTGTCCTGCATCCCTGTGAGGACCCGAGTGGCACAGGGACAGGGACACACCGGGATGGGTGTGAGGAATTCACTGCTGCCCGCGGGCAGGGGTGGGATGGAGGCTCAGCGAAAAGGATCTGGGCGCATTTTTTTGGTCCGGCCTCAGATTTGTGGATGTAGCATTGTCTGGAATGTCCTGATGGGGAGTGGAGAGCAGGACAGAGTCTGGGTTATCCCGGAGAGTCCAGGGATCAGCGGGAATGTGCTGAGGCAGGAGAAGAGGACCCCCTTTAGCACTCCATGTCCCAGCCAGGTGTCATGCCTCGGATTTGGGATTCTGCATTTCCCAGGAAGTGGGAAACAGCCTTTTCTCCACAATCCTTCCCTTCCCTGGCCTTCCCTGCTCATTTTCCTCGGAGGAACTCAGGGTTGGAACACTTGTCCCACCATTCCCAGTGGAAAACCCGGCTGCTTGATCCCCTCTGCTCCTTTCTCAGGAGCTGTACCCAAACGTGGGATGTCCTGTCCTTCACCCTGGGCTGGCAAAGGGCTCCCAGTCCCTGCTCCACCCCACTGGAGGAACAGGAAAAAGCAGGGACTGGGCAGCAGAAGGGAAAGCGCTTTGGGTGAGGAGATTTAAGGAAGATTTAAGGAAGATTTAAGGAAGATTATTTTCAGGATAAACGGGTTTCTGTGGAGAAAACATCCAAAGGGGAAAATCTGCACATCCAGAAGCACCTGAGTGTGCAGGTGATGCTCAGGGGCTGCACCAGGAGCCAAGAGGAGCCAGAGAGGTGCAGAGGATGCGGAGCAAGAATGAGCTGAGGTGATGTGGAGACAGCACAACCTGAGCCAGAGCCTTTGGAGCGCAGGGAGAGAGAAAGGAAGGGAAAGAGGCCAACAGAAGCATCACTGGGACCGGTCAAACATTTCAGTTTTGGCAGCTGTGCTCCAAAATTCTCAACGAGCCCAAAAGAAAAAGAACTACAGAGAAACCACTTCAATAAACACTAAAAATGACCAGGGCCTTTTATTGGAATGTGATTTGCACAGGGTTTTTGTTAGCGGGTGACAGGATCCCCTCCCTCCCTGGCGAGGCACCTGGCAGGAGAGCAGGGATGAATGGAGGAGGGATGGAGGAGCAGGAATGTTGGCTGAATGGCTGGCAGCACTCCCCAGCTCTGGTGGGATGAGCTGGCACAGGATCTGGGCTTTGCTGCCAGTTTGGGAGAGGTGAAGGAGCAGAGCAGAGAGTGGGGACGTCCACAACTTCTCTCCCAAAAGTTTCCCAGAGGAGCTGTGGCTGCCCCGTCCCTGCAAGAGTCCAAGGCAGCTTGCATGGGGTTTGGGACAGTGGGAGGTGTCCCTGCCATGGTAGGGGTTGGACTGGGTGGCCTTGAAAGGTCCCCTCCACCCAAATTCCATGTTTCCATGGAAGCTGCCCAGCAGCCAATTCCTGCTGATGCAGTGAGTGCCCAGACCTGCAGCTCCTGACTGCAGATGTTTCTTACCTGGTTGCATCCTGCAGGACTCCTTGCTGCCCATCCCAGCCCAGAGGGTGCAGAAAGCCCTGGGGGGGGTTGAGGACCTTGGGGCGCTCCCTGGCACTGCAACCAAGCTCCACATGCCCCTCTCCCACCCACATCCCCCTTTCTGGAGCCCTCAGCCATCCTGTTTTCCATTAGGTCCATTAACTTTTGGACTCTTAATCCCCTTCATGGAATAAATCACTGCTCCCAGGCTGATAACTCCTCTTCCCCTGGAGCCATCACCCCGGGCTTTCATTCCAGGCGGGATTGGAGGCTCTCTCTGCTGGCTGCAATCAAGCTGCATTCTTTCAGCAATTATTTTGTGGCGCTGCTCTCCCCTCGGGAATTTCGGGGGCTCGCAGCTTTTTGTGCTCACAGGCTTCCTGTGGCTCCTTATCTCCAGCCAAGAGGTCCTTCCATTCCTCCTCCTCTGTCTGCCATGGTCTGGATGGGGATCCTGGTCCAAAATGCTTTCTGCACACGTTTGTCAGGCTGGAGCTTTTGCAGCTGGGCTGGGAGGGCAGCGCTGTGCTCCCTGTCACCAGGGGACAGCAGCTGGGATGCTTGGGATCAGCGCTTTTGGAATCACCAGGATAACTGGAGAGGCTCTGTGAGGGTGACACAGGGAAAGGGGGATGAGGAGAGGGGGAAATCAGAGGTACAGAGGAGCCTTTGCTTCCCTCAGGGCCTTGCTGTGATCCTTGGCTGGGGACTCCTCATCCCTGGACGTGGCCAAGGGCAGCCTGGGGTGGTGGGAGGTGTCCCATGGAATGGGATGGACTTTGAGGTGCCTGTGCCTGCTCAGCCCATCCATCCCCTCTGGGACATTCCTGACACCACAGAACCCCCCAGCCACTGGGGTACCTCAACATGGATGGCTTAGAAATAATACTAAAGGGCAAAGCAATTATTTTCCCTTTGGTTTTATTTTGGGGTCGGATCCATCCTCTCTTTTGAAAAGAATTTTGATTGCGTTCACCAGGAGGAGCCACCCAGAGTGCTGGTCCCCTCCTAGGCAGGATGGACCCTCCCAGCCTCGTCCACTGAGATTCCCTAAAGCACAGCCCTGATGTGGAGCTGGATTTTGGGCTTACACAGCATTTCCTGAGGAAGGATTTTGTGGGAAAAGTTTCCCAAAGTACAAGCTTTAAAGATTTTTTGGCTGGTGCCTCATTGATCCGTGCAGTGCAGTGTCTGGACTTGGGGGACAGGGCTGTGACAAGGATTGGAGCCAGAGTTGCCATTCTGGGAATGCTCAAGGCCAGGCCGGACAAGACTTAGATCAAACTGATCCAGTGGAAGGTGTCACTGCCCCGGTGACAACGCCAAAATCAACCCCAGGGCACCACAGGGATCAACAGCCTTGGTGCCTGGATAAACCCATTTTCCTGATCACAGGAAGAGGAAAAATCCCTTTTGGAAGGAACTCCCAGCGCTGGAGCAAGCCGGCCGAGCAGGGTGTCGCTGGTTTAATGTGTCCTGAGTGCTCCCCCAGCTCCTGAGCCCACTCCACAAACTCTCACCCGAGGCATTCCGTGATTCCCGGTCCAGCCTCCTCTCCTGGTCCAGCCTCCAATCCAGCCACATTCCTGAGACTCACAGATAACAGGGAGTGAGAAAAGGAGCCTCTTTGTTCAGCCATTTCCCTGCTGCTGCTGCCGTGTGTGAATAAAACATCTGCAACAAGAAGAATTAAACCTGGAAGGAGGAATACATTGTCTGGGAATTCCCATCCTCCCGGATTTGTACCTTGGAAATGTGCTAACACCGGTGCTCCGGTGGCTCTCAGCACTGTGTGTGGACATCCCTGTGCTCCAGAGGGGCATGGATGGAGCCATGGGAGCGTTGGGAGCTGCAGGGTGTCCTGTCCAGGTATGTCATTCCTGGGAGAATCTGCGCTGGCTCCAGGCTGCGTGGAAGAGCAGAGCAATTAAAGCAGGTGGGAATGTGACACAAATGTGGGGCTGTCTCGTCAAGTTAAGGGAAACTTCCCAGCTCACCTGGGGGTTTGGCCTTTGAACCTGAGCCTGGCTCTTCTCTGGAGCCCCAGGCATGGGATGCCGAGGATGGAATGAGATCTCCATCCCCACAGGGCCATCCTGCTGCTCCTGCCATCGTTCCCTCCTGTCTGGGAATTCCTGAAGGCAGGAGGGATTGTGTCACCACTGCCTTTACCTGGTGGCTTTGCCTGCTCAGCTGGGCAGTGCCAAGGCCTCCTGTCTGCCAGGGAATGTTCTGGATCCAGTGAAGCAGGCAGGAGCTGCAGGGAATCCTCTTGGATTGAGGTCCAAGGCACTGCCAGTCCAGCCTGAGCAGTGACCGAGGCTTTCACCCTCCAGACAAACTGGCACTGGATTTGTTGGAAGTGTCCAAGGCCAGGTTGCATGAGGCTTGGAACAACCTGGAATAGGGCAAGGTGTGCCTGCCTATGGCAGGGAATGGGATGATCTTGAAGATTCCCACACAAACCATCCTGGGATTCCATGACTCCATGGTTCTCTGCTGTTCTTCATGGCAGAAGAAGAGCTGTTCTTCATGGCAATGGTGCAGAAAATCCCTGTAGAAGCCAGGCACAAACTGAGCTCTCCCTACTGGATTTTTAAATAAACAACTGCAGGCACCCAGAGCCAGGAGCAGGAGCGAAAGGAAAGGAAAGCTGCAATGAAATCCATGAAATCCTCCTCTTCTCTCCATCCTTCTCTGCTTTGTTTCACCCTTGACATTTACTCTGCTTAATAAAAGCTGAATTTATGTTTGACTCCCAGAACGGTGCCTTTGAATCTCCGTGATTCTTCAGGATCCTTCAGGGCTGTGTGTGCACCCAAAATAGTGAGGATGAATCCCAGACTGGGGGAGGAGGGAGCACCAGGGGCACTGGAGGTCAAGATTGTGACGTTGCACATCCCAAAGGCTTTAGGAGCCGGATTAATGCTGCAGCCCCAATGACAAGGGCTTGCAAGGTTCCCTTGGGAATCTCTGAGCATCCCAGATGTCCTGGGAGAGCTGCTCCCGTGGGGTGACAGGGGGTCATTCTCTGGTTATCACTTCTCCTGCTGGGAAGCGACAGAAGCCCCTGGAAATCAAACTTTGGAGTTTCCATTAGCGACATCCTGAGGCAGCCGGAGCTGATCAGCTCCAGATGGGATGGCAGGATCCAATTAATGCTGCTGGCCCAGGGGAGGGAGAGGACTGGAGGGGGCCTGGTTGAGGATTCAATGGGGTCTGGGGAAGTCTGGGATGGGCTGGTGGGTGGAGGGGTCATGGAGGTGGAGGGCACGTGGTGGTGTGGGAGGGGAGGGCAGTGGGATGGTGGAGTGGTGGGCACAAAACTCATGTACAGCTCCCAAAGTGCCCACCATTGCCAGGAGAGGAATGACAGATTCAGGTGGCCCAGCAGCATCCCAGACCTGCCATGGGCTCTCCACAGCTTCCTCTCAATAAAACACAAATCAAAATTTACCAGTGATGCCAGTGCTGGGATGCAAATCCATCTCTGCTTTAGACTAAGAAATGGGGCAGGAAGGGGATAATCCCTGGGATCCCTGTGAGGAGGGATCAGCCTGTGGCTGCTGCCAGCACCTCTCTGGGTAAGGCCATGTCTCTATGGGACTGTGGGGTGGGCTGGCAGCCACCAACACCAGGGGAATCCAATTCCTGGGGTGCCAGGGTATGCTCTGCCGGGACCCACATGGCCCCTGCACTCCCTGCTCCCACTGATTAATGATCCTTAGCAGAGCCCAGCTCCCTGTGGAAAAGAGCGTTTCCGTTTGCCCAATTAGAGCTGAAGACATGATCTCATTAATTCTGGAGGTGGCAACATGGAAGAATTAATTTTGGGGGTTATTTCCCGGGATATTTGTCTCCCAAGGCTGCCTTGGAGCTGCCCTGTCAGGCAGGACAGATGGGCTCGGCCCGGGGCTGGGGGTGCAGCTCTGGCATTCCCGGGGCAGATCCCACGCACTGTGCTTGTTTTGGCTCTGCTTCCCGTCCCTTCAAGTGGATCCTGCCTGGAGGATGACAGGGGCCAGTGACAAATTGGGAACATTCTTTGGGAATCAGGGCTCAAAGCAGCGGGGTCAGCATGGGGGACTGGGCCGTGTGCGTGGTTCTTCTCACACAAGCTCAGGCTTGAAAAATCATTCCCGAGTTCCTCAGGTCCCTCCAGAGCCTCTGGATGGAAATTAATGAGCTGGAATGTGGCAGTGGAGACGGGAGTGGGGGAACTCGACAGTGCTGGCAGCTGTAGGTGAGGAATTGTGGTCACCTTTGGGGCACATGTGGCATCTGTGCCCAGTGCTGTGCACAGTGCCAAGGGCATTTCCTGCCTCCTGCCCGCTTTCCCAGCCCTGTCTGACTACCTGGGCTCTGAGGTGGGCATGGAGTGGGGATGGGGTGGAACTGAACCTGCTTGGGGCTGGGAGATGGGAAGGAGCACAGGATCATGGGACAATACAGGACACGTGGCACAGGACACAGGGCAGGGCATGGCATGGAACCTGTGGCACAGGACAGGACACATGGCACAGGACACATGGCAGGGCATGGCATGGAGCACATGGCATAGCACAGGACACATGGCACAGGACACATGGCAAGGCATGGAATGGCATGGAGCACGTGGCACAGCACAGGATATGTGGCACAGGACACATGGCAGGGCATGGAATGGCATGGAGTGCGTGGCACAGTACAGGACACGTGGCACAGGACACAGGGCATGGCATGGAGCACGTGGCACAGCACAGGACATGTGGTACAGGACACGTGGCACAGGACACATGGCATGGCATGGAATGGCACGGAGTGCGTGGCACAGTACAGGACACGTGGCACAGGACACAGGGCATGGCATGGAGCCCGTGGCACAGGACAGGACATGTGCCACAGGACACACAGCCTTGGCACAGGACACGTGGCATGGGACACTCACCGTCAGCACAGCACACATGTCATGGCGCAGGACACATGGCACAGGACACACAGCCTTGGCACAGGACACGTGGCATGGGACACTCACTGTCAGCACAGCACACATGTCATGGTGCAGGACACATGGCACAGCACAGGACACATGGCACAGCATGTGACACGTGGAACAATGTAGGACACATGGCACGGATAGGGCACATCATGGCACACCTGGCATGGTGTGGGACACACAGCATGGGCCACACGCCCTTGGCACCGGGCTGCCACATCCCTTGAAAAGATTGGAGGAATTTGGGGCCGTTATCAGCCCAGTAAACCCAAAGCCCTTGGGATCACTCTCAGGATTTTATTTTCTCCGTCTCGCCTTTTTGAGTTATTTCATCCCTTAAATTGTTTTTCTCCCTCTGAGATATGCCCTGAAATTTTCCTCTACCTGCACGGCAGAGCCGGAGGCTCCGCTCTGCTCCTGCTCTCCTGAAACACGGAGCGGTGTCACAATGGCAAATTAAGCTGTTGAAGCCTTTTCCACTCTCATCTCTCCCTTGGTTCTGTTGTTGTTTTCCTGGCCGCATTCCCCCGTGGAGACTCCAGGTTCCGGCTGATTTTCCGTCCATTCCATTTCAAAGGCACCGGCTCTGCCCAGCCTTCAGCAGGTGCCAGCTCGGAGCTGGCAGTGCCAGCGCTGCCCAGCCCAGCAGAGCCCCTGCCAGCAGCCAGCCTGCATCCATGGAGAGGGGTGGCTGCATCCCAAAGCTCCCTGGGCCTGCTGCCAGGACGAGGGATGGCGGTCAGGGTGCCAGCCCCGGGCTACCCTCGTGCCACACGGTCCCTTGCTGGTGATCCCACTGCCAGGACATGACTGGCAGCAGCTGGGCAGGGCTCTCCTTGGAAAGGGATGGATAAATAACCAGCTCCAGCCCTCACTTGAGCTCCTGGGAATTTTAAATCAAACTTTGTGGTGCTCCAGGAATTAATTCTGCCATGCAAAGCTGGGCTCAGCTCCCCAGTTCTGCTGCTCCTCATGCCGTGCCCTTGGTTCAGCCAACAAGTCCAAGCATCTCCTCCAAGAACTCCTCCCAGATTGCAGGAGTTGCTCTGAATCTGAGTGCCAAGGTTCAGATCCCCATATTTTTTCCATCCCTTCTGTTTTTTTCACCCACCAGGTACCAGCAGAGCTGCCTTTGGGTGGGTTCACCAGAGAGGGATGAGCTTTCCCCCCAATTTTTGGGATTAACTGGGTTTTCCTGGGCACCCTTAATTCAGAACCCACAGACAAAGCCAGGCTGATAACACAGATGAGGAATTCTGGAGGTAAAAACACTGGGCTGAACATTTCCATCCTCTCCAGCTCCTGATGGAAGGATGAGCAGAGTGAAGAAGAGTCACGTTGTTTCAGCTCCCTCTGAACAGAGGAACACTGGAGAAGATCTGTGTATTTAATCTCTTTTTTTCTGGCAAACTCCTGCCTATCATCCTTTCATTGTCCTTCTCCCTCGCAGGGATGAGAGGGAAATAAACCTAAAAAAGACTTTCTGGGACTCTGCACTTCCCAGAAGTGCTGGAAGTGTGGCTGTTTCTCAACTCCTGCCCCCACCAGACACCAGACTCCTGCCCCACCCCCTTAGTACCCCTCATCCACCTGTATCCCAAACCTCAGTAGATAGGGATCCACCCCAAACCCCAGTGGATCCCTGCACCCCAAACCTCAGTGAATATCTGCACCCCAAACCTCAGTGGATCCCTGCATCCCAAACCTCAGAGGATCCCTGCACCCCAAATCCCAGTGGACCTCTGTATCCCAAACCCCAGTGGATAGGGATCCACCCCAAACCCCAGTGGATTTCTGCACCCCAAACCTCTGTGGATCCCTGTATTCCAAACCCCAGTAGATCCCTGTATCCCAAACCTCAGTGGATCCCTGCACCCCAAACCTCAGTGAATATCTGCATCCCAAACCCCAGTAGATCCCTGTATCCCAAACTCCAGTGGATTTCTGCACCCCAAACCCCAGTGGATATCTGTACCCCAAATCTCTGGATCTCTGTATCCCAAACCCCAGTGGATAGGGATCCACCCCAAACCCCAGTGGATTCCTGCACTCCAAACCCCAGTGGATTCCTGTATCCCAAATCTGGTGGAAAACCCAGACCTGAAAGTGATGCTGGGGATTCAGTCAGGGGAAGGAATGGCTTGGGAATGGACCATGCTCTCCCTCCTGGAGTGAGGCCAGGACTTGAGCTGTGTCCCTGCAGAACTTTTGGGGTGCAGCTGGTGCCTGGTGTGTCCTCCAGTGCAGAAACCTGTGGGAGGAGGAAGGCAGGAGGGTGGCTTCTGGGAGCCCACCCAGACAAACACTTCCAAAGGCTTCCACAGCCACATTTTGAGGCAATAACCAGACCCCTGCTGCTTCCTTTCCTTGATCAAAGCCCAGCCAGGAGGAAAGTCCATCTGGGACATGCAGAGCTGAGCCTTTCCTGAGGTCTGGGGCTGGCAGAGACATCTCCCTGACAAATCCAAGCAGGAAAAATGGCAAAATGAGAGGCTGGGAGCTGTGAGCATTTCCCAGCTGACTGGTGATGTGTGTGGGGAACATATGGGCAGTCTGCGCCCGCTGTCCCACGAAACCTGCTGATTTTACACTTGGATTTCTCAGATTCCCTGACAGCTTTGGAGACCGGCTCCGACAGCCTGGGATTCAGTGCCACTCAGTGCCACTCAGTGCCACTCAGTGCCACTGCTGCCTGTGCCTGGGATGGGCAGAGAATGCTCAGCACAGCGGGGCTGCTCCAGGCTGTCCAAGGGGTGTGCAAAGGGATGGGTGATGGCACCAACCCCAGGTTTCAAACAGCTTGGGAAAGGCGAGGTTTGTTCCTGTCAAGGATTTCTATTTTCCATGGATTTTGCAGCTCTTGCTTGGACTGAAATAGCACCGAAGCTGCTGCTTCTCCTGCACCTGCCAGGCTGGATCTGCCAGGCAGGATTGGGCTGTGCTGTGCTGTGCTGTCCCAGTTCCACCCAGCATTCAGGGCTGGGAGCACTGGGGAAAAAAGACAATGCCACACCAAAGGACGTGGTCTGTCTTTGTCACCTGCCAGGATCCAGATCTGATGTGCTGAGGGACAATTCCACGTGTCACGCCTTGGTTTTTCTTTTCTCCAGGATAAAAGAGCAGGGAAATGCTGTTGCTGGGCCAGGCCATGGCTCTCCTTTGCCCACCCCCAGTTCTGTCACATCCCCAGAGCCATTTTGGAAATCCACAGATGAGGAATCCGGCAGAACAGGATGAGCTTTGCTCTCTCCCCTTCTGATCCAAGGCTTTCCTGGCAGAGGCAGCAGCCAGGCTGGAACATTTTCCAGCCCAGAACAGACTTCTAGCACCTATTGGAGCCTGTCTGTAGCTGTGCTGCTGCAAAACCCTGTGGGGATAAATCCCAAAGGATAATCTCGCCTTTGTGAGAAAAGCCAATTTATTAACCTTAAAGGACTCCAGGGAGCCCAGGGCTCCCAGCACAGTCCTCACACAGGGAAATGTGGGATTTGTGAGCTCCCTCCTGCAGCTTCTTCCTCTATGGCATGAACTTGTTTCTGCCCCAGGAGAGGGAAAATGGAGAAATGCAGAGGTGGGTTTGGAGTCTCACCCCAAGCCTGTGCTCTGCAGGGAACCACTGAGTGCCCACCTGGAATGGACCTGCTGGGGGAAGGACAACGGAGAGCTGGGAATGTTCAGGCTGGAGCAAGAAGAGAACTTGGAGCCTCTTCCAGTGCCTAAAGGAGCTCCAAGAGAGACTGTGGACAGAGGATGGAGGGACAGGACACAGGGAGTGGCTTCCCACTGCCAGAGAGCAGGGTTCAGTGAGATATTGGGAATGGATTCCTGACTATGAGGGAGGTGAGGCCCTGGCACAGGGTGCCCGGAGAAGCTGTGGCTGCTCCTGGATCCCTGGAAGTGTCCAAGGCCAGGCTTGCAGCAGCCTGGGATAGTGGAAGGTGACCCATGGCAGGAGTGGAGCTGATTTTACAGATCCCTTCCCACCCAAACATCCTGGGATTCTGTGATTTCCATATTCCTGCTCACAGAAAAGCCAGGATGAGATCCCAGTCTGGCTCAGCCTTGCTCTGTACCTTGCTTTAATTCCCTGGAGATTGGATTCCTGGCATGTGAAGGGACCCTGGTGACAGATCCCAGTGTCCCTCTGTTGGTGATGGCCTGGGGTGACAGGGTCTGGGATCTCCACCTTGGGGACTGTAAAACACAGGGGCTGGAGCAGCTCTGCTATCAAAGATTCCCAGATCAAGGCAAGTGCTGATTCTGCTCCGGTTGCTTGGGAGCACAGAAGCGAAACCCTCACAGTCAAATTGCTACGGAAGTGTCTTGCAGAGCCACTCCAGAGATTCCCTGGAGTGCATCCATCAGAGAGGGAGGATTTGGAGAGTGGGGAAATAATAGTGGCACACTCCAGTCTGGCATTAACTCCCTAATTCCAGGGGTTTGCAGGGCTCTGGGTGGAACTAATGCAGGTTCTCCCTGTATTTATGATTATCTGCACTGTTAAATATGTGCACTAATCCCGTGGGGAATTGGGGCTGGCTCTGGGAAGGCTCTGCCTGGCTGCAGGATTTGTTTGCTGGCTCAGGGGTGGGGTGGAACCAGCAAACCCAGCAAAGCAGAGGGTGAATGCTCCGAGGGGCTTCTCAAGTGCATGTTCCATGGAATTATAGAATGTCAGGGTGGGTTGGGTTAGAAGAGACCTTCAAAATCATCCAGCCCCACTCCCTGCCATGGGCAGGGACACTTCCACTATCACAGGTTGCTCCAAGCCCCATCCAACCTGGCCCTGGGATGGGGCAGCCAGAGCTGCTTTGGGAATTCCAACCCAGCCCCTCCCCATCCTCACAGCCAGGAATTCCTTCCCAATATCCATCCATCCCTGCCCTCTGGCAGGGAAGCCATTCCCTGTGTGCTGTCACCTCTCCAGGATGTCACCCACACCAGGCTGTGCATTCCCACCTCTGGACTGCCAGCAGCACCCTGCAGCTTTGGGCTGCATGACAGCAGAGATCTTCCCTGGTCCTGCCCATTGTCCCTGTCCCTGAAAAACCCGCGAGGATGGACCAGCCCATCCCCGCAGGGACTGGGGGGCTCTGGGGCCCAGCAGATATCACCCCTGGGGAAGATGGGGGATCACCTTGGAAAGATCCCTGGGTGCTGGGGGCTTTCCTTTCCCAAACAGGAATTTTTCTCAGGATCACCTCCTCGTCAGCTGCTGGAATCTGCTGAGCGGGCACGGAGAGGCCACGCAGGGTAGGGAGCAGCCTCCCCTGCAGCAGGCTCAGGTGTGAGCTGAAATCCCATTGATTTCTAATCAGTGAGCTCATATTCCCCATGGCTGCAGTGGGACAGGGTCAGCAGCGAGGGGAGGGTGGGGGATCCCGCTCTTGGGGTGGTCCCGGGGTGGGACTGACGGAGCCGCTGACAGAGGCTGAGTTATGGCCCCAGAGATGCTTTGGAGGGTTCCTGGAGCCTCAGTTATTGTCTGGCTGAGTCCTGCTCGGGGGAGAGCAGCGAAGGAAGGACGTGTGAGCCATAAACCACGTTGTCTTTTAATGAACAAGACTCCCGGGGGATCAGGACTATTTTTTACTCCGTCGTTTTTCTTTCCTCAGCTCCAGGAAAGTTGCTGAGTGTTGTGTCTGCCAACTGCAGGCCAGATGCTCCAGGAGAACTGGAGTCATGTCCCATCCAGCCTGGCCCAGCCCAGCCTCCCCATGACATCCCCATCCGCTCCCAGGCTGCCCCAGAGCCACCAGTCCAGGCTGTGGTCACACCAAGCAAGAGCAACCATCAAGGTTTGATATTCCAGAGATGCTCCCAGGAGAGCAGGGCTGTAACATCCCCCATGAGGAACCTTATTAATGCTGCTGATAAAGGAAAAGCAGTAATTAACCTTGAAATCCAAGTGTTGGAGGGGTTTGGAAGAAAAGCAAGTCCAGGCTCACTCCGCTTAGAGTGAGGAAAATGCATGGAAAGCACAGGCACGTCACTGTTTGCTTCTCCCTGCGAAGCTGATCCTCTTGGGGGGCTGTGGGGAAGGATCTTCCTGCAGGACCCCAATTTCTCTCTGAGCCTCACAGCCACTGCCTGTCCCCCCAGGATCCCAACAGCAGGGGATCCCCGTCCCTCCTGCCTCCTGGGACACCCCAGCACACCCTGGGCTGGGAGCTGAGTGATGCTGCTCCAAGGGTGGCTCTGGAGCAGAGCAGGCAGCTCCCACCCACAGGATGCCCAGAGCGTGTCCAGGCGTCCACTGCCTTTAAGATGGATGTCTTGGTTTGAAAGACAGGTGTTTGTTAAAAAAGGCAGGAGCCTTTCTTGAAATGGACGATGTAACCCCCCCCTGAATTATTATAATTTTGATATTAAGGAGCTCTCGGGCAAAGCTATGGAAATAGGAATATTAAAATTGAAATACAGTATTACAAAAAAACCCCAAAATCCAAACAAACAAACCTAAAACACTGACAGAGCCAGGGTACAACCTGACACCTGTCAGGCAGGGTGTTGGCAGCAGTGCCATTCCATGGTGGCTGCATCCTCCTGCAGTGACAGATGTGGTTCAGTTGCAGCAGTGCTCCTGGACAAGGGTGAAATTTTCCTCCAAAGGTCCAGTTATGCTGTAGAAGGGTCTGGTTTTCCTCTGGAATCCAGCGGGAAAAGGCTGCTCTAATGTTCCATATCTCAGATTTTATCCAGGTAGGAAATGTTTGGCTTCTCCCCCTGGGTGGAGCATCTCCCAGTGAGATGATGGAATTTTATCAGTCCTGCAGTGGGACTCAGTGGCCATGAACAGGAGAGATCTCCAGGAGGAAGGATGGGTTGTGGAAAAAAACAAAGAAAACTGCCCCACCTGGTTTCAACAGATGGTGATAGAACATTTTTGGTCACCTCCTGTATTGCAACCCAAGACAATGGATCAGTGAATTCCCTGGCAATGCTGATCCAACGCACCCCTCTCCAGCTCCCCATCCCATTTTGGGATGTTCCTGCTTGGTTTTCCGTTTGAGACTTGGACATCCAGCTCCCCAGGGAATGGTCACAATGCCGCAGATGCAGGAGTGTTTGGACAACACTCCCAGGCACAGGGTGGGATTGTTGGGGTGCCCTGGGCAGGGCCAGGGGTTGGACTGGATGATCCTTGTGGATCTCTTCCAACCTGGAAGATCCCATGATCTTTGTTTTCCTTCCCAGAGGATTTGGCTGGTGCAGGACCAGGTCTGACCTCACCAGTAAAAGGTGATGAGGGATGGACAGGAACCAATATTTTGATCCATTTTTCCCAACATCTTTGGCAAAACCAGAGCTTTATAGCCAACTCTTGGTAGCAGGGACAGGCTATTTCCCAGAGACACTGGCAAATCCAAGTTCCTTTTTCCCAGAGCTGTCAGCCACCATCACCACGGGGCAAGAACTGGGAGCTGAGCCAGAAGTCCATCACTTCTGGGGGGATGACATTCCCATACACCTCAGAGCTGTGGCCCCAACCCACTGGAGCTCTCCAAGGATGCCTCTAGTTCCACAAAATTCCACTTGTTCCAGCAGGCTGGGGACCACTGGCTAACAAGGCTCCTGTCCCTGTCACTCCAGAGGGATCTGCCCATGGAATGGAAGGGCTCAGATGCCCTCAGCCTCCAGTTCTCCTGGGAGCCCTGCACAGAGCATCCAAGAGGGGGAAAGACCCAAGATCTCAGGCTGGGAAGGTGACATGGTCATGGTCTGGGAGCATTTCAGGAATTAAAAGTGAAATTACAGATGAATCTATCAAAATACATATATTTTCCTGGCATTTTAATGGAGACTCATGCGAAGAGGAGAGGGTGCATCCCATCCTGCATTCCCAGCCTCCTGCTCTCCAAGATTATTTATGGACTAGCTACATAAGTTGCATTTTTCCCTCCCCTTTTCTCTTCTTTCTCTTCCTTTTCTTGCCTGCTTTTGCAAATTGAATTATTTAAATGCATTGTTTGGCAGCCTCAAATCCCAGCGTTTCCCTCTTTTCCCCTCTTGGCTGCCATTTCTTTCTCTCCTTTCTGCTCCTGCATTTTCAGGATCATTTCCCGTGTTGTTCCAGTGGCATTTATTGAAATTTGCACAAAAAAAGATCCTTCTTCAATGCCACCATTTCAGCCCTGGCAGGAGATTTATGGGGGCAGGAAGACACCCGTGGCAGGGAGGTTTTGCTGGGAGAAAGAAAGGAAGGAGGGAAAGGAAATGTGATGGGAAAGAAAAGGATGCCCAGAGCTGGGGAGAAAGGAGGATCGATGGAGGTGAGGGATCAAGGTGACATCCTGCCCCTCCACAGGTGACACATGAGGTGACACAGGCACAACATGCATGGGCATGGAAGGGGTTCAGTGCCAGGGTTGTGTGGGGGCGTGGAGGGAGCACAGACACCCCCGGGTGGCCTCAGGTGTCAGTGACACTGGGGACATGGCCTGGAGAGGGGCTGGCATGGCCTGGGGGCACTTGGGCACACCTGGGCCACGCTTGGGACATGCTTGTCTCATGCTTGGCAAGTACTTAGCACTTGGTGTGCAATTGCCGTGTAATTAGTGCGTAATTGGTGTGCAATTAGTGTGTAATGATGCACACTTGATACACGCTCTGTCCATCCTTTGTGTGCACGTGGGGCTTGGAGCACTCCTGGGACACGCTTGGTGACAATTGGTACAAGTTTGGCACACACTTGGTTCATGCTTGGTGCACGTTTGGCACACACTTGGCACACATTTGGCACACATTTGGCACACATTTGGTTCACATTTATGGTACTCTAGGTGAGCACTCGGACTCCTCTTGGGACACGTTTGGTGACAATTGGAACATGTTTGGCACACACTTGTTTCATGCTTGGTGCACACTGAACACACACTTGTTTAGTCCTTGGTGCACACTTGGCACACGTTTGGCACACACTTGTTTAGTTCTTGGCACACATTTAGCACACATTTGGCACACGTCTGGCACACACTTGGTACACGTTTGGTGCACACTCGGCACACACTTGTTTAGTTCTTGGTGCACACTTGGCACACTCTTGGCACACACTTGTTTAGTCCTTGGTGCACACTTGGCACTTATTTGGCACACGTTTGGCACACACTTGTTTAGTTCTTGGTTCACGTTTGGCACACGTTTGGCACACATTTGGCACACGTTTGGCACATGTTTGGCACACACTTGGCACCCGTTTGGTTCACGTTTATTGCACTCTTGGATCCATCCCTCCATGGGCACCTGGCGCTGCTCCAGAGCTGTCTCTGAGCCAGAGCAGAGCCGCTCTCGGAGCCGTTTGAAGGAACGCCGCTCTCCAGCCTCTCTATCTCTAATCCTGCTTCAAAGCCAGCTCCTTCTATTTCCATATTGACTTATGATTCCTTTAATTGACTTTCTTGCCTTGGAATTGTACTTACTTAATTAATCTGATTACATTTCTGCTTCTAGTAAAAGAGTTTCTGTGTTGCAGCCCAGAGGTGAGGACGTTCCTGGGGAGGGATGAGCTTCTGGTCGATCCCACCAGCAGATAGAGCCTGCAAAGCATTTTGGGATCCTTTGGAAGGGGAGGACAGGCAAAAGCCATGGAAAGTGCCGCAGCAATTTCCATTTTCACACACACAGCAGCTTTCCTCGTGGCAGGAGTGAGGCACATCCCTAGTCAGTGGGATTGAATTATCTCCATAAATTCATTACATTTTAAAAATATGATAATCAGCACGGAATGAGCCTCCCGAGGGAGACGGAACATGAACATCTCAAGTAGTGTTAATAATCAGTCTTTATTTTACAAATGCCCAGGGCTGGCTCGCAGCCGCCGCAGGCCCTCCGTGGTGGAGGGGTGGGTGCTGTGCCCCTGCCAGGACCTGTCGGCGGTCCCTCCCCACCTCCTCACCTGTCAGCCCAGGGTGGTGACCCAGACACAGCTGTGATTTGGGCTGGACAGTCTCTGCTGCTCCAAATGCTCCATGTAAAGCCTGGGCACTCACTGCCCCTTGGGGTCCCCACGGGTGGTGGCCCACTGTGGCACTGTCCAATGACACGTCTTCTTCCACATCACCCCCATTATCAGGTGGTAATCATCCCAATACCAGGGTTTAGGGGATGATTAGTGGCAGTTTAACACAAATCTAGGGCAATTTCGCACTGGGTCCGTCTGTGGTAATAAAGGATCCCAGGGGATTGGCACAAGCAGGGGTCAGGAGCGTGTCCTGGCTCCAGCGCTCCTGGGGACGAGGGGTTGGAGGAACTAGGGGTTCTCACTATTGGCAGAACCTGACAAGGTTCAGGAGAGCTCCCAGAGCAGCCTGGGGATGAGCAAGGGCAGGGACTGCCCATGGTCACCTCATGGCCTCAGAAGCACTGGGATTATTGGGGTTGGGAGAACCTCAAAGCCGATCCAGTCCCACCTCCCACTATCCCAGGCTGCTCCAAGCCCCATCCAACCGGGCCTTGGACACTTCCAAGGATATGGAATCCACAGCCTCTCTGGGGACTCTGTACCAGGGCGTCCCCACCCTCACAGTAACAAAAGAAAGCCAAAATCCCACTTAGACACTGTCACCATAAAGTTTTCCTCTTTATTATTCCACTTTGGTGGCAGACAGGCGGCTCCTCCACCCCCGTTTGTTAAACACTGATTAATTATTAAATTGGCGATTAACTATTAATAGCTGATTTTGTGAGTGTTAAAATGCCAGCCCTGTGCAAAGAGAGCTGTGTCTCTGGCAAACCTCAGGAACCTCAGGGAATGAATCTTCGATAATCAATCCGGCCTCTGCTCCATTTGCCATTCCTGTCTCATCCTCTCTGCTTTTGGCATCACTTCAGGGAAGTTTATACAACTGGAAAAGCCAATTTTACTGCTGCTGGAAATTCCCGGCTCCCAGAGAGGATGGCAGAGCCCTGTGCTTTTCTCCAGTGCTGGAGGGGCTCCCTGATCCAGTTCTGCCTCTGCAACAGAATAATAAAATCCTGGAATTGTTTGGGTTGGAAGGGACCTTAACACCCATCCCATTCTACCCCTGCCAGGGGCAGGAGCACCTTCCACTAGCCCAGGCTGCTTCAACCAACCTGGTCTTGGACATTTCCAGGGATAGGGGAACCACAGCTGCTCTGGGAATTCCATCCCAACCCCTCACTACCCTCACAGGGAAGAATCTCCTCCCAACATCCCATCCAATCCTACCCTCTGGCAGTGGAAACCATTCCCTGTGTGCTGTCACTCCAAGCCCCTGTAGATCATCGACGTTGCCCTGTGCCACAATCTTTCAGCACATCCCAAATCCCCACCGAATCCTTGCTCCTGCTTTTGGCTGTGGATTTCCATGGAGGTCTCAGCATGTGCTGGGACGTTTCCTGGGAATCTTCCCAAGGGATGCTCAGCACGGAGCTGCATCAGAGACAGGGAGCAGGGACACCGGGATCCTGCCCTACCCCGGGGACAGGAGGGAGGGTGGCAGCGGAAGCAGAAAGGGACACGGTGCTGAGGGGTTGGAGGCACTCCACATCCAGTGTGAAACCAGCAGCCACAGGCATCCCCAGAGCCTTTGGAAGCAGATGGCCTTGCCCCAGGGAAGAGTTTTGGCCCAGGGAACATTATTTTGATGGATGCATTTGCAGTGCCCCAAAAACCGCGCTCCTTTTCAAGCCATGCTGTGAGGAGAACCTTCCCTGCTCCAGAGAGAAAGAGCCTGGGATTATTTTCTCATGTCAATTAACAGCACTTTCCAAAGGCAAACCGGGCTCCTTGGATCCTGAGCTCGGGACCCCAGCCAGGCTGCTCCCCCCGGCACGCTGGAGGGAAAAAATCAAGGAGCTTTGGCCAGCAAGCTCCTGGCCTGAAGCCAGCAAATAAAATGGTCATAACGAGGCCTTTGGAGATAAATTTGGAGGCCAGGGTTGCTTTGCTTTAATTTTTTATTCTTCTGGTGGATGAACTCCCTCACCCAGCAGAGACAGCAGCAGCTCTGTGGGGTCACCGTGAGGGCCATTTCCCCCTGGAGCTGCTCCTGGCCAGGTGTGCACCAGCACCTCCTCAGGTGTGGGGTCAGGTGTGGATGCAGGTACATGGCCAGTGAGCGAGTTCTGATGAAGGGTCAGACATGGATTACCTGGATTACCTCCTGCCCCTCTCCTGGCTCCATGTATTTTCCTGGAGCCCTCCAGTGGTGGACGCACAGGTGGAGCTGTGCTGCTGGGCTGGGGGAATTCCCAGAGACATCCCCAGAGACACACAGAAATCCCTCAGACAGGTCGGGTTTAGAAATAATCCCTCTTGGAAATTCCAGGTGCACGGAACCTCTCTGGAAAAGCTCGTGGAGCTGCACAAGCTGCCCACAAGGAGAGTACTTCTTCTGATCCTTGGTGACTTGGGATCATCTGTAACTGTTGCCAGGAGGATGCTTTTGCAGAGGGAAGCAGGTGCCAGCTGGCCACAGACAGGGATCTTTGATCCCTCACAACAATTTGGGAAGGAAACCAGGATGTTTTCCACAGCCACCCTCCCAGAGAGCCAGGGCTTCTACACTAAAAGTGCAGCTGCCCCCGCTGCCCTCCACTGTCCCCCCGCTCCGGCTCTTCATGTGTCAAAGGCTCTCCCACTCCCAGCGCTCTTCCCAGCTGCTTCCCGAACACCCTTCCCTATTGGGGTGGGCTGGGATAGCGCTGCCAAGCAGCAGGAATACGTGAGGCTGTCCCCGGGAGAACGAGGGGGATGAACTCCCCACGGTCACACCACCCTGCCTGTGCTGGGGGATCAGAGATGCTCTGGAAGGTTGGCGTTCGGAGCAGGTGGATCCACCCGTGTCACTGGGGTACCACAGCAGGGATGTCACAGCTGGCATTCATCCTGCAGGGGACCCTGGGTGGGGACAGGACCTTCCCAATCCCGGTGGTGAAGAAAGCCCTTGCAAGAGGTGTGAAATCCCCCTGCCCCTTCCTGCATCCTCCTCTTCGCCGAGAGGATGCGATGCTGGAGGATTTGGGGAGGCTGGGTCCCCTCTGCCGTGTGGCTCTTGCGGGTGTCCCCCAGCAGCGAGCCAGCCCGGGTCACAGAGCCTCTGTGCCACCTCTGTCCTGCCGTGTGAAACACGGCACCGGGAGCAGAAAAAAGCAGGAATGCTCGCCTGGAAGCTGACCCGGTTTAGGGTTTCATTCCAAATGGAGCGACAGATCAGCTCAATCCGGACCCCCCGAACTCTTCCTGCTGCTGCCCCCGCTCGCAGCCAAACCTCTGATCCCTGTCCAGCTCTCCACATAACTCCTGAGGCTTCGGAGGGTCAGAGCCGGCACCACAAAGCCGGAGATGTTTCGGGGGCGGCAGCGTTTGGAGTCTTCTTCCCACCTTCGCTCGAGATCCGTGACCTCTTGGGATCCGGCTGTGCAGCTCCGGAGCATCCTCCTGGGAGGAACCGGGCTGGGCTGGGCAGGTGGGCAGAGCTCAAGAGAAATTCCCAGGAGCTGCTGCGCTGGGATGGGAGAAAACCTGGGCACCCCAGGAAAGGGGAAAATATGGACAGCCCAGAAAAGGGGAGATCACGGGGTTCAAAGCCATCACCACCCATCTGGAAGCCCGGGCAAAGCCCTCTCCCTGCTGAAAGGGATGCCCGTGGCCAGCAGAGGTGATGGAAGCACAGCCCCTCTCCTGCACCCGCGGCAGGAGCCAGAGCCGCTATTGGAAGCAGATGTGCTGCCCTGCCAGGTGATGGGAGCCATTAGGGAAAAAGCCTCTCAAGGAAATTTATGTCTGTCTCTCCTCACCAAGCCCTAACCCTAAGCCCAACCATAACGCTAACCATAACCCAAACCTCACCCGTAATCCTAACCCCAAAACTAACCCCTTATCTATGTGATAGAATTCACACTTTTGGGCACATCTTTGCACTGTAACCTAGGACAGGGACAGACTGGGTTAGGTGGCTGGGTCAGGGACAGGCTGGGACTCAGCCAGTCATGCAGAAGGAAGAAGCAAACTTGCAGAGAGGTGAGAAGGACTCAGTGCTGTGTGGAGCTGCCTGTGAGAAGTCCACTGAGAGGAGGCATGAAAGTTTTTAATAAAAGACTGGTGCTGGTGCCGGTTGTGTCCATCTCAACGTAATTACTACATCTGGGCACCCTGTGCCAGGGCCTCCCACCCTCACAGACAAGAATTTCTTTCTCACATCTGATCTAAATCTCCTCTTCTGGTCTGAAACCATTCCTCTTTGTCCTATCACTATCTATAGTGATGAAGAAGCTTCTTAATTTTCTGTGCGACTTTTATTTGTTTGCAATGCCATTTTACCTTCTCTTTTGCTTTCCTTGGTCTGACTTAGGATCTCTTTATTTTCTGGGCCTGACTTTGGCTGGAACCAATTACACCCCAGTCCTGCCCCACTCGGGGTGGGTTTTGCCCCCTCCACGGTCCCATGGGATGTCCCAGCACGGTGGGGGCGAGCAGCAGGAGAAATGGGAAGTGCTGTGGAAAGCAGGCGGGCTCCTCTGGCGGCCCCTAATTCATCTCCCTGGGAGTCCGGCGGGACGATCCCGCAGCACCTGGGCTGCCACCCCTCCGCAGCCGCCCCTTGGCAGCCGCACGCTGGCTCCGAGAGAGGAGCGAGGGGGGACAGAGCCGCCCCCCAGCAGCAGCGCTTTCCCCGAGGTTTATTATTACACAAATGTGAATTCCAGAACCGGCATCTGGGGAGCAGCTGCTGGGAGTTAACCCCTTCCCAGCCACAGGGGAGCAGTGCCAGAGGAGTGGGCGCTCAGCTGGAGTGTGGCCACCCCTAAGGAGGAGCTGGCCATGGGGACATGGCCCTGTCCCGCCTGGCAAACCGCTCCTGTTGTGTAGGGACACATCTCCGTGCACAGATGGGGAGGCAGGTTCCAGGTTCCTCCCTCCCTTCCTTTCTTCTCCTCTCTTTTTCCCCCTAATAACAGGCACTTCTGTTTCCATTCAGGGTTTTATGGGAATTTGCTCTCCCTCCCAGACAAGGCCTGAATTTCCAGCGTGCTCCGGGATGGAGCTCCAAGGGATGCTGCCCTTGGGTTTGATAAGCAGCCTGGAGATAAGGAAGGGGTGACAGCAGGAGGCCAGCTCTGCTGAAAGGAAGGGCTTGATCTGGACAGCATGTTTTTGTTGGAAGATGGATGTTTGGGAATGAAGGCAGATCCTCACAGCCCCACTAGCATTATGGCATCTTCCAAGGCATTGGGTGTTGGTCAAAATCCCAACTTTTCAACCACCTTCAGTTCCACAGGCTCTTCCAAGGTCCAAGAACCTGCTGGCCCCACAGCAATTCATGGATGATTGGTCAGAAGATGATGAGGAGGATCTTCTCCCTTCTTGTCTTTTCTGGAAAGCAATGCCTAGGCTGTCCCTGCCACTCCTTTCCATAGAAATGCGGAATCCCAGGATGGTTTGGGCTTGAAGACACTTCAAGGCCCATCTTGTTCCACCCCAGCCATTGGCAGGGTCACCTTCCACTATCCCAGGTTGCTCCAAGTGCTGTCCAACCTTGCCTGGAACATTTCCAGGGATGGAGCAGCCCCAGCTGGCTGCCAGGGGTGGAGGGGGCATTCCCAGAGCAGCTCAACACTCTGGGACATGTGGGCAGGCAAAGGTCGGGGCAGAGGGTGACAGTTCTGTCAAACACCTCTCTGCCAGGGGCCACCGGGATGGGCAGAGCAGAGGCAGCAACAAGGGCCAAAAAGGGCAAGAAAAATCTGGGAGGAGGTTTCGGTGCCTGGATGAAAAGCAGCTGTGGGTTCTGCTCCTGGCTGCTCAGTGTGGCTGGGAGAACAGCGAGAGGGGGGAGGTTGGAGGGTCCAACAGTGGGGTGAGGGGTGGCTGGAGACAGTCCTGGGACAGCTGGGAGTGGAGAGCTGGCCTTTGGCTGAGGGATTGGCTGCCCTGGTGAGCAACTCAGCAGTGGGGACACCCAGTGCCTCCTCTGGGAGTGGGGCAAGCACGGGAATCATCTCCTTGGCTCCTCAGGAGGGGATGGGAGCAGGTCAGGACACATTCTCTTGGTTTATAGGCTCCAGCTCCCTGCTGCTGCTCCCTCCGAGTCTGAGCTGGCTCCTCACTCCACGGTGGAGCTGCCAGGGCAGACAAAATCCCAAGGAGGTGGTGATAACGCAAGGAGCATCCCTGGGAGCGGGGATGGAGCAGAAGCTCCTTTGCCTGGGCTGAGCTCCTGTCTCTGCTGGCACTGCTGCTCTCCGGGCCCCAGCCCACGAGGGGAATGAGAACTGGAGCTGACAGGAGCTCCTGCAGCCCCAGGAGCTCGGCAGCCCCAGCAAAACCCTCTCCCTGCTCCAGCAGTGCCTCTCCACAGCCAGTTCTGCTCTCAGTCCTCAACCTCCTCCTCCCTCACCTCCTGCCCCGCAGCTCACACCGTTCGTTTTACTCAGCCTGCAAGTTTTTGGGGTAGAGAATGAGCCCCACTCCAGATTTTCTGCCCCAGCCCCACAGTGTGAGGGGATTTGGGCTGTCCTGAAACCCAGCGTGGCAGGAGCACGGGCTCCATCTCCCGAACACGCTGAATCCCAGAATCCCAGCAGGCAGCAGGGGTAGGATGACAAATTGTTCTGACTAATAGTCTAAACAATGGGAAACAATGGAAGTCAGGGAGCAGCCCATAAAATATGCAGCACGCAGGGGGCTTGGCTATTTTATTTGATTTTCAGATGGATATTCCAGTGGCCGGGATCCATCAGGAATAGAACAACACATGTCAAGCTCAATAAGGCATTGCCAGGGATGGCGGAGGGGAGGATGCAGAGATTCCTGCTCTGGGGTGAACTTGGGAAGCCTGCCTTGGAGTCAAGTGCTCCGGGAGAGGAGCAGCCTCCCTTCCCGGCACAGGAGCATCCATCCCACCTCCTCCGGAGGGATGGCGATGAAGTGCCTGAGCCTGACCCGTGGAAGAGGGGCAGGAAGGCTGGGAAGAGGCGTAGGAAGGCTGCCCGGCTGATGTGGTTGAGCAGACGGGGGAGGTTTTCTGTCTCCTCTTTGAAATTCCTTTGCATTCGGGGTTATTTTGGAAGTCAAAAGCTGTTAGATTCCCTGGAAGCTCGGGGAGGAAGATTGCCTGGGTTTGCTCTGACGCGATTTCCCCGCACAGCTGTTTGTGCCATCAGCAGTGGGGCTGCTCTTTCAAAAGAAGACATTTTATCCATTAAAAAGAAATCCATAGATGATGAATATGGATTTGGGCTAAGGCTGAGTGATGAAATCCTCTCCGAGGTGCAAAGATCCCATTATCCATCCGTCTGCAGCCTGCCAGGGACCAGCGGTGGTTCCCTCAGAGACCCCTCGGCTTTCTGGAAGCCTCGAGGTCAATGAGGATGCGAAGGGCTCTCCAGCCAGGAAGTTTCTCTCCCAAGTCTCCTTTCACTGCTGCGTTTGAGCAGGGCAGGAATGCTGTGAGAACAACCCCTGGAAGTTGTTCTGAGGCTTCCAGCTGGATCAGAAAATGTCAGCTCAGCACAGGGGGGATACAAAGCTGGTGGTGAGGAAGAGGGAGGTGGAAGCGCTTCCCTCTGCTCTGTGAGAGGGGCTCATTCCCTGTTCCCACCTGGAGCACAGATTTCTGCCG
>PYHW01010586.1:76456-88402 GCA_013186435.1 Turdus rufiventris | reverse complement strand
AGGAGAGGAGAGGAGAGGAGAGGAGAGGAGAGGAGAGGAGAGGAGAAAATGAAAAAAGGGAAAGGAAAAAGAAGAAGGCCACAAGACCTCTGCTCCTCTCAACCTCTCCTCAGATACTCAGGGGTGATTCCAGAGCCATGGAGGCATTGACAAGTGGGTTGGGGAGATGCTGGGATCTGCCCTGTGTCCATCCAAACACTTGGATTCCAAAGGTTTGTGTGGCACAGTCAAGTCCTTGCAGCCAGGCAGGGCTGCCCAGCTCTGCTTTTGGACACACTGGGGATTCCTGGAGCTGTTTGCTCCCCTCTTGGACACTGCCACCATTCCCAGGGCTGTTCCACCCACAGAGCCCAGCTCCGGTGGCTCTCCCGCTCCCTTCCTGCTCTGTCTTCCTTGCAGGATTTGGCAGTAGCAGATAAATAAACACCCATCAATCACCGGGCCCAGCAGCGCTCACCTTACAGGACTTGTTTCCTCTCCAAATACACAATTTAATTTCTATTTAGCTTCCCTTGAATTTTAATGTCGACTTTGGACATAAATATTTGAGTGTTGGGAGAGGGACAAAGTGGGAGCAGGTGATGGGAGATCCCACAGGGCTGTCTCTCTCCAGAGAAGGACAATCCCTGTCCTCACCCCCAGGGCTTGGGGAGCTCCAGGACCTCAGGGTCCCTCCAGACCTCTGGGTTGGGATCCTCCAGCATTGCCCACGGAGCATTGCTCAGCTCCTCTGCCCACAGCCCTGGATTTTCCAAGGCAGGGGGGAGAGGCAGGGCAGTGCCATTCCCAAAACACACGGATGTGGGAGCAGAAACTCCTCCCTGGCCAGCAGCAGTGACCCTGGGCTGCGCCTCGTGTGCTGTGTTTATGGGAAGCTCTGTAAACTCATCCCAGGATCCCTGGGGATTGAGGCAGATGGTCCTGGAGCGTGGTGACAGTTTATTTCCTTAGGGAATTTCACATTCCCTGTAAGGAAATTTAAACATTGTGAGAAAAGAACAGCTCCTGAGCTCCTTCCCTCTTCCCTGGGTACGGAGCACACGTCCCTCCCGCTGCTGGGGGGGCACAAGCGTTCCCTGGTCCCCACAGTCCCTGTCCCCATGGGACACCCCAGCCAGGCTGCTGCATCCTGGTGGTCCCTCAGTGTCATCAGTGTCACCCTGGGCACTTGTGCACGGTCAGGTTCCTTCCCTGGGAGCCATCCCAGCAGGGAGAAGCTGGCCCGGCCAGGGCTGGGGGAGCACGGCTCCCTCCGAGTCTTGGGGCTCTGGGTGATTGATTTGTATTCCCACACTCGCCCCCAGCTCTCCCTGTCCATCCCACATGTGCCTCTCCACGGTGGGAAGCAGGTGCAGCCTGTATGGGATCCATATGGAGAGCGCTCGGGCTCGCTTTGCTGCGGGATAAATCACGAGCAGCAGAGCAGGACTCGGAGCCAGCCAGGGCTGCTGGTTTGCAGGGAATGTTTTCCAGCCCCAAACCTGCTCCCAGCCTGCTCTGCTTTGCTGTTATCTCAGGGATGTTATCACCCTGAGCCCTTTGCCTGGAATCACAGCACGGTGAGGTTGGAAATGCCCTTCAGGACGAGCCCAAGCTGTGTCTAATCCCCACCTTGTCCCCAGCCCAGAGCACTGAGTGCCACATCCAGGCCCTCCTGGAGCTCCTCCAGGGATGGGCACTCCAAACCTCCCTGGGCAGCCCCTTCCAAACCCTGGCCACCCTTTCCATGCAGAAATTCCTGCTGCTGTCCATCCTGAACCCCACCTGGCACAGCTTGAGGCTGTTTCCTCTCATGGTTGCAGCACAGCCCTGCCTGCTCTGCTCTCCCACAAATGGTGAAATGAGTGTCTGAAGGAGAAGCACCAAGGGTTACCCGGGAGAGGAATCCCAGAGCAGGAGATCTCCATCAATGCCATCAATCCCTGCCAGAAAAAAACCCCTGGCAGGTGTGGCTGGAGTGACCAGCCTGTGTTGGTCACAGTGTGCAAATAAAGCTCAGCCAGGATGGAGAAAGGGATGGGGCAGGGCAGGACAGATTATCCCAGTAAATTTAGAGATGAGGTTTGACTCATCCTCACACCAGCACGACAGGAATCATCCACCCCACCAAAGCCCTCCTCAGGAACCACCAGGACCCTGTTGTTCACATATTCCCTCCTTCCCTATTCCTCCATGTGCTCATCCCCAGCCTGCTTTGGGTGATTTTAACCCCTGGTCTCATGTCTTTCCTTTGATCTCCGAGGAGTTTATGGAATTATATCCATCCCCTTGCCCTTTTCAGCTCAGTGAAAGCTCCTCCTGACATGACAGAAATCCAAGAAATCAGCAGCTCAGGAGGTTGGTAATAAGGCTGAATCCTTGCTAAAGCCAGACACTCAGCACGAAGAGGGGTCAGTGATCCTGGGCTCCTTCCCCGGTGCCTCCTGCCCTCTGTCTGGGGCGATGATGGGAAGCAGATGAGGCACGCTCCGGACACCCGGCTGCGCCCAGGTACGCTCATGGTTTGTGTCTCTGGAGCGGAGGGCTCTGGTTGTTCCTCCCAGAAGAGACACAGACCTCCCACCCTGAGACCCTGAGACCCCGGAGCACTGCCACAGCCCGGCTTCCTCCTGGGAGGAGCCAGGGGCAGGGGCAGCAGGGAGGGAAGCTCGGTCTGGGATAGCCCCGTGCGTGTCCTGCCAGGCACAGCAGGTCCCTGCAGGAAGGGTTCGGGGTTCAGGATGTCTCACTCAGCTCCCTGGAAGCCCCTCAGAGCCTGGACACCCCCCCGATGAAAGGGAGGGCTCAGGAATGGTGTTTAACCCTCTGGGGACTCCCCTGTGCATCCCTGGATTGCCAGGGAAGCGGATCCATCACCTTCCCTCCTTCTCCCTGCAGGTAAAATAAACACGGCTGTGAAAACACCCGGCGAGGTCACTCCACTTGCTCCTGCACATCCCAGCTCTCACTCTCCCTCTGTCTGTCCCTCTGATCCTCCCAACCTCTGGTCTCACATTCCTGTCCCAACATTTTGCTTCCTGCTGCCCCAGCACCCCATGGAGCAGCTGTGGGTGCAGGCAGCCCCAGCTGGGAGCCGAGGGGATGGAAACACCACGGAGCTGAGGCCGAGAAGCTGCCAAGACCATAAATAAGGGAATTCTGTTTGCTTTCTCCTTGTCCGGCCTGTACAAATATTTACTGCCCCAGTGACCCATGCAGGCAGCACAGACAGTAGATCCTGGAATGGTTTGGGTTGGAAAGGACCCTAAGGATCATCCATCCCTGCCATGGACACTTTGCACCATCCCAGGTTGCTCCCAGCCTGGCCTTGGACACTTCCAGGGATGGGTCAGCCACAGTTCCCTGTGCACCCTGTGCCAGGGCCTCCCCACCCTCACAGGGAACAATTTCCTTCAGGGATTTGCAGGCTGAGCTTGGAGCAGCTGGTGGGACTGGAGGGCAAAACTGGGCTGTCCTTTGCCTGCCCTGCCATCCCTCAGGGGTGAGGCCAGAGCTCTGGTTGATAATGGACAGGAAAATGTTAAAAGTGCTGGCTCAGGAATGCTGCACTCAGCTGGCCCAGCTGGGACTCGCTGGTGGGAGGCTGGACCAGCCCCGGTCCTGTATTTAGGGCAGGGAGGAGGGGAGGGATGGATGCTCTGGGTTATCTCAGGGCTGCAGGTGTGAGGTGTGGGGACCAGGGCCGGTGTGAGACCCTTGGATGAGTGACTCAGACCTTTCGAAGAAGTTCTGGCTGATTTCTTTACCTTTAGGTAAAGATGTGCTTTGATCCTGATTTTTGCAAGTTTCCCTGCAGTCAGAATTTTTGGTGGATGCTCAGGCTGGACACAGCTCAGATGGCACCAATGGAGGAGCAGAGATGTTTTCCCTCTCCTGGTAAGCCTGCCCTTGCTCTGTCTTCCCTCTGACCTGCTGCATTACACGTGTATCCCTGTAATCTTCCTACGAGGGCCCTGGGAATTTATGGAAATGTGAAATGTCCTCCTTGCCCTTTCAGCATCCCCAGTGCTGGCGAAGTTCCGCATCCAGCCTGACCTGGGGATGAACAGCTTCACTAACAGCTTTCTTTTGTAATATCGCAGTCTGGAGGAGTTAATTATCTCCAAATATCAAAAAGGGCAGATGGATTTTGTCGGATTTCCTCGGCTGTGTAATTTTGGTGCCCCAGAGATGCTGTTTGGTCTGGCTGGGCTGAGTGACACCTCATTGCACCCGGGTGCAAATGTCACAGCAGCGCGGTGCTGCCTCCCTCTCCTGGTGTTTGCCCACCAGGGAGAAGTGATTTTTCCAGGCTGGCCTGGAGTTGTAGAACTGCTGATGCTCCCAACTCGCTGTGGCCAGCTGAGGATGGACCCTGGCAACTCTGCAAACTTCCAGCCCTGGATTTAAAGCCTGAGCGTGGAGTGGAAGGCAGAGCTGCAGCCCCAGCTGGCTCAAGCTGACACACAAATGTCAGGGAGAGCTTGGAGCACATCCTGTGTGTGTGGATGCGGGAGAGGTCATTCCTGATGAGCAGTGCTGGCTGCAGCTGGCTGGAACACGGCCCGTCTCGGCCCCTCTTTCATCACTCTGTTCCTCAGAACTCCTCTCGGGGGTTTTGGGGAGCTGTGCTAATGCTCTGGCAGGGAAGCGAGGGGCGGCTGTGAAGGTTTGCCTTCCCTGGGGGGTGTTCCCCTTTCCCTGCTGGAGCTGTCTTGGCTCTCCCTTCTCTGCCCCCTGCTCCTGCTGTGGGGCTGCAGAACCCCCCGTGTGCCCTTCCCCAGCAGCATTTAGGGAGCTTCAATGTGATGCTAAGCACAGAAAGAAACTCTCCTTTATTTTCCCAGCTCCTCCATCCCCTCTGCTTTGTGACGGTTTCGATGTGCCACCAGTTTAATGTGCCACCAGGTTTGATGTGCCATCAGGTTTTGTGTGCCACCAGTCTGATGTGCCACCAGTTTGATGTGCCACCCGTTTAATGTGTCACCAGTTCAATGTGCCACCAGGTTTCATGTGCCACCAGGTTTCGTGTGCCACCAGTTTAATGTGCCACCAGGTTAGATGTGCCACCAGTTTAATGTGCCACCAGTTTAATGTGCCACCAGGTTTGATGGCCACCAGGTTTCATGTGCCACCAGGTTTGATGGCCACCAGGTTTCATGTGCCACCAGGTTTGATGTACCACCAGTTTAATGTGCCACCAGGTTTTGTGTGCCACCAGGTTTGATGTGCCACCAGGTTTCATGTGCCACCAGGTTTTTAATGTGCCATCGTGTCCCCTGCGTGCTCAGCCGAGACTAAATCGAGATGTTCCCGCTACATTGCCTTTAATCTCCGCTTGTTTTCTAAGCACAGCATCTCCCCACGCAGCTCTGGGAAGCTGGCGAGGTGGAGGTGACTGCTAAAGAGGAGACAAACACTGATTTTATTATTTTGTGGGGCTTTAACACAGGAATGAACTTCGGGAGACCTTTGCAAGGCTCCCCTTCTGTTCCTGGGCAGAGCTTGACTGCGGCGTTCGTCGGAATCTGGGTCAAACAGCTCAAGGGCCTGTCTGGGAGGGTTTGCCAAGTGCTGGAGTTGATTGGATCGGACTGGGGAGGGCAGTGACCACAGAGCTTCCCCCGGCCTCCAGCTGCTTTGACTTGCAATGCAAATGTTTTCTCCCGTCACCTCTTAATGATCCTTTTTCCCCTCGCGGGTGTATAATTTCCCCTGGAAGTCTCCAGTGAGTGGTTTCCATCAGAGTTATTTGTCCCTTTCTTTTCAACTGCTCTGGAATTGCAGAGCTGGCATGATCTGGGCTGGGAGTAGATTGGATTGCAGGATTTCATCTCTGGCTCGGAGCTCCCTTCCATGGGGCTGCATCGGGAGACACCAAAGCTGCCTGGATATGGAGCAGGGGCTGACAAGGGGCTGGGTGTGCAGGGGGAGCTTTGTTCTGGGGGAGCAGCATCGCTCCCCAGGCCTGGGATGGAGGAGGAGAAAGGAATGCTTGGCTCAGAGGAGCTGGGGAGGAAGGGGAGAGCAAATGCTCTTCTGGGGGATACGATTGGAAAGACATCATAGAGGAGGAGTTCATAAATCCACGGGGCTTCTCCTGGCCAGGCTGATTCATCTGCACATCAAAGGGAACCGTGAGCCCCTCGGGCGGCCGCGGGAGATGGGGAGAGGCGGTGGCTGAAGGACGGGCCCCATGTGTCACCCCAAACACGTGTGCTGCAAAACACCTCAGAGCCAACAGCCAGGGGAAACCATTCCCTGCAGTCTGGGATGTGCCTGGGATGTCTTCCCTGGATGAGCAGGACTGTCCTGGTGAGCGGCTCAGCTCTCTGGCCAGCAGTGCCCACCTGAGCAGAAGGGAGCTGCAGGATCCCACCCCAGGAATGAGGGGGGATTGGCTTGGGCTCCATTAAAAATCCCAAAACCTCTCATGGATTATGGAGAATACAGGGCCTGTCTGTGCAGGACAGGGTGATGTCACTGTTTCCATAGGGAATATTTTACCTTGCTGCCAAAATACAGATCTGGGCACACAGTGACACGGGGATTAGTCTGTGTGGTGTGGGAGGAGAGGGAAATGGCTTCAAGGGAATATTGGGAAGCATCACCTGAAATATTCCTGGTCCAAATTTGGGCCTGCAGCCTCCAGGTGGCCTTTCCCATGGCACAGAACATGTAGGATGTGATGTGGGACCTGGGGACCCTGGGAGGTGTCACTTGCGTGATTTCTCCTGTCCTGGAGCCAACACCCAGGGAGATGCCAGAGCCCCTGGCGGGAGCTCAGCCCATCTTGCAGCAGTTTTTCCTTTCCTCCTTGGTGTTCCCCGAGCAGAGTGAGCAGCTCAGGAGAAGAGAAGGCTCCATAAATCAAGCTCTTTATCACAGGCACTGCTGCAGCTCAGCCCGAGCGGGATGAATCCATCCCTGCCTTCCAAAGGTCAACCCTGAGCTCCCGACTTAGTGCTGACTTAGTCCCTACAAAGGCAGAATCCCCCTTGAAGCAATCGCTGGAGTCTCGGCTGCTCTATAAATAACACAGGACCGGGGGGAGCTGAGCCCGGTTCTAAAGCTTGTGGAGAGCTTGGGGATCCTTGGGAACGCTCGGTCCTGGGGTAACTTCCCATTTTAGCAGCAAAGGGAAGAACAGAGGCTCGGATCACAAAGCAGGAAAGGTTTTTTTCTCTTTTTCAGCTCTTCTCCAGCCTGACTTCCTCCCTTTGACGGAGGAATCCCTGAGAAGTGCAGCCTTGCTCCGAGCTGTTTGGTCTGATCACCTCACAGGAGCTTTTCAGGGCATCACTGAGAGGATTCAAAGGGGCTGGAGTGCGGCAGGCCGATGGAATTTGCCATTCCCGCTGCCCTCTGCATTCCCCTGCTCTTCGTTTCGCTCCATCCAGCTCTTCTTTCCCAGTCGGGCTTGCTTTCCCCAAGGGGGAATGAGCCGCGGCTCCCGGGATTGCCGCTGGAGATGCCCCGGCCCCGCTGGATCCTGCCAGATAAATCACCCTGGTTCCAAATTGATCGCTCTGGGATGTGGAAGAAAGCGGAGTGGGCGGATTTCCCCCATTAGGGTGCATTGATCACCATTACCGCGTGTAATCAGGGTTAATCTCAGGATTAATTGGGGGGATTTGCTGATGGAAACGATCGGCAATTTGTGTTACTTACTGCTCCATTCGCCTCTAATGGCTTAATCAGATTACAAATTAAAAGTGGCTTCTTCCAGAGGATCTCCCTGGACTTCAGCAGGAGCCGGAGCACGAGGGGAGCGGCACAGCCCGAGCATCTGGTTTGCGACTCGGAGATCAATTATCCCGACAGGAGGAGGGATGCAGGAAGGGGAGGAGGGAAGAGCTCTGCAAAGAGAGCACGGGGGCTGCAGCAGCTCCGATGGGGCTCACGGGGAGCTGGGGACAGGGGGGCATTTTAAAATGTTCCTCCGATGTGGAAACAGGGAAAAAATTCCAATTCTCTTCTGGCTTGTGCCAGGTGTGTGATGCTGAATCCCTCCAGGATGGAGTCCAAGCTGTGACTGATCCCCAGCAGAGCACTGAGTGCCACATCCTTGGGCACCTCCAGGGATGGGCACTCCAAACCTTCCAATCCCTGACCACCCTTTCCAGGAAGAAATTCCTCCTGATGTCTGAGCTGAGAGCTGGGATGGTGGCTCTGGGTATGCTGCCGCTGGCAGAAGTCGCTCCTGGGCTCTCTGGGGAGGGAGCAGGGCTAATTTCAGCTCAGCAGCCTTTAAATTGTGATTCTGCAGCAAATAAATTAAGGTTGATGAGCTGAGACTGATCAAACTTAATGATAGAAAGGGGTCTTGTCCTGCAAAGATTCATCAGGCAGGAGTTGAAAGCCTCTGAACTCCACGAGTTCAGTAGATTATACAGGCAGGAGGGTCTATCCATGAATATAAAGGATGCAGGAGAGGAGTCTGGCAGGAGCAGCAATCACCTGGAGCTCCCCCACCCACACAACAGGCCACAACCGGGAGAAATCGAGAACTGTCAAGTCCAGCTCTGCTGTGGGCAGGCAAAAATGTATTTATCTGCTCCTTGGAAGTGCATTCCCATCAATTCACCTCTGCAGCTGGGGCTGGAGGAGGTGGGGAGGCTCAGTCTCACCTCATCCCTAATCTGGGCCATATCGATTGAGGTTTGATCCGTGGCAGTCAGAAGTGCTGGAAATCTATTTATCCAGCTCTTTATAAAGACATTAGCAAAGCTGAAAGGAAAAAAAAAAAAAAAAAAAAGGAAAGGGAATGTTTCAAGTGGCTGCTGACAAGTTGGAGCAGTTTAATAAATCACTGGTAATAAACTGCCTCCCGTGTGCTGGGAAATGCCACTGGCTGCCCTAGAAAGCCCTTGGTGATGGAACAGGCACCACGCACAGCTCAGAAATCCAGGGCAGGGGGTTGGGAAGGAGTTGTGGCTGTTCCCTGCTGTTACAGGTGAGGCTGTGCTGGGATGTGCTCTCCACTCTGGAGTGCAATTCCTGGGGAGGGGGCTCTGCCAGGAGCTCCTTATCAGTTAGGAGCTGAGCAGGAAGGGGCAGCCCATTCCTCACTCCTGGCCAGCACTCCCTGCTTTCCACAGCATCCTTATCTCCCATCCAGCCAGCTCCGGCAAAGCCCTTTTCCAGGGAGGGCAGCAGCAGCCCTGAGCTTTTGCCATCGCTGTCTTTTGGGATTAGGGAAAGGCCCTCCCTGCTTTTAGCAAAGCCAGCAGTGCCAGCTGCTGCTCCTCACTTTTTCCAGGCTTTTGAAATGCAGCAGCTCCAGCTGGGGCAGGGCCTTGGGGGCCAAAGGACACGGGTTTGTGCAGGGAAGAGACAAATCCAAAGGATGGATTTCAAAGAGCCTCAAAGGTGTGTTTAGACTAAGGGGAGGGGAGAGCCAGGACAAAGGGAATGGTTTCCCAGTGCCGGAGGGCAGGGTTAGGTGGGATATTGGTGAGGAATTCTTCCCTGAGAGGGTGGGGAGGCCTTGGAATGGTTCTCTCAGAGAATCTGAGGCTGCTCTATCCCTGGAAGTGCCCAAGGCTCTGTTGGATGGGGCTTGGAGCACCCTGGGCTGGTGGAAAGTGACCCTGCCCAGGGCAGGGAATGAGCTGAGATTTAAGATCCTTCCAAACCCCATAATTCCATGATTTTACTCTGGAGAGTCTGGGCTGGGAAGGGACAAGTTGCTGGGGCTCAGTCAATTCACCAGCAGAGACAAATAACACCTCGGCTAGTGAAGCTCCAGGAGTTTTTGGTGTTTCCTGGCAGCCCTCAAGTCATCCCATTTCCAAAATCCGGCAGAGCCATGGGATCCCTGTGTCAGCCACACCAGGGAGCTCAGAGACATCTTACTGTGCCCATTAGATCCAGGGGAAAAAAAAAAATCTTGTTTTTTTTTCCACACTTGACTTGGCTTAGAGTTGGGAATCTGCAGCCTTTGAAAGGGACCTGCTTAGAAACTGTTTTATCCCAGAACATGCACATGAGAAGGTGGAAAACCCCTGTGAGAGACCTGCCCTGCTGTGCTCTCAGGCCATGAGGGCTCCAGGAAAGCTTTGCAAACCATCACCTAAAGATAATCTCCTGCTCCTCAGGCACATTTCTCCATAAACCAAGCAGAACAGGGATCAGGGGGGCACTGGTGATTCCTTATTTTTATTTGGATGCAAACACAGCCCCAACATGAGATCTGTGCAGACAGGTATTGCTCCTGAGGGGAAAGTAGGCAGTTATAATAAAAAATCAAGACTTTATTAGTCTGGGGGATTTTTTTCCTCTCCACCCCATATGGAGTGTAGAGAGCAATCCCTTTTCCTCCTCCAAACTCTGGCTCTGAGGAGCTCAGCTGTGCTGTGTTCCTGTGCCAGGTGTGATTCCCAAAGCCCTTGGCAAGCGAGAGTTGCTCTGTTATTTGGGTTTTTTTTACCGTCTCTTTATTAAAAAACTCCAGGCCCCAGACAGGTCGCTCTGTTTGGTGCCTTCCTGGGGCCTCTGCTCACCCCTGGGATAAACAGCCCAACATTTCCATCACTCCTGTGTGTTTCCAAGCCATCCCACCTGGATCTGCTCCCAGATTGCTGCAGGTCTCCCACATCCTCCTCCTCCTCCTGCAAAGCCCTGGCAGCTCCCTGGCTTTAATCTCCCCTCTCCCTGGCAGCCAGGTGGGTGCTTTGCCACCACTGCTGTCCCCTTGCCATCCAAGGACTCCATGCCACAGCTGGCTGGGACGGTCTGCCCTCAGAAATGCTGGATTTTGGGAAATCCCCCCCCTCCATCTCCCGTTTAATTTGGTTCTTCAAGTGCTTCCAAAGTCACTCCCTGCAGCCTGAAGTGTTGCTTATCTTGGAGAGAAGCTCTTTTCCAGAGTCTCAGAATGTTCAAGACCGTGGATCTTCCCCACCCAGACCAAGCTGAAGCTGCAGGATCCCCCCCAATTTTTCCCAAGTCTTCACCAGCTTTTCCCCCTCTTCTGCCTCCCAACAACCCGTGATTTTTCATGGCACAGGCGTGGCAGAGGATGTTTTTCCTCCTTTCCCTCTCCCTGCAGCCACAGTGGATGGGGATAAGCAGCACTGGAGGTGGCTCAGCACCTCTGGGATCATTTCCCAGCCCAGGAGCTCTTGGCTGGGCAGAGGAGCTGCTGCCTTCCCCATTCCTGGATCGAGCCACATGGGTTTTATGGTTCTGATTATCACTTTTTCCCTTTTGGAGGAGGTTTAAGAGCAAGTGCTCAGAAAACAGTGTTGGTGCTTGGCAAGGCGACCGCAGAGCCCATCTGTTGCTTCTTACATCGTTCAGCTGCTCCCGGCTTCCCATGCCAGCCTGATTCCTGCTAAATGGAGCCTCCCCAGGTCAGCAGAGCCAAGCAGCTCCTAAATTAGCCGAGCCATTAATCAGGCCCGTCCGGGTTAGTGCAGGGTGTCTACGCCCTCCCCCTCACGCCCATAAATCCAGGAGGTTTTTAAGATCTTCAAGGCTTCCCTGGAATCGCGTCCTCGGTGCCCTCCACCCCCTTGCCGGCGCTGGTGACAAGTACACACAGCTTAATTGGTTGGCATGGGAAAGGGCTGACATTAATTGGCTGTGTTTGGCACGCGGGCTCCCCGTGCCTCCCAGGGATCTTATCAATCCCATCTCGGCGAGCAGCGCCTGCCAGGGAGAGGGGCTGATTCCTGCCTGCTGCTGCTGCTGCCGCTGATGGAAATTTGGGTTGCATTTGGCTGCGGAAGAGCAATTTCCCAACCCAAGCTGGCAACGCCTGCAGCGGCTGGGGAAGGATCGGCAGGCGCCTCCTCCCTGGGGATGGGGTGATGGGGATGGGGATGGGATGATGAGGATGGGGATGGGATAACGGAATGGGGATGGGATAATGGGAATGGGGATGGGATGATGGGAATGGGATGATGGGGATGGGATAATGGGAATGGGGATGGGATGATGGGGATGGGAATGGGGATGGGG
>PYHW01010586.1:36576-59575 GCA_013186435.1 Turdus rufiventris | reverse complement strand
GTCCTTCCTCCCACATCCTCTCCCTACCCAGGCTCTGAGCTGTCCCCTGTGCCTTAAGCAGCTCCCCATGGTTCAGTCCCTGGGAGAGGAAGGGCAGCTGTCCAGCCCAAGCCCAGCCTGAGGAATTCCTGGGCTCTGCTGCTTCATCCCAGTCTTTCTCCAGCCTCTCCAAATCCACCCTCATCCCTGCCAGCAGCCACAGCCTCTCCTGCTCAGCAGAGGGCTGGAAATGCACTCTGGAAGTTGAGCATCCCAGGAACACACCCAGACCCATGGAAACACATCCCTGACGCTGCACAGGTGAGCAGGATCTGCTCCCAGAACAGCCAGAGAGTGGTGAAAGAAGTGGGAACAAGGCTGGGAACAGTGAGCTGAGCCCACAGTGGATCACATTGCTGGGACATACCCTGGATCCACGGCATGGAGCAGGGGAAGAATCATTTAGTGCAAGCATCTCATTCATTTTCTTTGCAATATCATTTTCCAAAGGGAGAAGTTTAAATAGCAGGGAAATAGTGGGATTAATTGTTGCAATTTGGGAAGACAAGGAGTGCTCTGAGGCCACAGGGCAGCAAAGAGCACGAGCTGTGTACAAACTCCAGCACGGGGCAGTGATGGGACACTTCCCACTGAGCCAAGGAGGATGGACCCTGTATCCAAAGCCTGCAGATTTGATCCCCTCCAGCTAAACCAGGCTGATTGGCCCCAAAATGCCCATTTTGCCCTGCTGGTGGCACAGCTGTCGGTGTGTCAGGGGCAGCTGTGCAGCCTTGCAGCCCAGCTCTGCTGCTGACACGCTGTTCCCAGCACTGTCACCGAACAACCGAGGAGTTTCCCACCCGCAGGAAGGTGAATCCCACGAGCAGGTTGGGTGGTGGGGAATTCTCCTGATGCCTCCTGCTCCTTCCTCCTGTGCTGCTCAGCTGATGGGACAGAATGGGTTTGTGTCATTTCCTCAAGGAGGAAATGTGCTGTTCCAAGGAGGATTGGAGCTCCTTCAGCAGTGAGTCATGACTTTGTGTATAAGCTAAACACTGGAGCAGAATCATAAATAAATAAAACTGCCTTCATAAACTGGAAATTAAACACATCCCGTCCTTGTTTGCGATGCACCATGATTCATGCTGCTGCTTCCTACTTCAAGGGTTATTTTAAACCAGGCTTTGCAGGTGCTTTGTGCCTTTTATCCATCTCTTGATTTGCCCTGTGCTGCTGCTCGAGGAACGTTGTTTGATGTGATAACAAATTCCAGCCTCGTGCTCCCTCTCCTCGTGCTGTCCTTGCGGGACTGGTGGCAGGGACAGGCGTGAGGGCGCTGGGCTGGAGGCTGTGGGACATCCTGAGTTCACCAGGTCAGCTCCAGCTCCACGCAAGGCTGAGGAAACGCTGCCCGGAGCAGGAGCCAGAGATCTGAGCTCACACAGGGCTGGCATCTCTCCTTGCTGGAAGTGCTGATCCCACCTATTCCATTTCCCAGCCCCTCTCCCCTCCTCCCTAGAGCAGCAGCAGAATTTGAGCAGACAAAGCTGGGCCGGGCACTTGATGACAGAACAGAATCATGGAATCACAAGATCCTTTGTGTTGGAAGTGGCTTTAAAGTTCATCCCAACCCACCCCATTCCACTGTCCCAGGTTGCTCCAAACCTCATCCAACTTGGCCTTGGACACTTCCAGGAGTGGAAAAGCCACAGTTTCTCTGGGCAACCCGTGTGCCAGGGCGTCCCCACTCTCATCAAACTTTCTTCAGGATCAGACCTCATCAACCATGATTTTTTTCTCACCAGGATGATTTCCAGCTGGATCAATTCCCGAGCCTGACTCCCGAGGAACAGTGGGAGGAGCAGCTGAGACGCCACCACAGCAGATCTGTCACCCACAGGAGAGGTGGGGAACTGTCCAAACTCTTCTCCTTGGAATCCCTCCTGCCACAGGATCCCTCCTGTCCCGGGATCCCTCCTGCCCTAGGATCCCTCCTGCCCCAGGATCCCTCCTGCCCTAGGATCCCTCCTGCCCCAGGATCCCTCCTGCCCCGGGATCCCTCCTGCCCCAGGATCCCTCCTGCCCCAGGATCCCTCCTGCCCTGCACTGGGCATCACCTGTAGAAGCATAAATCACTCACATGTGCAGAGAGATGAGGAGGTGCCTTCTCCTCACTCCAAATGGGATCTGGACACTGCATCAGACCAAAAAAGCCATTCCCCAGTGCCTGATCTGTCCCAAATTCTACATTTCCAGTGGGAGCTGGCTGATGCTCAGAGCCACCCGGCCGAAACTCCTCCTGCTCTGCCCTCACAGCTGTCCCCCAGCTGAGCCCTGTGGCAGCAGTGACACCACGGGGGAGGCCCTGCAAGGATATTTTGGGATGTTCTGGCTCCTAATCCTGCCCCACCACCCTTGGCTCCGGGGTGTCTGTGTCTGGGTGAATAGGTCACCTCAGGCATCTGGGGTCACCTTAGGGTTACCCTGCGCCTCATTTAGGCTGGGAAAAATAAGTCTGGCTCTACCAGCCCTAGGGCTGAGCGACCTGTGAGCCATTGGTGTCTTTTTCCTGGTGGGATGTTCTGCTCTGCACTAGGTGGAAGGGTTTGGACTGAGGCTGGGAGTCCAGGCTGGATTCTCCTGGTGGGTGGTGCCAGGAGATTTTGTGCATCCCAGAACATGAGCTGGGAAGACAGAGAGGGCCTGGACACTGCAACTCACCCTCATTCTTGTCCTTTAATCCAGACATTCCCTTAAATCCAGGTATTTCCTGCTCTCTGTGCTGTACCCTGATCACAAAGCACGGGGTTCATCTCTTCCCTAATGCTGAGCTACATCCTGCTGTGATTCCACTGTGTTCAGAAACCTCAGAGATTTCAGTGCAAAAGGGTCCAACTCCCCCTCCCCAGTGAAATACCTGCAGGTCTCTGATCCAGCTTTGATTCTCCAACTAAAAGCCTGCAGCTCCCAGCTCCAGCTCTCCAGTTAAAAACCTGCAGCTCCCAGTTCCAACTCTCCCTTTCCAGTTAAAAACCTGCAGCTCCCAGTTCCAACTCTCCCTCTCCAGTGAAAACCTGCAGCTCCCAGTTCCAACTCTCCCTCTCCAGTTAAAAACCTGCAGCTCCCAGTTCCAACTCTCCCTTTCCAGTTAAAAACCTGCAGCTCTCAGTTCCAACTCTCCCTCTCCAGTTAAAAACCTGCAGCTCCCAGTTCCAACTCTCCCTCTCCAGTGAAATACCTGTGATTCCCAGTTCCAACTCTCCCTCCTCAGTTAAAAACCTGCAGCTCCCAGCTCCAGCTCTCCCTCTCCAGTGGAATACCTGTGATTCCCTGTCTTGGCAGAGCTCAGCTGCTGGATCTGCTCCCTCCAAGCCAGGCTGGAACACGTCAAACAGGAACGTTAACTATTTTTCCAGCTGTCTGGAGCTCTCAATCCATAAAACACACCCTGATGTTAAATCTCCCCACCTTGCCAAGGAGATGCCACTGATGCTGGGATTGCTGGGTTGGTTTTTTTTTATTATTATTTTTAGAACTTGGAAGAAGTCCCTGCCAGGGGTGATTCTTCTGCAGGAGCTGCAGTCTGGGGCAGGTTCCCAGGGTGGGAACAAGTGACACCATTGCCAGCAGCAGCTCCAACAGGTGCCACCCTGGAGGCAGAAGTCACAGAATCCCAGAATGGTTTGTGTTGGAAGGGACCTTATGGATCATCCAGTGCCACCCCCTGCCATCGGCAAGGACCCCTTTCACCATGCCAGGCTGTTCCCAGCCCTGTCCAACCTGGCCTTGGACATTTCCAGGAATGGGGCAGCCACAGCTGCTCTGGAAAAACCATTGCAAGGCCTCCCTACCCTCACAGGTTCCAGAAGGGGAGGTGGAGCAGCCCCAAACCTTGGGCCCAGCTCTCTCTGCTCCCTGCAGCAGCACTGAGATGCCTGAGGAGCCCAGTCCATGCCAGTTGGTCCCAATTTTGGGTGGAATGGTGCATTAACTGAACCAGTCTGAAACCAATTTGAGCCCATCTTTGAACACGACTCCTCTCTGAGATTGTTTGGGATAGACCTGATCCTAAAGGGAGCAGCAGGCAGAGCAGACTAAACATGCAATATTAAATAGCAAGTGCTAATATGAGAGCCATTAAACACGAGCTCTCTCCTGCCTCTGGAGCAGCTGGAACTGGGGCTGCTCTCCTGCTGCCGGATCCTGGTGCTACCGAAAGCCAGGCCAGCCACACGTGTATGGATCAAATTGCTGGAATGAAGGAGAAATTCTCTTTCCTGCTGCCAATCTTTCTGACATTCCACCCTCTGCCCCTGCTCTCGGCCGAGGTCCTTTTCCCTTGGGAGGTGTGGGAAGGGCGAGTGTGGCTGTCCAGCTCCTGGGAAGGTTGGCAGAGAAGCTTCTCCCCCAGCTTGCTGGAAAATCAGAGAAATCTTGTTTTGTTTTGGGATGTATCCAAGGGGTTTTGATGTCCTGGGAGGGATCTGCTGGCCTTGCAAAAATTTCTCTCCTCCTCCCTCTCTCTCTCCCCCAGAATTTCAAAGCCACAGCACTGGGATAAACCCAAGAGAGGGCTCCTGGATGGTCACAGTGAAGGGGAGTGGATGCAGAGCACCTGGGCTTGGGTCATGCTGGGAACAGCAGGGACAGGGAGGTGCTGGTGGGGGAAATCACCCAGAGCAGCCTGGAATGAAAACCCCCGAGCTGGGTCCCTGTTTGCTCCACGCTTGTCCTGCACTTCCATCACATCTCACTCCCTCCGGGTGAAATTCCAGGAGAAACTGGACAAACCTTGGTCTGTGTGGGCTGCAACAGTGAAGGAATGAGAGAAATCCTGACCCCATCCCATTGTCAGCAGCACTTGTGGCCTGGGATCCTTGCCCTTATCTGCTGAGCTTTCTCCTGGAGTCTCTTGGTTATCACTTCAGAGCAAACCTTCCACTTGACTCCACACTAACCAATGTCCCATCCACATATCTGTGATTCCTCACAAATTAGCCAGGGCTGGTGGATGGAGAGCCTGTCAGCCTTGCAGCCCTTTTCCTTTTGGGATCCATGCTGGGAATGGAGGTGGAGCCCTTCCTGGTGCTCCTGATCCACGCTCCCTCTGCTTCCTCCATCTCCTCCATGAGGAAACATCCTTTCTTCTTTCCTCTCTCTCACTGCTGAAGGGATTTTTTTGGGTGTTTCAGTGAGGTACAGACATCCCAGCTCTGCAGAGGTGAGGAGTCTTCCCATATCCTGCATCCCAAAAGATGGCACAGCCCAGCTCTCCCAAGTGGCTCCTGCTGGCCTGGGAAGCAGCCAGCCCCAGGACAGGGGTGAGCTGTGCTGGGACAGCAGGGGCAGAAACTCCAAACCCTCCCAGGGCCTGGCTCCATCACTCCTCTGCCTGCCCCATGGATTTCAGTTCAGGAGCAAAACCATGGGAAGGCAGATGGGTGATGGATTTGTCAAAGGGTTTTCATGAGAAGACCTTCAAACTTTGGGTTCTGGTTCTGCTGTTCCAGCAGCACAGCCTTCTGAGCAGAGGCTTCAAATCCTCCTGGAAGCATTCCTGTTGTCCAGCAATTCCCCTAGACTGGCACTGTCAGGGATCCCTTTGCTCTGAGCTTTTCCATTTCACTGACAGCTGCCACAGGAGCCCTGGTCTGTGTCCCCGAGGGCTGGAAGTGCTCTGGAGGCTGAGGACAATGAGCAATGGGCTGGGATGCTGGTGCAGAGAGGCCCTGCACTGATCCCAGAGTTATTAGGGCTGGAAGGAGGCTCCTCCAGCTCACCTGCTCCACTTTATCCCGCACATCAGGCTGGTAAACCATCCCTGTCAGATGTGTGCTTAGCCTTATCCTTGGATATCTCCAGGGAAAGCAATTCCGCAGCGTTCCACTGGCTGAACTCTTGTCAGAGCTATAAAGGTTTCCCTAATGTTTAACTTTCATTTTCTCCACTGCAGCACAGCCCCATGATGAGGCTCTCAGCTCCTGGATGGCTCCTTTTCCCTAAGCCCCCATTTGGAGGAGCTGGGAAGGACTGGGATGAACTGACTCCCCTTGGCTCTGACACAGTTCCAGCCAATTCCCTTTAATTCCAGTTAAGGTAGGCAGAGTTTATGGGATCAGAGCAGGTTTAAAATGTGCTCAGGCAGTGCTCAAATGTGCTCCAGTAAGATGAGCTGGGCTGTGGAGCTGCTGCCTGGCTTGGGGATGAGGAGGGAGTGACCCCTGCGAGGGGCAGGTGGGCACTCAGGGGTCACCAGCTCCGTGGGGAAGGGACAGTGGGGAAATGAGACCTCAGTGGGATTTGAGGGTCCTGCCTGGGGGTCCCTCCCCTCTGTCCTCTCTGCACCAGCTCCCCTCCCTGTGGGCACCCACCCTGGCTGGAGTTTGGGATCTGCAGGGACACCCCTGTCCTGCCTGCAGAGAGGGGGATTTGCTGGATCTCAGCTCCCTTCCTTCAAAACTCCCCTTCTGGGCTCTTCCCAGCCCTGGAACATTCCAGGCTGCTGAGAAGGAGTGGAGGGGCAGGCAGGGATGCCTGGAGTGGGGGTGAGGGCTGGGTGGGGGCTGCACTCCCCAAACTCATCCCCTGTGTCAGCTGAGCTGGGACAGCTCCAGTGCTCCAAACACCGGAGAGGGAGACTGGAATGGAACAGGGAAATGAGGAAATCCCAAACTCTCCCCACATAAAAAGCAGTGGGGAAGAGGTTTTTTTGGCAAATGAAGCAGTTGCAAGTGGCTGCATTTTGACAAGGATCCTCAAACCCCTTGGAAACGCTCCCAAGTGAGGACAAGGTGGAACTGATGGCATCAACCTCCAGTTATGAACACGACTGCAGGATGAAGTAGGTCGATCTGCCCCCTGCCAGGTCCTGGAGGGGCTGAACTCATTTCCTGCCATCCCAGAGGTTATCAGAGATGGGGAAGGTGGGATGCAGGGATGGCACAGGGCAGAAACGGGGCTGGAATCCACCAGGGGTGGTTGGAAAAGCGTGGGAATGGGGAGTGGGGAGTGGGGAATGGGGAGGCAATGCCAGCAGGGCTGGGAGGGCAATTCTCTCCTTCCACCCACGGGCTCGCTTAAGCTCTCACCTGTCAATCATTCCCTTATTGCCATGAATCCTAAATCCACTTGCAGCTTCTCTCAATAAGACAGGAACACGCACCTTCCCGGAGTGAAACATATTAGAGCAGTTTGTCACCGCCTCATCCAGGAGGGATTAATTCCCAAATCATTTCCTGACATGTTTTATCGGCACTTATTAAAGCAGGAGCTGCGTTGGGCAATCCTTGGATAAACGGAGCCATAATTTAACACCTCCTCCGTCCTATTAGTGAGGAGCAGGATTTATTTTCTCAGTGCAGCTTTAATTATGGAGAACACACGCAGGGGATGGAGGCAGCTGGATCCTGCAGGTTAGGGATGAATCCTGTGGAGCACCTTGGGGCAGGGCACGGGATCTCCCCCGAGCTGCTGATTCCCTGTGGCTGTCGTGTCTGGCTCCAGCTCTGCAATGTGACCTTGGCACCTTGTGGTGTCCTAGGGAGATGTGGAGCACTGGGAATGCCGAGGCTGGCAGGATGCCTGCCTCTCATGCCCTGGGGGAAGCCGAGTTCTCCTGGCTCCCCATGGCTGCACCAGCAGCAGGAGCCACTTTGCCAATGGAAAAGGAGTGTGGCCCCAAATCCCTGCTCAGCTGAGCAACTTGGAGTTGCCTGACTGGGTTTTCTGCAATCTGGCAACTCTGTGGCTCACTGGACTGAGAGAACTGGGAAATCTGTGCTGCCTGCAGCTCTGCTGCTCTCCAAGGCTGGAATCCTTCCCCCACTCTCTGCTCTTCCCAGGTGCTTTGAGTGCTCCCACTGCAGCTGGGAATTCTGCACAATCACCAAAAGGTCCAGCAGTGCTCCAGGCCCTGCTCAGAGCGCTATCAGAGGACTGGGAACACAGGGATTGGGATTCCAGCTGGTTCCACAGGAGCCTGGCTCTCTGCTCCTGCAGCCTGTGTTCCTGGGGCTGTGATCCCAGCCTGTGGGGATGCTGCAGAGCAGCACCAGGGAGGTAGAGAAACCCCAGGAACTGACCCAGGGCCTCCTGGAAAAGATGGATCCCTCCTCCCATGGCAGGAGTTCATGACTCTCCTGGCAAATATCACCAGGAGCTTGTCAGGAATCCTCCTGTTCCCCCAAGCACCTCCGTGTTCTGCTCTTTTCCATGAATTGATTTTCGGCTCTGGAAATTGTCTTTTCATTTCTGCATCTTTGTTCTCTGTCTGGGGGGTCTGGGGGCTGCCTCCTGCTCCTCAGACACATCTGGTGAGGCAGGGATGTGTCCAATGGCTCTGGGAATGGGGATGCAGAATCCAGGCCCTTGGAACATCTGAGAACCTGTTCCTGATGCCACCTCTCCAGGGAAAGCGCCAGGGACGCTCGGCACTGGTGCCAAAGGATGCAGGAGATGTGTCCCTGTGGAAGGGCTTGGGATGCTCCTCAAGGATCCCTGCAAGCTGCCAGAGAAACCAGCTGGATGCATCCACTGCTCCCTCACAGCCACTGCCACTCCATGGAGCAGGAAAAATAACAATCCCACATTAAACTCCAAATTCCAGAGCAGTTTGGGGCTGGGAAGGAGATGCTGGAACACCTCGGGCTGATGTCATTCCTTGCAGTCAGGAGCAGGAGAAACACAATCCAGTTGTGTTCCCCCCTGCAGAACAACGGGGAAAGTCCCCAAGGGAAGATTGGAAACAGGAAAACAACAACAACCAACCCAAAGAACCGCAAACTGAGAGAGGAGAGGGAGAAAAATAGAAGAAAGAAAAAATTAAAAAGGCTAGACAAAAAAAAAAAAAAAAAAAAAAAAAAAAAAAAGCCTCTCCACACTGAGGGGACACCTCAGGGCTCATCCCCCTCAGTGTGGAACAGTTTCCCTCTTCCCCCACTTCCCCCAGCCCCAGCCAGGCTCCTGAAGCCATAAAATCTGAGTTTGTGGCGTGTTCAATCGATTATTCCCTGAACTCCCCAGCTTTGGAGACAGGTAATTCATTTCAGCCCCTCTATGGCTACACGCAAAGAAAAAAAAAAAAAAATCCCCTTTCCCTTTTCCTTCCTTCCCATGTTGCTTCCAGCCCTTTCTCTGCCCCTTTGCTCCCTCCTCCCCCTCTCCGTGCCCCCAGACTCGAGCGATTCCCAGGGAAAGGTGTGGCCATTCCCACACTGAAACCCAAAGCAGGTAATGACTTTCTCACCCCATCCATACTGCTCCAGAAACTCCTGCCCCTCCAGCTGCATCCCTTTATTTCTGAGAGGCCAGGAGGAGGGGGGATGTGCCAACCCCCTCCCATTCCCTCTCCATAAAAAATAAAGGAGGAAGATATAAAGGGAGCAAGTGTTTGCAGGGATAGAGTTTCCGTGAGGCAGAGTGGCTGGGGAGCAGAGGCTCTGTGGTGTCCGGGAAGGAGCAGGTTCCTGACGTCCCGCTGTGCTCTCCATATGGGATCTGCAGGCAGGATGGCTCATCTGCTGCTGCCAGCTCTGGGGAAAACATCATGGAATCAGCATGGGATGCTTCGTGCTGGAAAAGACTTTAAAGCTCATCTTGTTCCCTGCCATGACACCTTCCACCAGCCCAGGTCGTTCCTGTCCAGCCTGGCCTTGGGCACTTCCAGGCATCCTCACAGGGAAGAATTTCTTCTCAATACCCAGTGTAAATGTCCTCTTTTCATTTAAAACCATTCCCCCTTTCTTCTGACCATCTGCCCATGTAAAAAGTCGCTCTCCAAGGAGGAAGGAGGAGCTGGATTGGGTGCCCACTGAAGTTTGGCCACTTCCCTGAGCAGCCTTGGCTACTGATGGTCCCAAGCTGGGCCCAGCTCAGCCCAGGTCCATCCAAGCCCAGCTTTGTGCCAGCTGCTCTCCCTGCCCTCAGAACAGCCACACACTGGGGCCAAGGTCTGGAATGGGGAGACCCAGGTTTAGGGCCCAGCATCTGGAAGGAAACAAAGAGATTTGTTGGGATTTCTCCTGTTCCAGCTACCTGGGAGGATTGGAGCTCTGGCAGCCCAGCGCTCCTCTCATCTCTCACCAAGCTGGGTCATGTCCAAGGGCTGCTCCCGACCCTGGGACAGGGACAGGGACAGGCTGGGCTCAGCTGCTCCGGCGAGCAGGGCAGGGCTCGGACACCCCAGTCCCTATTCTGAGCTCTCTGTCACTCCCTGGGAATGATCTTCACTGAGCTCTGGAAATCCAAGTGCGGATGAGCAGCTTTGAAGGGCTCTGGAACACGGTTGATGGGATTACACCTGGGCTCACCTGACTCCACGAGGGTTTTCATCCTAATGTGTGCTGCCTTCCCGGGAAAGGAGGAGATTACCAGCCCTGACAGCTTTGCTGGCAAAGCCTCCTGCTCTGGGAGACTCTTGCATGGAAACAGGGGGTACAGGTGCTGCCAGCCCACAGCCCTGGGCTGGGAATCCAAGCACAAGCATGTTTCAATCTAGGGAACCCAGGGGCAACAGGAATATTTTGATCATCAAGCCCTAAATATGTTTTGAGATGTTTCAGACCAAGGTCAAAGCTCATCAGTGCTCATACCCCACTCTGGTTACTCCCACTCTTCCCTGTTCTCCTCCAAAGGACTGCTCCTGGATTAAACCTTGCTGACCCTTTCCATGAGCTCCACTTTTCCATATTCCCCACTCTGGCTGCTCCCAGACCCCTCACTTCCCAAAGAAACCCAGCAGAGCTGGGCCAGAGGAGCAGCAGTCCTGGTTTAACTGGGAATGAGGAGCCGTGGCAGAGCTGGCAGCAGCATTTCCATTTCCCAGAGCCCAGAGAAGCTGGGATGGCTCTACAAGGCTCAGTGGCCACTCGACTTTGAGGGGGCTCCGGTGTTTCTGCTGCTCAGGAGCCATCCCAGCTCCTGCCAGGTTTCCTGATGGACTCTGCAAAACTCTCCTGCGCTTCTGAAAATTTGCAGCAGCTCTGCCCGAGGCGAATTCCCACCCAGCTAAACAGGGATGCTGAGGAAGGAGCTGGCACCCTCTGAAGCAGCCCCTGAGGAAAAAGGGAACGTTGCTGACAGTTCTGAGGATGCCTGGCTCCCACACACTGCTCCTTCTGATTAGCTTTGAATCATATTTAATCTGGGGGATTCAGTTTATTCCTGCAGAAATCCCTCCTGCCTGGTGCGGGGAGAACTGCTCCATCCACCGAGGGTCCCTGTCCCTGTCCCCACACACCAGGGACATCTGCCAGGGCCACCAGAGGAGGAGGAGCTGTGGCTCTGGCTCTGCCCACAGGGATGTGTGGGTCACACTCAGTGTTCCCTGTCCTGTGTGGGGGAAAGGAGTGGGAGCTCCCTTCTGGCAGCAGCAAAACCTGGATCGGTGTCGAGCTCAGGGAATAAACCCCTGCAGAATCACCAAGGACTCTCCTACTGCAGCAGTCCCCAATTCCTGCCGTGGAGCAGGGCTTGTGCTGCCTGGAATGAGGGCAGCTCTGTGGGTTCCTCGTGGTTGTGTCACCGTGAGGGATCTGCTTTTCCAATGGGGGGAGTTCAACACCAGTGTGGACCCCGAACTCTGACTCCTATAAGGACCAAAGTGGGATGAGCTGCTCCCCCTTTATTTTCTCTACCAACCACACACAACAGAAGCATTAACTAGGCAAACAAAAATGGTCTGGTGGTGTCAGGAAAAGGAATTTCCTATCCCCTGGAGGGATGGTGGCGCTGGGCCTTGGTCAGGGCTGCAGCACCTTCCTGGCAGTGACCTGGGACAGCTCTGCAGGGCTGTGGGATCCCCTCCTGCCATCCCACAGCTCCATGGCCCTGGATCCCAACCACCGGCTGGGATGCTCAGATCAGCCCAGCTCAGCTCAGCTCAGCTCAGCCCAGCTCAGCCCAGCTCAGCTCAGCCCAGCTCAGCTCAGCCCATCTCAGCTCAGCTCAGCCCAGCTCAGCCCAGCTCAGCTCAGCTCAGCCCAGCTCAGCTCATCTCAGCTCAGCTCAGCCCAGCTCAGTTCAGCCCAGCCCAGCTCAGCCCAGCCCAGCTCAGCTCAGCTCATTCAATGGTAATTTCCCATGAGGAGCTCCCAGCTCACCCATTCCTCTTCCCAGCCAGCCCAGCCTTTGGCTTAGATTTGCAAATGACAAATTACGCTTCTGCCTCTAATTCCAGCTTCCCTGGCATCCTCCATCGGCTCAGAAAGCAGCAGGATCTGAGCAGGCAGCGGGAGCTCAGCGTCTCCTCTGCTCCGGCTCCCTCCCCCTGCCTTAATTGCAGCCTACCGTGGGTTTGAGGTGTATTAAACACACAAATTATCCTGCAAAGCCTCGGAAGTGCTGCTTCCCCAGCCTCTAATGGGAGCTGACAGAGCAAGCAGAGGAGCTGTTAAAGGCACGGCTGTGTCTGGAATGGCCCTGGCGAGTGATGCCTGTGCGGGGCTGGCACTGGGACTGGCACTGGGACTGGAACTGGGACTGATAATGGGACTGGGACCAGGACTGACAATGGGACTGGGAATGGGACTGACAATGGGACTGGGAATGGGACTGGGACTGGGACTGGTAATGGGACCAGAACTGACACTGGGACTGGCACTAGGACTGGCACTGGGACTAGGACTGGCACTGGGACCGGCACTGGGACTGGCAATAGGACTGGCACTGGGACTGGCACCGGGGCTGGCACCGGGGCTGGCACTGGGACCAGCATTGCATCCCCCCATCGTCCTTGTCACGGTCCCCGTGTGCCGGGGAGACCCAGAGGCTCTTGGCAAAGGCTCCTGCAGCTGCACCTGCGCTGCTGATGGGTTGGAGGGAGTTCAGAGGAGAAGCAGAACACAACCGAGAGCTGCAGGGCAGGATTTGTACAGAGACTTTAAAGGGGCGGCGTGACGGCAGCGAGAACAAGCGCTCGAGCACGCCGAGGTTTAATCTCGGGCTCAGACAAAGCTGACGAGGACCAGGAGCAGATTGAACATGCCCACGGGATAAAATCCACCTCTAGACACAGAGGGAGTGATGGAAAGCCATTGGGAGCGTCCTCTGGGAATGATGGAGAGCCATGAGGAGCATCCTCCAAACTCAAAAGCCGAGGATGGAGGCAGGGAGAGCGAGGGAGGTGTTCGGGTCAGCCCAGGGGCTGTAACAAGTGAGGGAAAAGCACGGGAATGAGAACAGAAAACCACAGGGAATAGCAGGGAAATGTCACCAGCAGGGCAGCACAGGGATCAGGGAATGTCGCTGTCCTGGAGCAGGAGGGGGTGTCCTAACCTGGGTTTGATCTCTTGTCCCAGCTCTGCTCCCAGATTCACTCCCAGCCCGCTCTCCAAGGAGTAAAACGAAGCCCAACAGCCTAAATAAAGTCCAGCCTAACGCCGGTGAAGGCACGGGGGGGACAGAGGTTTGTAGGGCAAATCTACTCTTCTCAGCTCAGTAAAGGGCAGCCACTCTCTGGATGCCCATGGAAGCAGACATGGAATGTTCTGCTCAACAAAAATCCAACAAATCAAGGGAAATGGGGAAAAAAGCCTTATTTTCCCAGCTCTCTCATCTCCAGCTGCACCAAGGACTAGAGGGGAAAGATAAATGTGGATCCAGGCAGAGGGTTCAGGGCACAGCTCAGGGCTGCAGGAAGATTTAGAGCACTGAAGTCCAAAGGCAGGGCTGGATCATCACACAAGGAAAGAAAAATCCCTGGGAGTGGAGATCACGTTAAACAATGTGTTGTAATAAGTGTTTTATGCTTTAGAGGAGGAGAGAGAACAGTGAAATCCCCTGTAAGAGCTAATTACTGCAAATTCCTTTTCAATAAAACAAGACCAAAAAAATCCTCTCTTAACGGAAAAATCCATTTAAGGCTCAGCTGAGGTAACCTCAGCTCACGTCCTGGAGCAGCGTTCCTGGGAATCAAACAGGATTTAACTGGAGCTTGGCATGACCTAGCCCAGCTCCTCAGGGAGCCCAGGGGTTGGGGTGAAGGTCTGCAGGGAGAGGGTGAACCCCGGGCACCAAAACCCCAGGGGAAAGGTTTCATTGTGTCACCATGAACTTCTCCGGGAGGATGTGGCAGGGATTTTGGGAATGGGGATGGCAGGAACTTGCAGACACTTCTGCTCTGGGGGCCAGGTGAGCTTGTCCTGGCACCTCCAGGTCCCTGTGGCGCCTCCCCATCAGTTTCAGGCCACTGGGGATGTGTGACCACAGAAAGGAACAGTGGGATGTCCCCAGCCCGTGCTGCTGCCTCCCCCAGCCCCACACGACCTCCGTTGCCTCTTCCAGTCCAACCCAATTAAAATAAAATAAAGCCCTGGATTGGGAGAGGATTTGCCTCTGTCCCTGACACTCTGCATTTCCTGCCATTTGGAATGGGGCCACTTTGGTGGATTTCTTGCACATGGGAGCAATAGATTGAATTACATGAATGTCCAGTGCTGAGCAGAGAGACATTTCTTTTCCACATGTTCCTGCAGCTGCGTGACCCCAGGAAACCCAACGGTGGGGTCTGTCTTGGAGACAAATAGGGATTGTTTTGTGTCCATGTGGAAACCCCCCTCCCCCTCGGCTCCCCCTGTGTGTGTGAGTGTGGACAGGGGGGGATCATGCCCCACCAGGCACGTTCACATCCCAAACAGCACAAACTCAGGATATTTCTCCACCACAAACCCACAGGGTGGGAACGCAGCTCAGGAGCCCCCAGACAGGAGAGCTGTGGCTGCCCAGGAAAGGGCTGGGAGGCTCCTGGCAGAGGACAAGCCCACGGCTGGATGGGGCTGCCATGGATTGCTCCATGTGGTCGAGGAGCCACTGCTCCCTCCCCTCCACCAGGCTGTCCCAACACTGCCCAAACAGGGGGCTGGAAGAGGGCAAAGAGGGGATCGAGGATGCTCATGAGAGGGGGATGCTCCTGCCAGTGGGATGTTCTGGTCAGTGGGATGCTCCTGCCAGTGGGATGTTCTGGTCAGTGGATGTTCTGGGCAGTGGGATGTTCTGGTCAGTGGGGTGTTCTGGGCAGTGGGATGTCTTGGTCAGTGGGATGTTGTGGGCAGTGGGATGTTGTGGGCAGTGGGATGTCCTGGTCAGTGGGATGTTGTGGTCAGTGGGGTGTTCTGGTCAGTGGGATGTTGTGGGCAGTGGGATGTTGTGGGCAGTGGGATGTTCTGGTCAGTGGGATGTTGTGGGCAGTGGGATGTTGTGGGCAGTGGGGTGCCCTGTGCCCTGTGCAGTGGGGTGCTGGTGGCAGCAATATCCCTGAGCCCTCCCAGCTCAGTACCTCAATTTTGAAAAGAGCTGGAATTTTCATGAAAACAAAACAGGGTGAAATGGATTTCCTCTTTGGTTTGTTTTGTTTTAAGGAAAATTGTAGGGTAAAGAGGAAGGCAGGTAGGAACCTGTTGGATGTGGAGCATCGCAACCCAAAGTTGTCCTTCCCAATCTGCTCTCCTGGCTGCTGGCTGAAATCCGTGTCTCCAGCAGCTCGTTTCCCAAGCAGCAACTCAGCAAAGCCCAGGGAAGCCTGGGGCAAGGCCTGGAGCCTCCCAGGGAATCAAAGCCCGCTGGACCCCAGTGCTGGCTCTGGGGTGATGCAGGAGCACTGGTGCCTTCAGGTCACATTCCCACATCGCTGCAGCTCCAGTCCTTAGCCCTGTGGGGATCCAGCAGCATCCAACAGCATCCAGAGCATCCACCAGCATCCACAGCATCACCAGTGAGATCTGGGAGACCCACGGATCCCCACAGACCCTTGGTGAGCAGGATGAGGAGGGGAGGGATCAGGAGCTGAGCTGCTCCTCATCCCGGGAATCTGAGGCTGTGGGATCAGCTGCTGAGCCCTGGGAGCTGCTGGAGGAGGAGCCTCTGGCTGTGCTATCCCTGGCACAGCACTTGCAGCGAGTCTATAAATAGGAGTTTTAAGCACAGCAATTAATCACGGAGTGCTACTGTCCATGGGCTGGGCTGGGTTTAACAGGAGATGTGAGTCCAGCGTTCCCTGGATTTACCAATCCAGCCTCCTTGGCTTTGGGGAACCCTTCCAAGTGGCACTTTGAGGCTGCAGTGTGAGCTTGGGTGGCTGTGGTTTAACAGGGACCAGGCTCCAAAGGCACCGCGGTGTCACCGGCAGGTGTGACCCTCCAGGGCTGGCCTTGGCAGCAGGGCCAGCACAGATCCCTTTGCAGCTGAGGAGCAGGAGGGTCACAGGCACTGTCAGCCTGGGCAGGTCCATCCTGCCCCAGCCTGGGAAGGTGATCACCCACCGTGAGCCCCTAGATATACTGGAATGGATTTGAACTGAAGGAGGAGAGATCTGGATGGGATGTTAGGAAGGAATTCTTCCCTGTGAGAGTGGGGAGGTGCTGGTGAGGACTGTCCAGAGCATCTGTGGCTGCCCCATCCCTGGAAGCGTCCAAGGCCAGGCTGGACAGGGCTTGGAACACCCTGGGATAGTGGAAAGTGTCCCTGCCTATGACAAGGGGTGGGATTGGATGGGATTTAAGGTCCCTCCCAACCCTAACCATGCTATGGCTCTGAGTGTCCCTGACCCTGAGCTCCCTGTAACTCCCAGCCCTTCTTCCCGGACCCACCAGTGCCCATCTCTTCTCCTCCACCAAGCAAAGGGCGAGTCCTTGCGGTGTCCCCCCTCCACTCAGCCCTCGGGTGCTTTGGGGCCGTGCTCGGGAGGGCTCGGGAGGAGCCGTGCTGGCTCTGTCCTGCTGGGAAGTCACTTTTAGCTGCGGGTCCATATTGGCTTCAGTCTGTCGTGCAAAACACCGCGCAGCGCGAGCAATCTGCGCTCCCCCGCCTGACGAGAAATGCTAATTGTGTGCCAAGGAGCTGCCAAGAGCCCGCAGCATTCCCGGGAAAGGGGGGTTTGCCATTGCTCCCRTTGTTGTGGCAGCTGCGGCACAGCCAGCCGGGCTGGGCAGGGCAGGGCAGGGCAGGGGCGAGCGGCTGGGGATGGGATCGGGACCCGAACGGGACAGGGACGAGCGGCTGGGGATGGGATCGGGACCCGAACGGGACAGGGGCGAGCGGCTGGGGATGGGATCGGGACCCGGCGGGACAGGGGCGAGCGGTTGTGCCCACCCGGAGATGGGGATGGGATCGGGACCCGGCGGGACAGGGGCGAGCGGTTGTGCCAGCCCGGAGCTGGGGATGGGATCGGGACCCGAACGGGACAGGGGCGAGCGGCTGGGGATGGGATCGGGACCCGGCGGGACAGGGGTGGGCACAGCAGGTCTTCTTGGGCTGAACGTGTCAGCTTTGCATAAAATATGAAGTGAAAATTCTTCTCCCTTCAGTTAGTCCCTCGTCTGCCAGCCCTTGGCGGTGCCTGCATCCTGCTGCTTCCCAGCCTGGAGCCAGAGTTTCCCCAGAGCTGGAGGCACAGGATGTCCAGGGCAGAGCTACAGGGACCCCTCTGTGCTGGGGGACATGTCCTGCTGTGAGAGTTGGATGTGCGACACGGGATTTTAATCTCCGGGGGTCAGGGATAGCGAGAGCAGAGGGAAGGTGGTGGGGAAATCAGAGAGATCCAAAGCACAGGCTCTGAACACCACCAGGAGAAGAAACTCCTCCAATTCCCAGTGATCTGAGTGAGTTGGGAAAAAAAAAAAAAAAAGTGGGAGAAATGATGGCTCTGGTTTGATTTATAAACAGAGAAAAAACCCCACATGGTGTGAAAATGTGGTGCTTTGCTGGGCTTTGCAGGAGAAAATCAAGGCCCTGTTTTGCAGAACCACAGAATTTCAGAATCCCAGAGTGGTTTGGATTGGAAACAACCTTAAAGCTCATCCCGTGCCCTGGACAGGGACAACTTCTGCCATCCCAGCTTGCTCCAAGTCCCACCCAACCTGGCTCGGAAAATTCCAGGGATGGGGCAGCCGCAGCTTCTCTGGAGAGTCTGTTCCAGCATCTCCCCACCCTCCCAGTAAATCATCCTGGCTTCTCCCTCGTGGGCTGGGAAACAAGAGGAGCCTTGATGGATTCAGTGCTTTTCCCTCTCTGTCCTTCCTCGCTAATTTGCAGCAAAGGAAGCAGATAAAGTTTGATAACTTGGAAGGAGAGAGAGTGAGAGAGAAGCCGCCCCAGTTTCTGCTCCTGGCGCTCCCCCCACTTGCAGGGAGGATAAATGAAGTGCTCTCCATTGCCTGCTCATCTGCCACCCTCCAGTGAGTCTGTCATGGGCTCATCTGTGTCTAAATTAGCTTTGCACAGCAACGCCGTGTACAATTATTGCTGTCAGCCTTTGATCTGACCAGTTTATCTCATCAGCTTGTCAGGCTTCATTCTCCAACCTTTCTCTCCTCGGTGCAGCCACCAGAGCTGCCCAGGCTCCCTTGGAAAGACTCGGGGCTCACAAGGATCTCCTGAGGGATTTTTAAAAGCTTGTAGTCAGAAAAATGGGTTACAACAAGCCTGGCAAGGCAGAACAGAGCAGCAGAATTCCTGCCATTTCTAGGCCATTCCTCATTCAGAACCAGGGAATGACATTTTTTGGGATTGGCAAGAGGCAGAGGACCCAGTGCTTGGAGCGTGGTGACATCAGTTCACGGGATTCTCCCAGCAGTGTTTGACATTCCGGCTTCTGCTGTGAAGGCTCATGGAAAAAGCATTTCCATTGTCTGGGAATTCTTGTGCAGGAGGGCTGCTGGGAAGGGAACCCCAAAGGGATGCAGCTGGGATGGATTAATTAGGGATTCCAAGGAATGGTCACCTCTTCTAGCACCTTGTTCCAGCTCCAGGTGTCCCACAGCTTTCACCGAGGGGGAGTCCTGTGGGAGGGAGGCACCCGAGGCCGTGTGAGCTGCAGGGTGAGGGATGGGAGGGTGCCAAGCATCCCAAGGGATGCTCATCCCACAGCCAGGTTCCACAGGGGCTGCTTCCCAATCCTGCAGAGCAACGTTGGACACACAGCCCTGGCCAGGCTGCTGCCCCTTCCCAAGGTTTCTGTCCCACCCCCCAATTCCTGCTGCCCCTTCCCAAGGTTTCTGTCCCACTCCCCAATTCCTGCTGCCCCTTCCCAAGGTTTCTGTCCCATTCCTCAATTCCTGCTGCCCCTTCCCAAGGTTTCTGTCCCATTCCCCAATTCCTGCTGCCCCTTCCCAAGGCCTCTGTCCCCTCTCTCCAGTTCGTGCTGCCTGCCCAGCAGACCCTCTCCTCCAGAATCCTCTCCCTTCCCTCCTTCTCAGCTTCCCAGGCTGTAAAAATTCCTTTATTCAGGAAAAGCAGAGGGATGGACCTCTCTCCACCCTGGAAGTGTCACTCATCCTCTGCCACCACCCCAGGGGTGGCTCTGTGGTATCCCCTCCCCAGCCTGGTATCCCCAATCTGCTCATGGAGGGTGAGGACACGTCCCCAGCCCTCCACCCCTCCTGCCTCACCCCCTTCCTGCTGCTCTTTGATTTTCCACAGTTGTGACTCCTGGATCCCCACATCGTTATCTGTCCTCCTTCACTCCCACAACTCCTGGAGTTCTGTCTGCTCCAACCCGTGAATATTCCGGACTCTGAAGTTTCCCAGCTCCAGATGTTCTGGCCAGACCAGAGGGAAAAAAAAGAAAAAAAAAAACACCCAAAAAAGCCTCAGCATTAATAAAAACCTTTTGAAAATCCCGAGTCCTATTGCGCAGCAGTGACATCATATCCGTGAAATATGAGCTGATGATGTCACAGCTGGGAAATGAGGGATGATTGTTCCTTCTTGGCACACGCTGCTGCTCGGGCCAGACCTGTTAAATAAATGCACATGGCCCATAAACGTGGAGATTAAACCCAGGAGTTGGGAACACAGCCCTGTGGGCACCTGGGCCACGGGGCTTGGTGGGGACGGGGGAGTGGGGAGGGTGCCAGGGGTGGGGAAAGGGTTTGTGTCCTAAATCTACTCCCAAAGACTGGAGAAGGGGTTTGTCTCCCAGTTTTACTCCCAAAGATTGGGGAAAGGGTTTTTCTCCTAATGCTATTCCCAAAGATTTGGACAAAGGGTTTGTCTGCCAGTTCTGTTCCCAAAGGCTAGAAAAGGTTTGTGTCCCAGTTTGTAGAAGACACTGGGAAAGGATTTCTTACCCCTTCACCCCCAGATCTGGAGTGTCTGGATGCCTTTGGGTTTTCCTTTGCTTTCCTCCCCCTGCTCAACCCCAGTGGGTGCAGGGGACAGAGGGGTGGCAGGGGACAGAGGGGTGGCAGGGGACAGAGGAATGGCAGGGGACAGAGGGATGGCAGGGGACAGAGGANAGGGGACAGAGGGGTGGCAGGGGACAGAGGGATGGCAGGGGACAGAGGGATGACAGGGGACAGAGGGATGGCAGGGGACAGAGGAATGGCAGGGGACAGAGGGATGGCTTTGCCAGACCGTCCCTGTGAGCCAGGACAGTGGGGGCACAGCAGAGAGGCAGCAGTGAGAGCCCCTCTGCTCACAGACCCAGCGCTGCCTCCCGTCCCCACCCCACACCTCCCCCAGCTGCCTGTGCCAGGCATCATCCCCCCGAGAATCCCTCAAATCCTTGGATTCATCCTCCTCACTCCCATACCCGGGCTGACAGTCCTGCCAGCTCCCACACTGGAGATTTAAGACATGGGAAGCAGCAATCCATAAAATCCCACCACTGGATCCCCCAGCCTTCCCAACCCAGACCCTCCCTGGCACGGCAGGATCTGTTATCCAAGCACTTCCCTCATCCACACATTCCCTTCCCCCGTGTGTGCAGCCTCCTGATGGAGGAGCACATTCCATGGAAAAGGGATATTTTTTGGGCTATTTTTTCCATCTAGGCTGTGCTGACAGTGACAGACCTCTCGTTTAAGCTCCCAGCTGGATTTTTGAATTTGGCCTTTTCCCTCTTTCCATTTTGGGCTCATTGTTTGTGCTGGGAAGGATGTGCCAAGCGAGAGGGGAACGTCTGCCGAGGTGTCCATCAGGGAGATCCCAGGGGATGGGATGTTATCTGGGAATTTAATAATCCTTCTTGTTCTTGCTTGATCAAACCAGTAGCATTTCTTTTTTATTATTTATTCACTCATTCCTTAGGACAGGCTTTGATGGGACAATTTCAGTTCCAAAAGTTGGGGGGAAAGGAAAAAAACCCAAGCCTGCCCATACATTTTTTCCAGGAAGATTTTGTTTTGCTGCTCCAAAAGTGAAAATTTCCTTGTCTTCTCACTTAACACGGGCTCATATTTCCAAAAATATGCCAATCATAACAAAAGAAGTGGAAGGAGGGAAAGCAAAGGCTGCAGCTGAGATAAAACGCTGGGACCAACCTGTGCTGACGCTGTTTTCCTTTCTTAGCTCCATGGAAAAGGTATTTTTATGTTTTAGCCCAATGCAGATTTAGTCTTTTTATTTTATTTGAAATCTGAATTTTCAGCAGGCAGGAAACTGTTTCTTTGACAGCTTTAATCAGAAATCAAAGATTTGATCATGCAGGGAGATGGAATTTCAACTTCAAAGCCCCGGCATAAGAGGTGGATGCAGGTACCGGTGTGCCGTGGAAATGGGAAGGGTGATGGGAGGCAGCGCTGCTGGAGGAAATTAAAGGGGGACACAGCACTGGGGAATGTTCCTAGCAACGAGAAGGAGCCTTCAAAAGGCAGGTGCTTAATTCTTGTACAAAACAGGGCAGCAAATAGTGATTAGAGCCCAAAAGCTCCTTGCTGTGCAGCCACAGTGGCCAGGCAGGGCTGGAGGCTGGGGAAGGGGGAATGTGCTGGCTCCTGCTCCTCCAGCTCCTTGGCAGAGCTGGGCTTGGAAGCTTGGCTGCACCTGGCAGCCGGTGGCAGACCTGTGGCAGGGGAATGGCGACAGTGGTGGCACCCACAGCCAGAGGCAGCTGTGGCCACGGAGCAGGGCTGGAGCTGGGGCTGGTTCTGGAGCTGGGGCTGGTTCTGGAGCTGGGGCTGGTTCTGGAGCTGGTGTTGGTGCTGGAGCTGGGGCTGGTTCTGGAGCTGTTTCTGGAGCTGGTGTTAGTGCTGGAGCTGGGGCTGTTTCTGGAGCTGGGGCTGGAGCTGGTGCTGGTTTTGGGGCTGGTTCTGGNGGAGCTGGGGCTGGTTCTGGAGCTGGTGCTGGAGTTGGGGCTGGAGCTGGGGCTGGTGTTGGTGCTGGAGCTGGGGCTGGTTCTGGAGCTGGTGCTGATTCTGGTGTTGGTTCTGATACTGGTGCTGGTGTTGGTGCTGGAGCTAGACCTGGTGCTGATTCTGGTGCTGGTGTTGGTATTGGTTCTGATTCTGGTGCCGGTGTTGGTATTGGTTCTGATACTGGTGCTGGTGGAGCTGGACCTGGTTCTGGTGCTGATTCTGGTGTTGGTACCAATGCCAGTGCTGGTGCTCAGCTGGGACAGGCACAAATTCTCTTTCCCCACTGGCATTTGTGTTTCTAAAACGAGTCCAAAGTAGCTGAGGATCACTCTGTGAGGTCCCTTTCCCAGGATATTTTTATGGGATAAATATATATTATTATAAATATAATAAAGAATAATGAATATATATATTTCATTACATACAGTTGGAGGCAGAAAAGGTGGAATGGAGAACTCGTCCCATCCCCCTGGCCTCAGAGCACCCCGGGATGGGATGGGATGGGATGGGGTGGGGTGGGATGGGATGGGGAGGTGGCTGCAGAGCCCAGCAGGAGTCCCACAGCTCCCAGGAGTGATGGGCAGTTCCTGTGCCAGAGGCTGCTCTTCCCATTAGGAACTGGATGGATATTTCCCTGAGCTGGAGAAACAGTGGAAAACGGGGCCCCAAATCCAGCACAGGAGCCACCCCTTGGAGGCAGCGCTTCCCGTGCTGGGTCTGACCAGGAATTCCTTGGTTGTGCATGGAAAAAAGAGTTTTGCTTGAATGATGTCCTGGGGTTTGCTTTTCCAGGCTCACTCCCTGGAAGGAAAGTGAGGTGTCTGAAAGCTGGGGATGTTCTGCAGTCATTGGGAAAAAGAAATCTCATCCATCCATCCATCATCCATCCATCATCCATCCATCATCCATCCATCATCCATCCATCCATCCATCCATCCATCATCCATCATCCA
>PYHW01010586.1:18416-29334 GCA_013186435.1 Turdus rufiventris | reverse complement strand
TGCTGAGTGTTCCTGAGCGTTCCCAAGCATTCCCGAGTGTTCCTGAGTATTCCTGAGTGTTCCTGAGTGTTCTCAAGTGTTCCTGAGCACTCCTGAGTGTTCCTGAGTGTTCCCAAGTGTTCCCGAGTGTTCCCGAGTGTTCCCGAGTGTTCCCAAGTGCTCCTGAGTGTTCCCGAGTGTTCCCAAGTGTTCCCGAGTGTTCCCGAGTGTTCCCAAGTGCTCCTGAGTGTTCCTGAGTGTTCCTGAGTGTTCCTGAGTGTTCCTGAGCGTTCCCAAGCATTCCCGAGTGTTTCTGAGTATTCCTGAGTGTTCCTGAGTGTTCCTGAGCGTTCCTGAGTGTTCCTGAGTGTTCCCAAGTGTTCCTTTGGCCACATCCAGCACATCCTGCAGCAGGAGCAGCCCTGCTGGGCTCCTCTCAGGAAATCCTTGCCCTCCCTTTGGAAGCTCCGTGCAGTGCCTGGAGCCCCCAGTGATGTTCCTCGGGCTGCAGGCGATGCTGATCCCTGCTCAGAGCCCGGGATGGAAGGCAGCAATCCCACATTCCAGGGGGGATTTCAGCAAGGCATCCCTGAGCCTCTGCCCTGATGGGTTGTTAATCCACAGCCAGTGCATCCCCCTTGCCAGCTGATTCCTGGGGCTCCCAGCGTGCTTCCATCCCGCAGACACCTCCTGGCAGCCCGTGGTTTCCTGGGATCCCCTGGGAATGGAGCAGGGACTGCAATAATCCCCCCCAGCATCCCCCCCGGCCCCAGAGCCGCTGGCAGCCGCAGTGATCCGCACATTACGGGATTTATATGAAGTGCTGCTGAACAAGAAAGATTTGAGGGGGTTTAGCAGCTCGCTGGGACAGGGATGAGCTCAGAGCTTTGGCTCGTGCGCCAAGCTGGGCTGGAGTTTAAAGTCACACACCAGGAGAGGCCTGGGGAGAGCAGAGGTGGCTCCTCCTGTCCCCATGGCACTGCCAGGACCTGCAGCAGGGCTGGCACCTCACGAGGCCATCCAGTATTCCAGAAGTGCCCTCAGAGCTTGGGTTTATTCTCTGAGCTGGGGTGGAGTTTAAAGTCACACACCAGGAGAGGTCTGGGAGAGCAGAGGTGGCTCCTCCTGTCCCCACGGCACTGCCAGGACCTGCAGCAGGGCTGGGGCTGCACAAGGCTGTCCAGTGCTCCAGAAGTGTCCTCAGGTGACAAAGCTGGTGACAAAGGATGTGCTGGAGTGATGCTTTACCTAGAGGATGGGGACAGAGAGAAACTTGTGTGTGCTCTCATGCAGTGCTGGAATAAGCAAAGGCCCCCTGAATAAGAAAGATGATTTATGCAAACATCAGCCTTGTACCCACTCATGTCCTGCTGCTGCAGCCCCTTCCCTGCCCCCCAGGACACGGCTTTATTCCCAGACATCAGCTGGATTTTCCCTGGCTACGCAATCTCCTCTTGCTGGAGTCTGACCTGGAGCTCAGCTCGGGGCTCCTCAAAAACCAACCCAGCCCTGCCTGAAAAGGAGCAGCAGCACCCACAGAACCCCGAGGCAGCGCTCAGGTCTCACCAGCAGGCTGGAATCGCATCCATCAGGAGTGAGGAGCTGTGGGATTAACCCCCTTGGTGGCTCCTCACTCCCTTCAGACAGAAAAGCTTTTAATAGGTCAGCAGATAAAGAGGCAGCAGCACAAACATTCCTTATCTGCCCTGCCATGCCTGGGCTCTGCAATACAACTGATCCCTGCCATGTGCAGCCCCACTCCAGCGAGTTTATCTTCATTGGAGGCACAGTCATCCAGCGAGATTGGGATGTAATTACCTCCTGCAAACCCAACTGCAAATCTTCCCAGCCAGTCATTAGCTCTGAGACAGGCAGACAGGCAATTACAGATGAATAAATGACTGAGAAATGACTCCAGGAGCCTCTCAGCCCTGCTTCCACCTCCAGCTCACAGTCTGAGGCGCAGCTCTGAGCTGTACATCAGGCCCACCTGTGCCTGGCACGAGCCTCTCCCGATCCCACTGCCCTCCCCAGAGTCCCACAGGCTCCCCCACACCTCCCTCCCCATCATCCTGGCAAGGGCAAATCCCCCAGCTGCCTTTCCACAGTCTGGATGGACCTGGATAACCCTGATGAGGCCCAACACCTCCTGAGCATTTCACTCCTGGCTGAACTCCCCTTTTCCCTTCCTCCCTTCTCTCCGCAGGTTTTGGAGCCTCAGTTCTGAACGTGTGAAGTCTCCCAAACAGGTGAGCCATAAAAAAGCTGGAGAGCTCATTGCAGGGAGGCAGCAGCAGCACGGGCTCGTGATTGGAGCAGGCAGCAAGCCAGGACACTTGGGATCAGGACCTGGTCCAGCAGAAACTTGCTCAGTGGCCCTGGAGAAGGGGCAGAGTGGAGTCCCCCAAGAGCTGGATTCCTTTCACAGCATTTCTGGAGGTCCCAGAGGGGCACAGAAAGTCCCGCAGAGCTTTATGAACAGCTTTCCCTCCACTAGGATCACCCACCTTCCTCTTCCTCTCCCCCCTGGGAGCCTGAAGCACCTGGGCACTTCCCAAGCCTTTCCTAAGGATGCATTTCCCAGCTCTGCTCTTTCTGAAGCTCTTTTAAACAGGCAAATGGAACACTCCCCACACAGACCCTCCTAAAAGCTTCCCATTAATTCCTCCCTGGTGGTGCCAGCATTCCCAGTTACCCACTGGAGCATACTGGGACGGCCAGCACCGCATCCCAAGCCTGCATCCCTGCTCCCCCTCCTCCATCCCGGCAGCCGCTGGATATTTTATCGTGTGTGATTATTTCCTTAACGAAACGCAGGTATTTGCAGCCCGGAGGGTTTTCCCCACCGGGAGGCTGGAATAACATCACGGAACAGCATCGGGCCTTGGGAATACCGACAGCATCCTTTGCTGGGGAGATGGCGGTGCTGGCAGGAGGAGGAGCAGCTCAAGAGGTTGTTTGATTGTCTCCTGGTTGTGAAAAAAGTCAGCTGGTTCCAGGGCGAGCAGAGCAGGAGGGAGATGCGGGGAAGGGGGGGTGACCTGCTGGCGATGGGAGAGACACTTCTGGCACAGCTTTGGCCAGATGGAAGGCTGGATTCCTGGCGAGCCAGGGCTGTGGGTGGCCAGGTCTCCCTGGTGTCCCACAGGAGGTGTTTTGTGGATGCAGAGCCTCCTCCCAGCCCAAACAGCTCTTTTTGTCTCCTGCAGAAACCTCGCCGTGCTTGGGATGCTCAGGGGAAGGTGCCTCACCCCACATTCTCCTTCTCGGTGATCCCACACCTACAACAAGAAAAATTCACCTGGCTCTGGGGTCCCAGCCGGGCTGGAGCTCGGGGGGGACCTCACAGTTTCAGGGGGACCACAAGCACCTGGAAGGGGATTGTAGCAAGGTGGGGGCCAATTGCTGCTGCCCTGTCCCAAGTGAGAAAGGAACACAGCTTCAACTCACACAGGAGAGCCTCAGACTGGGTATTAGGAAAAAATGTTCTCGCTGGAAGAGTGGTCAGGCCTTGGAATAAGTTGCCCAGGGAGTCACTGTCTCTGGAAGTGACCAAGAGGGTCTGGATCCCTTGGGGCCAGGGTTTAGGGGTGCTGACTGTGGGGCTGGGTTGGTGTTGGACTTGAGGATGCTGAGGGTCTCTTCCACCTTTGATGATTCTGGGATTCTGCAGGACACCAGGCAGCTGGGACCCTTCCTGTGCTCCCAAGAGTCCCTTCCCAGCCCTGGCAGTGCCTGTGACTGTCATGGGCCTCCTGCACCACGGGGAGATCACAACCAGATTTGGGGACATGTGTCCCAGGGAACCCCTGTGAACCCTCTGTCCAAGCAGGGAGCATCTCTCCCAGCTCCTATCCCAAATCCCAGAGAACTGAGCCTCACACCACCGGGATCTGGGCTTGTGGGATGCTGGGGAGGCTGATGAGCAGATTTGGGGCGTTTCAAGCATAGCTGGAGCTGCTTTTCTTTTTCTGGACCACACAGACCCTCCCTGAGGCATCATGCCTAGAAAAGTCAGAGCACTGCAGGATTTATGGGCTCAGGGAAGAGCTGGAATTCAGTTCTCTGTCCTTGGGATCCTGCTCAGGAGCTCCAGTGTGGCCCTGTCCCCATCCCAGGAGGGGGACAAGGCACTGCCCCAGACACACAGGGACGTGGCTGGGGGGTGTCACCTCTCCAGCAGCTCTGGGGACCCTCTGTGCCCCTGGAAGGCCATGCTGGTGTTTCCCACTGAGGGCTGCATGAGGTGACACGGGGTGGCAGAGCTCAGCCCAGGGCATTTCTGAGCAGGAATATCCCTGGGGATTGGTCAGGGAATGACTGCAGCCATGGTGAGGTGCTGCACCATCTCACAGCATCCTGAAAGGGCAATAAAACCCTCTGGGGACACAAAAAAAGTCCTGGTGTTCTGACCACAAAGGCACTGGGGAGCTGGAAACACTTATCCCTGTCAGTGCCTCGATGAGCAGCAGGGAGCTCTGCCCTGGGCTGGCTTTGGCACTGACAAAGGGGGTCCTGCAGCTTTGTCCTGCCCTGCCCTGGCCCTGGTGGCCCACAGGGCTCCCGGGAATGCAGGAGCTCTGCCAGGATCCAGCCAGGGGCTGGGCTTGGCGCGGGAGGAGAGAGGGAGAGCAGTCCCTGCGAGGATGAGGCTTTAGATCATGGAAGATGGCTGTAGAACCAGAGAAAATCTGTGAGGAGACAGTCAGGATTTGGGAAAGGGGGAAGAGGGCTGTCCACCTACAGGGAAAACTGGATGAGGATTTGGGGCTCAGTCTGGCGCTGCTGCAGTGACAGGAGAGCAGGAGCAGTTGGAGCACAGCACTGACTGTCCCTGCACTGCTGCCCTGGGCTTTCCCTGCTGCTCCTCATCCCTGTCCTTCCCCTCTCCATCACTCCATCACACCTCTGTGTGTGCTTCCCTCTCCACCTGAGCTCAGGGAGGTGCCATGGGACATCTCTCCATTGCCACCAGGCTCTGATGGCGTCACATTCCAGCCAGGCACAGCCAGCCCCTCTCAGGCCACTCAGCTGTGAGCTGGGACACAAAACACAAAACACAAACCACAAAGCACTGGTGAGAGGCTCATCCTTCAGACCTGGCCCAGGAAACCAGCTGGGATCCTTTCACAGGAGCCTGAGCAGGAGGTGAGGACACTTCTGTTCCCTGGAGCCTGGCACAGGGAGGATGGATTTTGGCTCTCTGCTGTGGGCTGGGGCTGTTTCCTTGGCTTCCCACCTTCTCCCAGCCCTTAGTGCTGAATCCCTTTCCCTTCCCTGCACTCCTTCCTTCCAGCACGCTCCCGGTGCAGCACCTGGAACGTGGCTGCTGTACCCTTGGGCAAGGCAGGAATATGGAAATGTCAGTGTTATTTGCAAGGCAATAATGTTTGGAGCTGCTGAGGTCACTCCACATTAACCTGCTGATGACACTGTTTAATCTTCCCAAGAGGATGGAATCAAAGGGAAAACACAGCCAGCTCGTTCCCAGGAGCGTGTCCTGCACTCGGGGTTGCAATCACAGGAATGCGGGCTGTGTTTGGACTTGGCTGGGTTAGGAAAGGCCTTTGCAGAGCTTTGTTTATTCAGAGGTTAATGCAGCACTGGCAGGGAGCTGCCAGCCAGGGCTGGGGACAGCAGCTCCTGTGCTGGCCCTGCCGCCTTTCCTGGCACAGCACTGTTCAGGTGAGCACCCAGAAATGCAGCTGAGGGCTTTTTGCTGGAACATCTTCTGCTGGATAAAGAGCTGGAAGAGCCTGGAGTGTTCTCCTGTATTGCTCTCGATGTTCACTCCTGAAAAATCCAGGTGTGGTACTCATCCTTTAAAGTCACCCTGGTCCTTTTAAGTCACCCTTGCTGTGGTCCTCACCAGGGTGGGTGAGGCTGAGGTGGTTTCAGGGCTGTTCACTCCACACTTATTCCTCTGGGATTTCCCCATGCTGGCTCTCATCTGTCTGAAATGGCAATTTTTGTTTGGCTCTGCCAGGATATGTTTGCAATTCTTTTTTCCAGTTCAGAGTCTTTAGTGTGTTCTCTAGACCCAGGCTGAAGCACAAAAGGATTTGAAGGCATTTTAAGGCACCCCTCAAGCTCCTCAAGAAACTGCTCTGGCAATTTTTAGGACTTTTTGCTAATTGTTTGTCAGCGGGACAATTTCTCAGTGATGCTGTCACTGACAGAGGGCACAGGGGGGTAAGTCCCAGAGCCAAGTCACAAAGTCACTGCAGGAACAGCTGTCATGGATTTATATTTGCCATCCACCGCTGAGCTGGGATTACAGCTGGGAATTGTCTCCATCAGCCACAAGGCAATGTTACTGAGGTCCATGTATGAGTTAGCAAGGAGCACAATCAGGGATTCTCAGAATGGTTTGGGTGGGAAGAAACCTTAAATCCCATCCAAACCCACCCCCTGCCATGGGCAGGGTCACCTTCCACTGTCCCAGGTTTCTCCAAGCCCTGTCCAGCCTGGCCTTGGACACTTCCAGGAATGGGAAGTCCACAGCTTGTCCTTGAAGGAAGACGAAAAGCAAACACGGGGCACATCCAATTCCATGCCCAGAGCTGGGAAGATCCAAGCTGTGGTCACAGTTCTGCCCCAGAGGCCAAGGCTCCTCTTCTCCATTCCCAGGCTACCAATTCCTGCTGTCCTTGCACTTCGCTTCTCTTCCCACAGAAGCTGTTGAGGCAGTAAACTCTTGTCCGGGAGATTTTACAGAAGGGCACCAAGAGCTCCCATATCTGACCTGAACAACCACGGCCATGGCAGGAGGCAAATTATCTTTCCTCAATCCCTTTCCATGGAATATGGCAAATAAAAGCTTGGGAATTACCGTGGAGGCAAGAAAACCCTTCAGCACGGCTCTGTGCCTGCAAATCCAGGCTCAATTCCCCACGTCCCAAAGGAGTCTGTGCCAAAAGCAATCGGATGTGGGGCACGACCTTTGTCAGCGCTTCCGACGCCCTTTGTTGGTCACCTCCATAAGCTCCTGCCTGGTCTTTAGCTCACAAAGGGAAAGGATCTGATCCCATCCTCCATAAACACCGGGAGGATTCCACGGGCTGATGTGATTCCAAGGGAGCCTGAGCAGGGAGAGGGACTCTGCGAGACAAAGCTCTTGGTTAAACAACATCGATGGCTCAAATATTTGCCAACACTTGCGAATACAAATATTTACGCCGGCAGTGGGAGCCAAGGCAGATTTTTCCTTCCAGATGTATTAAATGTTTCCTTGAGTGTGCAGAACTGGGAAAGGGCTCTTCCATCACTCGCCGGCTCATTTTCCAGGCCACTGGATGCGCTCACTTATTTGGCAAATCTTGCTGTTAACGGGTTTTTCTCAGCTGATTGTCTGGACTTTCCTGCTTTTCCTGACAATCCTGGGCAAGGAGGGAGAACAAATGTATTTTTTTTGCAACCCAACCATGTCACCCACGGCCAACTCTCACTGCCAAAGAGGATGATCTGGGGTCCTCTGTGTCCCTTGGATGTGCTCAATGTGGGAAGGGAGAAGGGTCAAACATCCAAGGAAGAGCAGGACCTTAAAGACACCAAGGCTCATTCCTGCTGGGTGCAGCCCATTCCTTGGCACATTCCACAGACTGGAGTGACACCTGAAGCTGGGGGGTGACCGCTGCCACCTAAACTGCCCCATTTCCAGAGAAATGCTCAGCATGGATAAATGACATTATTTTAGAGGTGCCTTTCCTAGGGGAGAGGGACCAGCAGTGCTCCTGCTGCTCCTGTCATTGCTCAGTGGTCCTGGGAATGCCTCTGATGCCAGGACACTTGAGGAGAGAGCTCTGATCTTGCTCAGACATCCACCCTCCCCTTCTATGCCAGAATATTGTGCTTACAATAAACGGGAGGTTTGTTCCCAGCCCCAAACACTGGCAAAGAAAAAAGGGGAAGCAGCAGTTCCCTCCCAGGGAATTGTGGTGCATTCAGCAGCAGGAAGAAAACCACAGATCCAAGGGAATGAGGGGAGGCACTGGACAACCAAACTTCAGGAGCAGGGATTTGCATTTCAGGGATGTGCTACAGGTCCGTTGGAAGAGAAATTAAACATCAGTTTAAGGCCTGGTGTGGTGCAATTCCATGGATAATTATGAAAAGGGAATATTGTGAATGAATAAAACTCCAAATCCCCTTCCAAGCTGTTTGGCTCCTATAAAGTGAAGAAAAGCTCACACATGGTTTTGGTGTGGGTAATAGGGGGCAGATGAGGTTGGCCTTCCTCTGCCAAGGCAAAGCAAATCCAAATGCAGCCTCCAGGGATGAAGTTGTTCATCCCTCTGGTTGGTATCCTGCCTCTGGAATTAATGGGCCCAGAAATCTTCTGGAGAAAGGTTCTTTAACACACAGGCAATGGGAAAAATCCTGTGTGAAATGGGATGGAAAAGCCGGTGACATTGGACAGGAGCTTTGTTTTCCTGCAGGTGTCTCACACTGTCCCAGCACAAACTCCAGTGGGCAGACTGGGAAGGGCTGCAGGATGGCAGGAGACACAGAAACACATTGCAGGGACACAGCCAAGCCAGAAAATGGGAAGGGGCTGCTGTGGCCCAGGGAAAGGTGAACAGAACTTGGTGGATGCTGAGGCTCAGATGTGGGAGGGTGTGGAGGGGTGGGAATGTAGGAATGGGGACAGCTGGGACAAGCTTCCCTAACATCTTCCCACTCCTTGGCTGGCTCTGTCTGGCACTCCCAGCCCTTTGCTCAACGACAGAATGCAGCCTGGCACTTGGATTCACAGCCCCGGATCGGCAGGGGAAGGCACAGCATGCCCTGCACTGGCAGCAGAGATCATCCCTGGGACCGTTCCTGTGCCTCTCGGGGTGGCAGCAGCAGGGTACTCCCTCCTCTCCCTCCTGCCCTGCTTCCCCACACCCTGCAGCTAATTAACCCTTGTCATGCCTGACTGAGAACCGGGAGAGAAAGAAAGCAGGGAGCAGATGATGCTGGGGTGAATCACTGGATAACTGTGTGGTTGAGTGCCTGGGAAAAGCGAGGGAGGAGCGGACACACACCGCTGGCTTTTGGACTGTGACGCTCTCTGGAACCACCCCAGCAGGGCTCAGGGGTCACAAAGCCATGGAATCTCCTGAGCTGCAAGGCACGCACCAGGATCAGAGCTCAGCTCCTGGCTCTGCACAGACATCCCAACAATCCCACCCTGTGCCTGGCAGTGCTGGCCAAACCCTCCTGGAGCTGTGGCAGCCTCGGGGCTGTGCCATTCCCTGGGAGCCTGGGCAGTGCCCAACACCCTCTGGGGGAAGAACCTTTTCCTAAAATCCAACCTAAACCTGCCCTGACGCAGGTCCAGGTGTTCCTTTGCATCTACCCATGGTAGTTTAGGAGCAGCTTCCCTTGGTGAATGTTCTTAGGGTGTGGATGATCCTCCTGCTGCTCCGTGGATAAACCCTGGCTGTTTCCTGGAGAGTGGCCCCTCTCTAACCCCGGGGAGGAAATGAGGGTCTCTGGACTCTGTTCCTTCCTCATTTGGCAACAAAAAAATGGAGATGTTGGGAGGAAACAATCCAGAGAAATGTTTCACAACAGTGAGACACACTCCAAAGTATTTTTGGCAACGTGGTGTGGGAATTTGGCTTGGAGAGATGCTCGGAATCTTGAGACTCCCATAGATACAGCAGAAAGTGGCACCTCCATCCCTTGTGTGTGGAGTGGTTTGGGTCCTAAATGAGGGGATCATCAGAGGCTGAGAATGGAGCTAATGGTGGTCTGAGGGATTTTCTTTAGGGAAATTCCCTGACAATGGTGAACGCTGGGAGCCGTGGATGCTGTCCGTGGGTTTGTTGGCATAGCAGCACTTTAGCTGCTCTTCCTGGAAAGCCGTGGCTGTTTCACACCCAGAAGAGCTCCAGCAAACCATGTGCTGTCCCAGCTTGTTGAAGTGTCTGAGGAGACGGCTCTGGCTGTGCCTGGTGCTGCCTTTGGAGCTGCCTTTGGAGCACAGGGAGCAGCAGCTTCCAGCATCCTCTGGGGACTGGGGTTTCATAGGAAAACAGCCAAGAGGAGCCGGGCTCAGGCTCACAGCACAACTTCAGGGTCCATAAATGAACATCTCTATTGTTTGCTCCTGGATTTTGGAACTTGAGCGTATGGATCCCGCTCCTTTTCTGACCTGGAGCTGTGATAAAGAAAGGATTATTCCCGCCAAAAACATCAGGCCTTGTGGGTCTTATTTAATTAGGAAAAGGGAATAAAACCAATATCCAGTTCCTTGTCTTTAGTTCAAGATACACCTTTAGCTCTGAAAACTCAGGAATCTCTGGCAGGATTCATTTTATTTTTTTGCTAGAAAAACAAACAAAAAATGCTGTTTTCTGGCCAAAAAGCCTGAGCTGTTAATTTCTCCCCTCTCTTTGTTTTCCCCTCTTTCTTTTTTGCATTCTGGGGCTGGTTTGGAGCAGCTCAGAGAGGAGGACACGCTGGATAAACATGGCAGCAGCGGGGTGTTTGGAATGCTCCTCGCTCCGGACCTGCTCCCCACGGAGAGGAGGAGGCTGGAGGGGTGGAGGAATCCGGGTCACGGAGCAGAGGGCAGGGAGAAGACAGCTCCTCTGTTCTCCTGGTGTGTCCAAAGCTTCTCAGCTGAGGAGAGCAACTGGGCTGTGCTGGGCCTTTTATTTTGTGTTCCCAACTTCCCCTTTCATCCCATATGTCAAACAGCTTGGAAGCTTTGATTCCGGAGGCCAAGGAATTTGAACTGCAGGCCCAAATCCCTCAAGCATCTTTTGAGGTTTAAAATCCTGAAGGAAAGCCCAGGGGTGCCTTGAGCTGGGGTGCAAATCAGGAGAGCCTGGGAGGTGGAATTGTCCTCAGCCATTCCTGGGTGGAAAAGTTAAAGAGTGGGGAGTCTTCCCAGGGAATGAGGAACCACCCTCCAAATCCAGAGCTGACCCTTCCAGGGCACACA
>PYHW01010586.1:0-10977 GCA_013186435.1 Turdus rufiventris | reverse complement strand
GATGGATGGATGGACGGACAACGTGTGCTTCCAGCATGAAACCCCAGCTACCCAGGACCCTGCTCCCGGACATTGTCCCAGCCTTTTCCCACAGGGAAACAGGCAGAACTGGTTTGGGCTTTGTGAATCCTCAATAAATTGAATTATTTCAATAAATTAAACTCAAACAAATAAATGCAATTTGGAAAGAAATAATCTTTAAGGGGCTCCAATGGGCCCAGAGTGAGCAGTGGCAATTGGCGCCTGGATTCCTGTCCAGGAATCCGAGGGAGAGGGGGAAGAGCATGGCCAGGAGGTTCTTGAGAGGTTTGGATCCTCCCTCTCCCCTTCCCACCTCCCCATTCCAGTTTGGTTTTGCAGTGGGACCTGCAGGTGGCTGTGCCCTGCGACCAATCGGGAAATGGAACTCGATTTTAAGTTAATTAAAACTGCCCTCTGTGTGTTAATCTTCTTGTCAGGTTTTAATTAAGTGCTGATAAAGACTCAGCATGGGGAGGGATTCCTGCTCCCATCTCCTGTGACCCAGGGAGCCTGCAGGGGATGTTGGAGTTGTGTTGGGGTGACCCCAGGTCCCTGCTGGTGCTGTTACCCTCCCAAAAAAGGGGTGGAATTTGACAATTTTCTTCTCTTTCTCCCTCAGTCCCCAGCAGATTCCCAGCTCTCCTCCCAGCATGGGTCATGCTCCTGGCAATGGCTGATTTACTGCTCATGAGCCAGAAAATTCCGGATAAATGTCAGCTCAGGGTAATCGCCACTCCATGCTGCACGGCCAGACTGGATTGGGAACATCAGGACTGGGACTGGGGCTCTCCATGGACCCCTCAATCCCTGGGGATCTGTCCTCTCTTCCTGCAGGAGGTGGGGCAGGAGGAGAAACCATGCAGAAGGACTCTCAAGATGCTCAGGGCAGTGAAATCCCAGAATCCCCAAATCTCTGAGGTTGGAAAAGCCCTCCAAGGTCAGTGCAGCCTGTGCCCCGTCCCCACCTTGTCACCAGCACTGAGTGCCACATCCAGGTGTTCCTTGGACACCTCCAGGGGACTCCAAACCTCCCTGGGCAGCCCTGACCACCCTTTCCACGCAGAAAATCCTCCCTTCTGACACCCATCAGCCCCAGCATCTTTGCTGTCCTGGGTATTTCAGGAGGCCAGGCTGGATCCCAGCATTTCCCACCACACAGGGGCCTCTCCCACCCCTCTTTCCAATGGCATTTTCCAGCCATTATCCCGACCATTGACCATCAATTGGTACAATTTCCCAAATAATTCCTTGCTACAAATTCCTGTATGTATTTCCATGGAGGCATTGACATTTCCCTCTGGAATGACAAAGAAAGGATCTTTTCCCAGTAAAAGCCATTCCATTCCACCTCTGCTGAGCCCATTTTTGGCTGGTTTTAGGGCAGTAGATTTCCCATTCCACACCTGAGTCCTACATAAGCCCTTCCTTGTATTTTTAAGGTCCCCAGCCAAAATTAAGACATTTCCCATTTTAACTTCCAGCACCTTGTAATGCCTTTAAACAATTACAGATATTCCTTGGAATATCTCAGGGCCAGCCCCAGAGCACAAATGGAATTAAAAGTCGCTCGTGCAGAGCCCGAGCCAGGAATTGCTGGGTCAAAGTGTTCCTTGTCCCTCAGGTTTTTGGGATCAGCACAGGTCCAGCACCTGCATTTAGGATCAGAGAGTTATGGAGTGACGCTGCTTTTAAAATGACTTGTGACTGTTCCCAGCTCGGGGTGTCCCTGCTCCCCAGGATTAGGTGCTGGGGGAATTCTGGAATTGTCTTTCCATTGTGCTCCAGTTCCAGCTACCAGCATCTGACTTTCCCAGTCCTGAGCAGGACCTGTCAATCTCCCAGAGTTTGTTTTGGAGCTAATGGATTTCGGAAGGTTCCCATCAATCTGTCCTGCTCCTCAGCACTCCTGGGAATGCTCTTGGCTCTGCTGGCCAGCACAGCTCTGAGAGGTGGTTTCTCCATCCCAGTCACCAAGATTTATTTTGTACAGGCATTTTCATATGCTGAGGAAAAAAAAAAATGGAGGAAAAGCCACCTGGAATCAATTGTCAGCACAATGGAAGTTGGCATGGCCAGGCTGGGGAGCAAGGGGGGACAATGGGTTATTTCCCACAAATTGCTGTGGGGACAAGCACAACTAGCAGGGACTTAGTGCCAAATCGGATGAATAGGGGAAACTGGAAAAAGAATTAGAGGAAAAAAGATCCCCAGAAAAGTCAAAACCTTTCATCGTAGTATTTTCTGCCGTGAATTTGTTTTTGTTTTGGAGGGACACGGAGAAATCTGCTGGGGCTGGAGCAGAGATTTAAAGAGGCAGCCCAAGCTCTCCTCAGGGCTGCATGTGGAGCTCAGGCTCATGGACACGATTCCTTCCTCCCTTTTCCCTTTCCTGCAGGGTCCCAGGACAAAGCCTGAGGTGGGGAGCCCATCCCTGGCTCTGTGGTGGGGATGTGCCGGACCTGCCCCACCACCATTCCCTGCTCCCACCCCAGCCTTATCTCCCTCCCTCCTGCCCCTGCCCACTGTGTTTATTCCCACCATAAACTTCTCCAGGAGTGACTCTGGCTCTCCTTGCATTTGTTTGGAAGCGCTGTCCCCACTCCTGGCTTATCTCTGTGTGCAGTGATAACAACAACCACAGCCCTCTTTGCTTACAGCACCGGCTCCTTTCAATGTTTCATAATCTAAACCAGCCTCTATCTCCTCTTCCTTCCTCTGGAGAAGCTCTGGGCTGGGAATGGCCAGAGTCGTGCCTGCACTTGGATTCAACTTCTGCAGCTCCCATGGAACCAAAGGAAATATTTGATGCTGAGTTTCTGGGAGAATCCCATCCAAGTGCAGTGGATGTGGAAGAAAGAATTCCTCTATCCATGGGCTGAGGTAACTTTCAGCACCAGGAGTGGGGCCTGTCCTGGGAAGGAGGCACCAGGATCTTCCCAGCGTGGTGCAGGGACTGCATGTTCCAGAGCAGGGTCTGCCTCCCACGCTCTAGGAATCCTCCATCTTCCCCCTGGAATGTCCCTGGGGCATCCCTGAAGCCGAGGGGCAGCACCCATCTCTGTGAGCAGGGACAGGACCCAAAGAATGACTGCAGCTGTGCCAGGTAGATTTAGGTGGGTATCAGGAAAAGTTCTTCCCCCAGAGGGTGTTTGGGCACTGAAAGGGCTCCCCAGGGAATAGGGATGGTCCCACGGCTGCCAGAGCTCCAGGAGGGTTTGCACAATGCTCTCAGGTGCAGGGTGGGATTGTTGGGGTGCAGGATCAATGATCCTGGCGTGTCCCTTGCAGCTCTGGAGGTTCTGGGGTTCCATGATCCCTGTTCCTCTGCCCCCATCCCCTTCAGCAGCTGCACCAGCCGGGGCTTTGTGCTGCTGCCCGTGGGCTTGGGGGCCTCCCTGGCTGCTTGTGCTGAGCACACATCCCAGGGCACGGGGACACACGTGTGACAGGTGGACATGGACGCGTGTGGAGAGGTGAATATGGACACGTGTGTGACAGGTGGATACGGACATGCACGTGGCAGGTGGATGGGGACATGTGTGACAGGTGGGTATGGACACACATGTCACAGGTGGATATGGACACACATGTCACAGGTGGATATGGGCACACATATGACAGATGAATATGGACACGTGACAGGCAGATGGGGACATGTGTGACAGGTGGATATGGACAGGCATGTCACAGGTGGATATGAACACACATGTCACAGGTGGATTTGAACACGCATGTCACAGGTGGATATGAACACACATGTCACAGGTGGATATGGACAGGCATGTCACAGGTGGATGTGAACACACATGTCACAGGTGGATTTGAACATGCATGTCACAGGTGGATATGAACACACATGTCACAGGTGGATATGGACAGGCATGTCACAGGTGGCTGGGGACACACATGTGTGGGGCCACACTCGTGCCTGGCACTGGGGCTGGCCCTGGGCTGTCCTTCCTGCTGGGGTTGCATTCCCTGCCCTCCTGCTGCATTCCTGGGGATGTTCCCCCCTTTTCCCTTCCCCCCCAGGACAGGGGTGTCCCTCCTTGGCGTGGGCACGGAGCACGCGGTGCCACTTGGCTGTCACCGCGTCCCCAGCAGGGATGTGAGCGCTGGCAGGTACTGAAGGTCAGCAGAAGGACATCTCAATTATTCTGTGTCATCCGCGAGGAGCTCGGCGCTTGTCAGAGTCCCAGCGGAGAGCAGTGAAACAGAAACTTGGCTGCAGGAAAAAAGGGAGTGGGGAAAAACATCGGGAAGGAAAGAGAGGGTAAAAAAAGCCGGCTGCACAGAAGCTCAGGTCAGCGGGATTGACAGCTGCTGGGAGATATCTCCATTCCCTGTGCCGAAAATAACACCTCCATGGGCTCCAGAGCTGCGTTCCCAATTAGAGACTGGGCACCAAGCAGGGGGAGAAAAATTCTCCATGATAATTTCAGAGGAGGGGGAGGAAATGGAAAACAGGCTTGGGAAGGAAGCCTGGCTCGCTGCTTCCAGGATTTCCTCAGGATTGTCCTGCGGGTTTCTGCTTCTCATGGCTCTGTGTTCACCACCCCTTTGGATGCCCTGGGAAATGGGAGGCAGCAGCTCTGAAATAACTCTGGGCGAGAGGAGCTGGGCAAGCCAGGCCTTCACTTTGGGATATTTCTATAGATATATTCCTATATATAGAATATATATTCCTCAATATCCCAGTATTTACCCCCAGACCTGGCCATGCCTTACCCTCTGGACCAGGAGCAGTGTCTCCCACTCTTCTGGGGATTCAAACCTGTCTCTTCCATCAGTGCAAGAGGGATAGGAAAGTGTTTCCAGAGGGAAAAGCCTCTGAAGCTCCATGGCTTGGGTCACCAGGAGCTGAGTGGGCTGACCTGGCTGGGAACATCCAGTGGACCCCCCTGCAGGGGCTACTGCTATCAATGAATCAATGAATTAATAAATGGCACAGGCCCTGGCCAGCCAGGGGCCATGGGGGCACCAGGAACTTGGGGCAGGGGGAGAGGCTGTGCCAGAGCCAGCCTGAGAGGCCCCAGCTGCAGAATTCCTGGATGCTGCTCGGAGCAGCTGTGGCTGGACTTTCACACGTGTTCTCTAAGTGAGGTCAGGCTTTCGAAACCCACTGAAAGCATGGAAAACCACACTGTCCCTGGGAGTTCTGGTGTGTGGGAGGTGGATCTGCTGCTGGCACTTCCCCTGGAGCTGGTGGCTCTTGCAGCCTGGGGCCGGTGCTGGCTGGGCAGTGCTGATGGAGCTGCCCTTGCTGCCGGTTCATCCCCCTCCAGAGTTCCTGTGATCCCCTTTGTGCTGGGAATGGGGTGAATGGGGGGCTCAGGCTGGGATGAGTGGAGTTTTAGGGGTGTCCATGGGACGGGATTCGGATGGGATGGGAAGGTCCTGGCAGCCAAATTCATCGGGACTTTTCTCCCCTGCACCGCACCTGACCCCACATGAATTTCCATCTGGGATTGCAGCAGGAGCCTGGAGCCGTCCTCTCCTTTGATGGTGTCTGTTGGAGAGAGGAATAAAGCCAAGGGCTCACCTGCTTTGGAAGGAGGCTCTGCTCGCTCTCCCATCCCACGCTGGAGTCAGGCTCACACGTCGTAAAGCGGCCCTGCCGTGGCACTGCTGCCCTGGAACACGGGGTTGTTTTATGGACCAGGAACGTCTGCACGGAGCCACGGCGGGAGCAGCTGCAGGGATTTCACCTTTGGATCCTGGCAGTTTGTAGGAGCCAGGCAGGAGGCCGAGGAATTGCAAACACATTCAGCTCCAAGGTGCTGGCAGCTCCTGCCTGGCTCTGAGCTGGTTAAGTGCTCTTTTATTGGGCTTCCCTTCCAACAGGTTCAGGGCTGGAGCTCTGGAGGGGCAGCTGGCCTTCCCCATCCTGTCCTTCACCCCACTGGGATTTTCTGAGCGTTTGGGGATGCTGGGCAGGGAGTCTGTGTGTCACCACTGGTGGCTGTTCTGAGCACAGACTGCCCATGGCAAAGCAAAGGCAGCCTCAGGTCTGATTTCTTCAGGACTGGGAAGAGCTGCCTGTTTTCAGTGCTCCCTGGGCGCTGCCCAGAGAGAGATGGAGCAGATCCTGCCTGGAGAACACGAAGCAGGAGAGCAGGGAACAGCAGGATGGCGAGACACGAGCACCTGGAAAGAATTAACACTTCCCCTAGCAAGAGCTTGGAAGGGGAAAGAACAAAGCAGGCGAGGGAAAAGCAGGGCAGAACAAAATGGTACTGGTGGGAAAAGGCATTCCAGCTTCTCGGCAAGGGGGCAGGAATGGCTGAGCAGGGCTGCTGGGCTGGGGGGAGCCTGGCCCATGTTTTCTCTTCATTTCTGACTCTGGTTCTTTCCTCCTCTGTATCCTTCCCTCCATTCCCGGCTTTATCCCATCCCTCTTTAATTCTCTGTTCTCTCTGAATTTTTCCATACATTCTTCTCACACCCTCTTCCCTCTTTTCTGTAAAACAATGTTTATTTCTGTGCCCACTCTCCCAGCAGCCTGGTTGTCCTTTCTCCAGGATGACACCTCAGTGCTGATCCTGACCCGGGAGGTGCAGGAATGGGGATAAACAGAGTCTGATGCATTTAGGGAAATGAATAAATATTCCGAAAATTCCTACTAATTTGAATTTGCCCCTTTTTTTGGAAGGATACCATGCCTGTGTCTCCGCTGGGATGGGGCTCGTCCCCTCTGGGACATGAGGATTCCCAAAGGTTTTGTTTGGAATAACTACTGCTGATCCTCTTGCCCGGCTGCTCTTCACACTCCACCCGCTCTGATCGCACCAATTACTCCAACAAAAGACCAAAATTTGCATTTCCAAGGGAGTTTCCCTCCTCCTCCCGGCGCGCTGTGCCCTCAGCAGGGATGTCCTTCACCCCAGCGGGGTCAATGAGCCATGAGTGGGACTCTTGACAGTCCCGACACACTTCCCAGAGGAATTTCTTTCCTAATGACATTTAAACCGCTCGTTACCCCTTGCCTGTGCCAGAGGTTTGGCTGAGTGTGACTGCGGCTCCGTTATTGCGCAGCATCCCTGGAGCAGGAGCTGGGGATCTGGACATGGAGAAGGGGGAACCTCTCTAAGCCCCCGAGACACTCAGCTGCAACGCCAAATGTCTATTTAACATCTTTTTTTGGCCATTTCCAGCTCATCTGTTAGGATTTTTTGCCTTCCTGAAAGCAGGAATGAGATGAGGTCTCCAAAGAGCTTCTGTTGCACGTCACCCAATTTTCTTGGCCTGAGGTGTTGCAGGATTTGGAGAAGCATCCAAGCCTCTGCGTGTTCTCCCAAAAGCTGCGCTGGTGACAGAAAGGATCTACAGACCCCTTGCACTCCATCTCCCCGAAATTCCCAACTTCCTGAGTTTCTCCCAGCCCCGCTCCGACCCTGAGGTAATGGGGCAGCAGTAAAACATTAGGAGGTACAAATGAACTGCCGGGGATTAAAGCCCCAGCACAGCCTCCTGCGAGGCTTTAAAAGCATCCTGTTTGCAAACAGCTCTGGGGCTGCATCCCGCATTCCTGGGCATTTGCCTTCTCCTGGTTTTTTCATTCACAGGCAGGAATTGCAGCTGGAGCAGCTCACCAGGTCCCGTTCTTCCATCCCCCTGGGGCTCCAGGAGTGCTGGCTCCTTCTGCCCCTTCCCAAGCATTTTGCTTTTCTCTATATTTTTTCCAAGGCACTTTTCTAAACTGCTTCCATTCCAGCTTGTCCATGTCTTTTCCTGGATGGCTTGGGATGTGTGGCAGGTGAGCTGTGCCCTCCAGGGAGGCTCCCGGACACCTCAGGGCATGAGTGAGACCCAACCTCACACACGAGTTGTGCCCAGGGCTCTCCTGAGTTCATTGGATGCCCCATGGGGCTCTCCCAGTGCATCCAGCCTTTCCTTTGGACTGCAGAGCTAAGAAACCCAAATGACCCCATGAATTTCCAGCAGTCCGTGTGGCGATGTTTGGAGTTTGGAGGCTGAGTTCGTGTAGGATAATCTGTGCAGAGAGTGGCTGAGCAGCTCTTGGCAGGACAAGTGGGAAGTGGTTGGAATTGGGAAGCAGCTGGAACTGGGATGTACTGGGGTATTTGGGATCATTTACAGAGATGTTTTTTCCAGGCCCTGCAGCTTGGCACAGAGATTTTTTTGGGAGAGCTCAGGCAGCTCATCCCAGCTACTGCACAGATCTTTGAAGATTAGTCTGGATAACTTTGAAAGGTCTCCTTTCCCCTGGGATTTCTGGGATTCCTGGCTCTGCCTGGAGCAGAGCAAAGGCTGCTGTCCCTGTCTGAGCTGGGAACAGGGATTGGCTCTTGGACCTGTCCTCACAAAGGGAGCGAGGCAAGGCTCCCAGCCTGGATCAGCTGGGCTGAGCTGAGCCAGGCCTGAGCCACAGTGAGGCTTTTCCAAGCAGCTTGGACAAAACCAGAGGCTTGCTCCCTACCCACTGTCAGCAAATCCTCCAGCTGGGATGGGATCCCTCCAGCTGCCCCCGTGCTGCCTCTGCACGCTGGGTGGGCTGAAGCCTTTTCCCAGAGAAACCAGGAATGGGATGGGCAGAAAAGCAGGGACAGTGGGAGATTATTTCACACACCACTTGTAGCTGAGCACCTGCCCCTCCCTGAGTTCCATGCTGGATCTGCTCCTTGGCCTCCCTCTCCCTCTGTTCAATCCACGGGAGCCGGCTCCACCGACATGGAATGTGGGAAATGGGCYGCACATGATGAGGTGCCCCTGCTTCTGCAGCCACCTCAGTGATAACACAGTGTTGATATCTCCARGATTCCCTCATTCTGAGGAAAATGGAGCTTTTCATTCCAGCTGGTTAAAGCGTTTTCCAGAGCTCTCACAAAGGTAACCTGGGAGTGCTGCCTGTATCCAGCTACTCCCCATGAACCCCCAGAGCCATCCCCTCGTCCTGGTGCCTGCCTGAGCTGAGGAGAAGTTTGTGGGGCAGGAATTTCCTGGATTAAAGCAGACACTGATCCCCTCTGAGGTGGCTGTTCTGCTGCAGCCACTCCGAGCCCAAATTTCTCCATTTTCTGCAGCTCCAGTTCCCTTTTCCTGAGCCCTTGGAGCACCACCAGGAGCGCAGGATCGTGTGAGGGCTGGGCACTGCCCTGCAACGGCACCAAAAACCCTTGGGGTGACTTTTTGGGATGTCATGAGGCTCTCATCCCTCTCTTCAGCTGTGTCTGGGGGAGATGGTGACACAATCCCTTCCCACCCACCACCAGCACAGAGATAGGAGCTCTGTGACCTGGAATGTCATCTCCCAGGAGGAGGGGACACTGGGACCCCTCACAGAACCGTGTGGGGACTCCAGAGGGGAGCCCAAGCTGCCCTGTGAGCGTGGGCTGAGGCTCGGGGGCTGCCAAGGTGACTTGGACATCCCTGCTCCCGGGGGAGATTGGCGTTCCAGCAGCTCAAGGGATCCAGGGATGCTCCTGAGGAGGAGGGCACCAGGAAGGGAGGCTGAGGCTGTGATGAGCCACATCCAGAAGCTCTGGAGGTGCTGCAGCCCATCCTGTGCCTCACTGATGTTGGTACCTGGGAGCACAAGATACTCCTGTGCAAAGTGAATTCCCAGGACACTGCTGCAGCTTCTCTCCAGAGGCATCAGGATTTGTTCCAACCAGAACATTCCTTTGGTTCTGCTGAACTTTGTGGCTTGCATCAGGCAGAGACCACCAGTCTTGGCTGTTCTGCATCCCAGTTCCCTCCCCACTCCTTGCTGGTAGAGTAAAACCCTCCTGCCTCTGCTTTTCCCAGGAGCTCCCATCCCGAGTGGAATTTTAGGGCTCCGTGTGATCGTGGGCACATCCAGGGAGTGCTCCCATCCATCTGCTCAACTCCTTGGGAAAAACCAGCGCAGCCAAACAATGAGTGAGTACAAAAGCACATGTGGAGCCTTGGCAGGGAGCATTCCCTGACTCCCAGCATCCAGGCGGCCGCTCCGCGCTCCCATCCCTGCCTCTCCAGCTGTAATTAGCGCGGGCTGAGCTCTGGGAACACGCTGGAATGGGAGTGATGAACAAAACAGCAGCTCCAGATGAGCCAGAGCATCTGAGGGGGTTAGGATGGAAAAGTGGGATGGGCTGTGCTCTGCAGCCGGGTGCGGGTGCCTGCTCTGGATAACGAGCACCTCGCTCCCGGGAGCTGCCGGCACCAATTCCCTGGGCAGGAGCACATTCCTGAAAGCGTCCCTGCTCCGAGTGGTATTTAGCTCATGCTCTGATGCTGGATCAGGGGTCTGGAAAGGCTCTGTCCTTGGGCTCTGTCCAAGGCTGTTCTCACATCCCTCCAGCGATGCTGCTCCTGCCTGGAGGAGCCGACCTGTTGGAGAGGTGACCCAGGGCTCCCATTAAATTTTCCTCTGCTCAGTGTCCTCCAGGTGCCCCCAGCCAGAGCATTCCAGCCTTGCTCTGGTGGCTGGAGACCCATATTCCTTTCCTCCTTCCCCTCCTCCCAGATCTGTGCAGACCACGGGTCTGTTGTCTGTCCAGTCATAGCCAGGACTTTGTAATGCTGGAATCGTTTTTTCTTTTTGATCTTTCTGGAGAAGGCAGAAAGTGCTCTGAGAATTCAGCCAAACGGCCTCCACCTGTCACAGAGCCCCGAGGATGAGTGGAGGGGCCCCTTCACTGTGTCCAGGTGATGGAGGGAGAGTTCCTGTCAGTGTGTCCAGGTGAAGGACAGAGGTTCCTGTCACTGTATCCAGGTGATGGAGGGAGAATCTCTGTCACTGTGTCCAGGTGATGGAGGGAGAGTTCCTGTCACTGTGTCCAGGTGATGGAGGGAGAATCTCTGTCCCTGTATCCAGGTGATGGACAGAGGGTTCCTGTCACTGTGTCCAGGTGATGGAGGGAGAGTTCCTGTCACTGTGTCCAGGTGATGGACAGAGGGTTCCTGTCACTGTGTCCAGGTGATGGAGGGAGAGTTCCTGTCACTGTGTCCAGG
>PYHW01010582.1:9148083-9181747 GCA_013186435.1 Turdus rufiventris | reverse complement strand
TTTTTTTTGTCCACTATTGGGCTTATAACTGGTCTGTTGCCCAGACTTCTCTGTTTGCTTATGGAGTGGTGGGCAGCAGTGATGTGCCAGCAGCTGTGAGGTCCTGGCAGTGTCTGAAGGAAACCTTGTTGGAAAGTTAGCACAGCTTGTAGAGAGCTCTTACCTCTGTCCCAGAGAAAGCAAGCTGCTTTGGTGCATTTAAACAAATTAACTACCAACAAGTGCCCTTTGACCCTTTTACTTGGCTGAAGGTGGATGTTCAAAGAAATGAGCTTGCACTAAATCAGGTGGAGAAGGACAGGAGCTCCATCAGGAACAGGCTGACTTGACTGAAAGTTTACTATTAACTTGGAACATGCAAAGAACATTGGTCAGAAGTCACTTTCTCGTTAAAGCATTAAATAATGTTGGACAAGAAGTCTCTGAACAACCCATGTTTTTAAAAGAATTGCATTCTTCGGGGTTCATGAATGGTCTTGATATTTAAAGAAGAAAATTAGGTGCATAAAATTGCATTTTCTTACAAATGTATGACGACTCTCCTTGAGTAGTTTTCTGTATAAATGTTTCAGGATGTCTACATGAATGGCAAATTGAAGGTGTGATGAAGACTTTTATTTTTTTTAAATATTATTTTCTCTTTAATTGAAGTATTACTGTTACTTTTTAGTTTGGAGAAGAGGTATTTGTCTGCATATATCTTGAATTTTGTAGAATTCTTTTCACATTCTTTTTAATTACTGTTTATATGGTGATATCCAGTTTGCCAGTTAACAAGCAAAAATCTACCAATAAAAAGTAAAACCAGCAAAGTAGATCCCTTTCCCTCTGTCCTTAGTTTCTTTGTTAACAACATATAAGTAGGAGAAGAAAAAACCTAGTCTAGCAAGCAAGACACGAGAATTTTGTTCTGACCATTTTACTGTGACTCTCAGTGTTTGGGTTAAAATTAAGTTTTGTGTTGCCCTCCAACTCTCTCCTCAGATAATGTAAGAATAATGGTTAGGCTGAGCTGTGTGGAGTCTGCTTACAGATATTGCATTTATACTGTTCATTATTCCTCCTTGGCAGAAAGAAAGTGGTATTCTTTTTTCCATTGCTATTCTTAAGTATTTTGATGTTAGTTTATACCATTTTTAATGAGTGCTCCTGAGATGGGACTCCTCTAAGACCTCACAGAGAATGTTGAACAGATCTGGGAGGAGGTGGCAAAACTGCATCATGAGCTGAAGGCTTGTACTGAGTATGTTGGCTTGTACTACTGTCTCAAAATTTATACCTCTTAATAGGTTACTCTTATTTTCTGTTTGTTTTGAGACATCATGTTGATTCATCTTGAAGAATATCTACCCAATCTGAATTAATTTTTATTTCAATAAAAAGGCATGGTAAATGAGGAGGAGAGATAAGGACAGAGAACATGGGCATTCCAAAGCAGTATCTGAAAAATGTGTGTGCTGGAGCACTGTAATTACAATACATGACATCTTTTTACTCTGTGTGGTGTCCTTTCTTAGTTAAAACCAGCTGCTTTTTGAAGAATCTTGTGCTTCATTGGTGATGATCAACTTTGGATGACTGTAGTGTTTTTTGCAGTAAGAAATTATTATCCCTATAAGCAGTGCTGCATTGGTTGCAACATGTTTTATTTGAATGGAAATGTCTCTTTTAAGAAGACGTTCTGTGTAATTAATCTCTGTGAGCAAAGGGGGAATCTTACATGGTTAATAATGTGTTCTGGCCCAGTTACCACTCCTAAGAGGATTCATTTTCATACTGGAAGTGAGTTTGCTCACCTTCCAGTATGTGTTGTAATGCCATTATCTGCTTGGTCCAAGGACTCTGAGCTGTGTGAATACGATCTGCATGCAGGGATGACAACCCAGGCTCTTTTTAACTTTATCTTGACCTTCAATAATAAATTTAGCTTTCAGTAATAAAATACATTTAAGTGTTTGGTGGTCATTTGTATTCTGGTTGCTCTGTTGAGCTATAAGAAGGCTGACCTTTAGATGCCTCAGAGTTGTCTGTTGGCGTGCTGGTTTATGCAGTAATATTTCTTGCCTGCTTTGAAGCCCTCCCCTCCTTCCCCAATTCAGGGGTGCCTCCTGCTGCATCCGAGGGTCACGTAGCTCATGTTGCCATGGGCTTGCTGGTTCTTTTGGGATTTGTGTTCTGTGTGTTCAGATCCCCCCTTCCCACTCTGGTTTCTAGCATGTAGCCGTGCATTTGGAGGTGCTGAAATGGGTGTCCTTGGAAGGTGCCCTCTCTGCAAAGAGGCGCCAATAATTGTATCCAAAGAATTGGTTTATAATTGCCACCTACTCCCCCAGTGTGCTCATCCAGGGGCATGAATTACTGACTTCTATTTCTTGTATTAGGTGGTGTACCTTTAATGCGATTAAAGGGAGGTTTCTGAGCTGGAGGTATCGGTTTAATGATGCTGAGCAGCACGTGCCAGCTCTGGTAGTGAATGCGTGTATTCACGTGAAGATACCATGCTTATCTCAAAGAGATTGATTTAATAGAGCAGGTGAGATAGCAAGTATAAATGTTTTTGAGAAAGATGTCTGGCAAATCTGAACTGATGTAGCCTGTCTAAATAACATTATTGTAGTAACAATTCAGTCTCAAAATCATAGAAATTTCATTACTCAACCCAGTAGGTGAGGGCTAGGAGGGAGTTGGGGTTTTGTGTCTGTTTGTTTGGTTTGTGGGGGTTTGGTGTGTATTTTGTTTTGTTGTTGTGGTGAGTGCTTTTTAATTTCCTCTCAACAGTTGAAGCATGTCAGACAATTTCAGAATGAGAGGTCCTTCCAGTACTAAACCAGTTTGTTTCTTTTGGGCTTCCAGCATGTTGGTTGTATTGTCAACAGGGTAGGGAGATGGAAATGGAGACAAAGCAGTGCCATTTGTGCTGCAGTAGGTCTTGGAAGACAGTTTCTCTTCTGAACTATCTCTATAGATCTGCAAGCTTAAGAAAATTGTGTTGCAATCAACGTGCAATACTCTTTCCCTCATCATCTTTCAGTTTAGGAAATAGCACTAGTCAGTCTCACTTGGACACAGGCAGAGATTTGTCCCTGCTTTTTAATTGGATGAGAAAGTTTGGTAAATTTAAGAGGGAATATTTATTTTGTGCCTCTATTTACTCTTCAGTCACCCCAAATGTTTATTTATACTCTTTATAGCGTTCCTCCTTCCTGTGGCTGGTCAGTGACACCTCGTTACCCCTGTGCCCTATTGGGCACTTCTTGCTGGATGGTGAAGTTCTCCCTTTGGGCTGGTAGAGGAGGAGGTGCTCTCTGATCGTGCCTTACGTTATCAACATGGCTATAGGTTTTTCAACCACTTCCAGGTGGAATGCTGACAAGTCTGGACAGGCAGATGGAAGGAATGTATCAGCTTGCCACAAGTGAGAGAGCCCAGCTTAGTGACCCATCTCTGTTTCACAGTTAGTGTTTCTCTTGCAGTGCTTGTTCTTGTAAGTCTGACATGTAAATGCTACTGTTGCTCCTGGGAGTGCTTTAAATGAAACAAATGCTTTAATTCCCATTCCTGGCTCTGTGGGTTTTTTTGTTTGTTTGTTTTTTAATATTTTGCTCTTGCAAAAAATGCTTATGAGAGCAAGCAAAGGAGAGTTGTGTGTGTGACTCTGCTGGTTTGTCAGAGCATTTATTTATCTGTTCTGTTGGTTTGAGAGATTTTTTTGGAGTCTTTTTTTGTGCAGCATAATCTCAATTGTATGCCGATCCTGATCTGCCCTTGAAAGAAAATTATGCTTTATGGACTTTCTGATCTGGACTGCTGGGCTTCTGTTTTAAAACAAATGCTTTGGATTCATGCCAAAATATTGCTTGGAGAACGTTTGCTACAGAGAATTCCTCCAGTGTTCTCGTGGAAAGTGTCAAAGCAAGGGAGAAACCACAGATAGCAGCATGGGCCTGATGTACTTGGACCCATCTCAGAAGTTGCTCCTCCTCCCTTTTTATTTTTATTTTTAATTATCATTAAAAATCAAAGGCAGAATACACTGAAGACTAAAGAGATTTTTTTTTCCTCTCTTAATTGCTTATAGTAATTTCAGTTCATCTAAGTCCAGGATATCATTGATGATCAAAATATTATTGTTTTTTTAAGATAAGTAATAAATAATTTGTTTTTATTTTTGTTTCAGCATATACATGCATAGGTAATTGGAGATAAGCATAATTGTTTCTGATTAATAGAATCTGGAATGGCTCCCTTTTGTCAATAGGATTGGTTATTAGTGAATTAGTTTCAGTTTTATGCAAGATACGCAAATGCTAAATCCTAATTTTGTTTCTTGTTGACTGGGACAATGTAAGGATGAAAGTTTTGTGTTTTATTCTTTTGCTGGGTAGGAGAGTTGTTGAGACTTAACAGGTTTAGGAAGTGGTATGTTCTTCTTTGCTTTTCTGTTTTGTTTAGGCCAAAATGCAGTAAGCTTTGGGATTTCCTAGATAATGCTACTGACAAAGCAGGCAAAAGCCTTTTAATGATTTAAAGACAAAAACAAAAGACAATTGTTTTCATTATTTTATGCTACTGTTGCCTTCATTGTTTGACCTCTTCCAAAACTAAGCTTTAGGGTTATAAAGTGGGAATAATCAGATTTGAACATCTGTGTTTGAGCTTCTCTTGGTTAAAGTAAATAGGTTTTCAGGTCTTTTGTGTCCACAGAATTGTAGTTTGTCTTCCATTTTGCATCTCCTTCTGGATGTGTCTCCTTTTTTCCTCCTGCACCCAGAACTTGCCTGTTCAGTTCTTTTTCCAAGTCACTGATTTGGGTTTTTTTTTTTTTTTCCCCCCTCTTTCTTTCCAGTTTGCTCTTTTCTCTCTTCTCCGTTTGAAGAAAGAGATTTAATGGGGAAGATTTTTCAGGACCCAGAATGAGCCTCAATTATATTTGTGAAGCCTGAAGACAAATTACCTGGATGTAAAAAGCCTGGAGTCTTCAGAGGGGTTCTGCAGTGAGTCTGAGTTAGTTGTGTGTCCATTCTTCATTGGAAAAGAGATCATTATGGACTTGAAGTACCCGATAGTGGGTAGTGGGTGATTAAGTTGGGAGAAACTGCTCATCAGCTGAGCTGCACAGAGAACAGAATTCTCCTCTCACAAGTGTGTGAACCTAGCTGTCCAAAATCAAGACAGAGTGTAGAATGCCCTTACAGCCTTGGGAGGAAATAATTGTCTTTTGCAGGTGCTTAATTCCCATTCCCTTAGGTGTTGGTTTGAAGATCATAGTTTCAGAGAGCTGTTCAATCAGAAATTATCAACTCTAGGGCAGCCCTAGACATCTAAGAAGTGTCATTTGAGTAAATTATCTGTTTGATGTGTGAGTTTACTAATAAGACACATTTTTATGTAAACCATTTCTAATGAAAGTGAGTAGCAGAGTGAGGAGCCTTGGAACCTTAGCTGTGAGATTTACTATTTACTTCGTTTTTAGCATTTTTATTGTCTGTTTTATAAGTAAATATTTTGCAGTGCCAGGTTTTTCTTGTTGGAATCCTGGGCTCTTTTTCTTCGCACCAAGTCCAAAAGGAAAGAGAGAGTGGGTGGGATTTTCAGATCTTCCTTTCTTTTCCACACTCTTTATTTACAATAGTTGTTCCAGTTGCACTTGGATTAGTGCACAGTAGTGTCTTGAGAGTTGCCTGGTGTTGCTTTACTCTTTGAGCAGGTAAAATGGCTCCCCTGAGTCCTGAACATGAGAATTGCTCAAAGCATTTGCCAGAGCCGGGAGGGGAGTGAGGGGATTGCTGATGAAGTTGGTAAGGTGTGCTTGTTGCAGAGCAGTTCATTAATCAAAATTCTGAGTTGTTGCAGAAGCATTAGGAGAGGTAAGTGGCTTACTTAATTCAGAACTGAGACATTACGGATAAAGCTAGGCTGCTTTGTAGCATATTCACAATAAGGGGCTTTAAGGAATGGATTATTGCCATCTGCAGCAAACCCTGATATGAAAAAAGAAGTGTAAGAAAGGTGGATTTGGAACGTGCTGCTCTCCTGTTAAGGTGGTTGCTAATGGAATACTGCTGTGACCTGGCCACTGCTTCTGGAGTTGTAACTGGTCAAGACAATCTGCTGAGTGTAGTGAGGCTGGTGAGGCAGAACAGCAGCTGCTGCATTTTCCTGAGGCAAGTTCAGCACTTGTGACTTAAGCAGAGATGAGTGGGCCTTTCTCTAATTGCTGGTCCCTCAATATCTTGTATATACAGAATCAGCACGTGCCTAGCATGTTCCTTTGTGCAGGCTTTCAGATTAGCAGCTTCCTTCCCTTCACTAGGGATGATGCCATTCTCATTCTGTCTGCTTATCCAGGAGCTGGCAGGCTGGAGTGGAGCAAGAAGAATACAGGTTAAATGTCCCTCTTCCTTCTGAAATTGCACTGCAATACAGATCCTGGTATTTCCCCTTCTCTGCTAATTCCTACAATTGTTTCTGAAAATGGTGAGCACAGGAGGTAATGCTTGGAGTTGTAGGGGTGAGTAGCAGAGTGAATATTTGTTCTGTCTTTACACAATCAGTGAATTTTGCAGTGTTCTAGATGCTAGCTGGAAAATAGCAGGACATAAAGTTTCAGGATGGCCATTTTAGTGTCATCATTGTATCATCAATTCTTAAAATTTTTTTCTGAAATGTGATGTGCCTCTGAATTTTATCTGGATGGATTTCAGAGATTGACAGCAATGACATGTACTTCCACATCCAAAGGAATTCAGGAATATTGCTGCATCATGTCTTTGCTGATTCTGCAATGCAGTAGCTTTGGGCTGTGAGCCCAAATTGTGGTGAAAAGATAGAAAACTTCTGACCCAGCGGTAAGAAGAACCAAATGGACAAGACTTGGAGCAGACAAGAGGTAATCACATAGAAATGCAAATTTTAAATGAGGAGATAGAGTTTTTGTTCTTTTGGCCCAAGTCCTTAATGAGAGAGCTATAATTAGGCTAGAATTATCTTTATGGATTCAGTACTGGCAAACTCAAATTCAACTGCCTCTTACTTAGCATGCAGTATCTTTGTGGTCTTCCAGTCATGAATCAAACTTCACTTTCAGTCTTCATGGGATGCTTCAGTGTCAGGTCTGCACAATGCATGACCACTCAGGAAAACCTCTTTCCTGCTCATTCTTCAGTGATGGAATTCCTCCTAAGTTGATCTGTCTTCATTTCTCTTATAATGTTACACTGGTTCTCCTGTAAGTGTCTGCAAAATCTCCAGTTAGACAATGAGAATTGTGTTAGTGCTTGGGATATTTTTTGTAGTTTATGACTTTGGTTCAAATGCCATAATAGCCACAGAATTCATAAAGTTCTACAGCATCAAGACAGGTCACATGGTCATGCAAGTTGGCCTCAGGGACAGCTTTCTCTCATGTAAACATGACTTCTGGGAGCAGGGCTGGAAAAGTCAGGTGGTAAATTCTTGTGGCTTGGCACTGGCTTTAGGACATGTTGCTTTTAGGGGAAATAGATGTTTTTAGCATGGGGAGTTTGCTGTTCAGTGTTTCAATAGGCTTAAAAGTAATGTTTGAAACTACCAAGCTACTTCTCTTTAGTAGGACTTCACATGTGGTATTTCATTTATTAGCTTCTGTGCCCTAAAAAGACTTTTGTTGCTTATTTGTTTTCTTAATGATGAGAAGGGCAGACATTGTATAACTTCTCAGGCAGCAGCGATTATGCAACTGATCCTGTTATTGTGGAGCCAAAGTCCTTCCTAGTCCCTGAGCACCAGCTGCTTGTGTTCTGGTTGCTGCTTTTTCCTTTTCTTTCTCCACCCCCCTCCACCCCCCCGATTGATTTGTGAACAAGTTATTTTTTTCCCATATTGCTGTTTTCCTTCTCTTTCCAGTGCCAGTGAGACAGTGGCGTGTTTGGATTCATTCTTCAATTCACAATGCTGCAAAATCAAACTGCCTTTGTATATCATGGGAAATATGAAATGTATGGGTAAATAAAATGGCTTGATACTTTATGGGTACATAAGAAAAGGCATTTGCTTGAATCTAAATGAAATACTGCAGATGGCCTTTGTTGGAGTTCAGGTCAAAAGTTACAAGTTCATGTTCTCATGATTTTTAGAAACATGTAAATAAATGGTGTTTGTTTAGTTTGTTGGATTTTTTTCTTTTCCTTCAAAGGGTGGGCCTCAGAGAAATTTTAATTCTCCCTCCTGGCTCTGCCCTGGGATCACCAAATCAAATATAGTACTCCTGTGTATAAGATGAGGTAGTTATAAATCTCATGCTTTTACAGCCAAATGATCTCACTGCAGTATAATAAAGGCAGTTAATATATTGTAGAAATGTTTGCCCTATTCACACTTCATTTTCAGTTCCCAGTTTTATGTCATGTCACTTCCATTTCGTGTTTTGTGGCTTCCTGTGAGCATAAGTGACCAAGGCAGGCTGTTTTGATCCGTGATCAACCACTTAGGGATGGAAGAAGAAATGGTAGGCTTGTGGACTACAGATATACTGAGTGTACCATCTACAAGTCCCAGCAGAGGAGAAATGATAGTTGGTCTGTGATACCACACTGTTGGCCGCACTACTTGTGGCTGTGTTGAGTGTGATCTGCATTAGTCATAAATAAGCTCTAGTGCTTAGTGCCCTATATTGGGAAATAAATTGGGGTTAAGGGTTTAAAGTCCTTATTTAGTTTATAAGTCACGCTAAAGGTGTTATAGGGAGTGCAAAGATTGTGTTTTCTTATTTACAGTGTCTGTACTGTAGGTCAGGTATTTGGAGAGATGGCAAGGTGCCATCACTTGTAGGAAATGGGTCCTTTCTTCTGGGCTCTTTTTGTTGGAATTTCTTTTCCACCAGTGGCACTCTGTCCCTGTCTGCCTTCAACAGACCAGGCACACAGAAGATATTCTCTTTTGCAACTAAAAGACTGGATGTTTAGTGTGCAGGCTTTAGTCTTATCAACTTTCTCAGGACAGAGACATTGAGTTCTGGCTTGGAAGAGACTTCATGCTGTAGCCACACTTGTCACAGACTCACTTGATTATTTCCATTGTTAGTGATGGTTCTGCTAGAATCCTTATATAAGCCTTGCGGTTCTGGCACTGTGAATACAAGAGTGTTGTACTTTATCGGAGCACCTGGTACTAGAGAAACCCAGAAAGTTATGATGAGAAGGGAAGGGTGTAAAGATTTTTCTAGAAAAATACATAAAACCAAAAAAGAGTTTAATATGTCTAATTCTCTGGTGGTGGTAATGCCCTGGTGTAATGCAGAGTTCACAAAAGCAGTGCTTTTGTATGGTAGAAAACCAGATTGGGAATTTTGAAATTGATTTTTTATGCCTTAGTAGAATATTCTGTGGTCCTAATAGCAGTGTGTTCCTGGAGAATTTATTGTTTGCCTCCGTATCTCTGCTTTATATATGTAGTTTTTCCAAGTTATTCATCAAGGATTTAAGTGATATGAGCCCTGAGAAGCATTTAATGACTGTTCAGCTGTTTGATTGAATATGTGCATAAAATAGTGTGTGACTAGATGACAAGGTCTGGTATAGACTGGTGACTTAAAAGACTTGCTTTTTCTTACTATTATTTTCAAAAAGTAGTAATCAGTCGAGTTGGAAATCTTAGGAATTGAACATTTTTGGAGGAAGATCTTTCCTACTTTGAAGAAAAGAGTTTTTGTTTTTAAATCTGGTGGTTTCTTTTCCATATTGCCATTACCTAAATCTCACCGTAGTGCAGTGTTGAATTTGGTTACTGGAGAGTTTCTGCTCTGTTGAAGGCAATGAGAAATGATAATTCTCCACACGCTTGTGTTGAATTGCAGGTGAGGGTTGGCACCAATTTACAATGGTATTAGGAGCACACTGAAAATGAACAGCAGCTCAAGTTCAGTAATGTTCTTGAATTTCAGTCTGTACTGTCTTTCCTATTAAGCACTGTTTGGATTTTCTAATTAACTACTAAGGCCATGTTAATGAAATGTTAATTCTCTTTTAAGAGATTTCAGACTAATCTGTCCACTGTACCTTTTCTGTTACAAGAGGCAAATCTCAATTTTGTTACCTGGTAAGGAGAGACATGAAAAGAATTTTGAGAGAGGTACTTGATCACACTGTTCAAAGACTGTTTACACTTCAAACCTAGATAGAGAAGAGAACTGAGGTGGTAACTTTGCGCTGCAAATACAGCAAAATATTATTCCCTGATCTCTTTAAAGAAACTAACTCCAATTTGACATCTTCTGACAGACTCTGGTTGCAATATGAAAAACTGATTTCTTTGGACATTGGAAAGCGTGAAAATCTAGTATCTCACCTTGGTTCAACTTCTTTTTGTAAAGAAGAATTGAAACCCTTATAAGCTAGGAAGGTGATGACATCAATAAGCTTAATGACTTGTCTCGTACAAGAGAAGTATATATGATGTTTCTTGAGCTCTGTTTCACCAAATCTCAGTTTTTAAATTTGTTTGACACTCTGTAGTGTTCAGCAGTGTTCCTCATTTTGTCAGAGCAAACATAAATATTTCTGATTGTGTCATGAAAAGCTCAATTCCTTCAAAATAACATCCCGTGAACTTTGGTTTGTTTTTCAATGACATGGACAGCAAGCCAAATGTGACATTTCTTTACAGAATGGATAGGAATCTAGATCATCAAATTATGGCTACTTGGTCATTAATGATATTTTTCAGAGTAATTGTAAAGACACTTCCTTTCCCCTGGAAAAATATACCCAAACACAAATTGGCACCAATTTAACTTGTGTTAACAAGTAGCTTTCATACCTTAGCAGTTTTTAGCTTTTTTTAACTTCTTCACTTATTTCTCATGTAGCAGAATGTTGATAAAACTTTGTTATTAGCTTGGGGGTTTCTTTTTTTTTTTTTTTTTCACCATTGGGAACAAGGTTTTTTGTACACTTTTTTATGGTGCACACAGTTGTAGCCAGAATCATGCTTTTCTGGTTTAATTTGATAATTCTAGTGCAGACTTTTCAAATAGTTTTAACTTTTCAATAGGAAAAAAATAATTATGAACCACTTAGGTTGCATATAAGTAGTAGGGTTTGTTCATTTAGGAAATACTCCAGGCAGGTAGTAGAAGAAAAAATTGTAAAAGAATGATACTGTTGGTAGCTCACAGGCAGAGGAAGAATAACTTCAAGTTTATATGTGCAGGAAGTTGAATAAGAATGTGTTAAGAGCAAGGAAGGATCAAGATGTATCATCAAGTAGCTGTTAGATTCTTCCCTTCCACAGCAAAAAACCCTGAATCAAGACAGACCACCTGTCCCCAAAAAAGAGTAAGACAAAAATCCCGATGGAAACAAAAATTTCATGCATACGCAAACTCAGCAACTACAAATCTATCAGAAATATTTACTCTGAAGATGTGATTCTGTGCTTGTGTAAGAGGGAGAGCTGGATAAGTGTGGAAAACAAGTTAAATTCTGATCTGTTGATATATTTTCTTACAAAGTTTCTTCATGATTGGTCATGCAGATCATGCAAATATTGAGGTTACTGGATGTCTGAAGAGATGCTGTGATTTCATATTGGCAAGTGACACTTCCTTAAGTCATTCAGTGTCTTTTAACTTTTTCCCCTGTGCTTATTAAAATTTAGCCATTGAAAATGGTCTGGATCTGAAATTTGCATCCATTTGTTTTTACAGATTTTGCTCTGAACATTCACCCATTTTTTATGTAAAGACAGCAGGTGTTAAGTCTTGGTGGGAAGCTTTTTGTGTAGAATGACAGAAAACATGGAAAACTAAAGCTATTATCTACATTCTTACCCTTTCAGCTTCTTAGGACTGCTAGACAATACATCAAGCTATACTATTACTTGGAGCAAAAAAATGGGTATTACTTACTCATCTGAATCTGATTTAAGTTAATAATGATCAGGAGTGGGTATTGACCTGTGATCTCTCTTGGATCTAACATCTCAGAGAAAAAGGAAAAATGAATAAATGAGTTGAGGAATGAAGGAATAGTTAAAGGAGACACTTTTGAGAAACAGACTGGCATGTCTCAAGTAGTGAGCGCTGCTTTCTGAAAGAAGAAAAAGTACATGATCATAATTTTTGCAGATGAATTTGAGTGACTCCATGTAAAAATTTCTTTTTTTTTTTCTTGTAGGACTTGTTCTGCAGTGCCTTAGTTTCCCTTTGGTTCAAGGAAAAAGAAAAGTCAATTAGCTTAGTTTGAGTGCCAGTGATGAGCTGCATGGGGAGGTCTGACACCCATTTGTGAGGAGATGTCTGTTCAGTTTGGGGGGTCAATAAATAAGAAGGCGACTTTTTACTTTGGACACTCTTAGATTTCACATTGGAGACTGAAGCAGTTATTGGGATAATCAGTATCATTTTAGTCTGCTGATGTGTGTTGGGATTTTTAAAAATTTTAATTCTAATACTTGTATTAGCTGGGCAAGACAGGAGAAGCTTGATTCAAAATGAGATCCCTGGCAGCTGCCAAGAAGGCAGAATCCAAAGATGTGAGGTCTTTGCAGGCAGTCTGCAGAGCAAGCTCTCCCAGGAACACTGTAAATGGTCTTGGACAATATTCAGAATATTTGTCTTCTCTCAAAACGGTGGCTGTAGTTCAGTGGATTTCTTTATTGCCATGCAGTTACTAGAATAAAGCACCATCTCATTTACTATTAAATGCTGGTGAACTGTGCAGTAAAATCAGCATTTGTGGAAATTGTTGTCCTAATGTTCCTTTTCTGTGTTATGCCTTATTACTTCATATGAGTTAGGAATTGGACCTGGAGAGAGCTGTCCAAATACATACCAGCCTTGCAAACCTGCAGAGTATGAACAACTGGTTGTAGGTGGGAGTTCAAGGAGCTGAGTAAAAAGACTTTTCTGTGAGAAGAGAATCAGAGTTCTGCAGCACTCTGAGAGGTGAAGGCTGGCAATTGTGGTGATATGAATAGCACCACAATAACTACAAAACATTTTAGTGCTGTACATGGGCCTTGGAAACAGAATCTGGGAGCTTAAGATTCATGTTGGAGTGTGTGGAAGAATAAATAAATCTTTATTATTAGGATTCCTGTATATCATCAACTTTTATTTGTTCAGTTGCTATGTTGAACAGCATCTTTAGGCTATTCATAAACATTTAAGTACATACTGATCTGTTCTTTTGGTGGACAGGCTAGTTGCTGCCTTAACTGTATCTGAGCTGGCAAAATTCTCTGGCACAAAGAGACATGACCCAGAGACCTTCTCAAAAAAGTAACATTTAATTTAACAGGAAGGAACAATTTGTTGAAATACATGCTTTTCAAGGCTTGGAGTCAGTCACTGGCCAGAAGAGAGTTCTTGTAGAACAGAAATAGCTGCCTGGAAACCCAGAAATGGAAGTTCTGCTGCAAATCTGTTTTTTCTTATCCCTGGATATACCTGGACACCAGCTGTGCAGCACTCAGCCTGGGAGCTGTGTGCTGAGCTCAGGGCAGGAGCACTGGTGGGAAGTGTGTGCAGCCTGGCAGGCCAGTTACCTGGAAATTATCTTCCTCTCTGCCAGCTGCCCTAATTTTCCTTTCTCAGCGCACTCTGAGCAAGTGGCCCGGTGCTGTGCATGCTGTGAGTGCCTCAGTGCTGTGTTGGAGGGTGAGGACACCGGTGAGGAGGTGCATGTAGGCTAAAATTGCTCTCCAGGAAGTACAGCGACAACTCCATTAGTTCTGGGACAATTTCTCCATGTTGCAGGTGGACAAAAGTGAAGATGCACAGAAGCAAGAATTAACTTGATGCAAGGCAGCTCTCGCATTTATTAAAATGTTACCTGAAGTACAGCCACGTGCAAATGGTTGTGCTGCTGTCAAAGTCAGCTCACCAGGACAGCTGCTTTTGGGTACTACCCTAGTCTTAACTCCAGGCACGACCACCAAAATGCCGTCATGCCAAGATCCTCTGTGATCCTTGTTAAAGAAGGGCTGTTAACACAGGTCAAGATGTTGCTCCTACACTGCAGCTGCTGGAGAAAAATTTGTCACAGGACTCATGTGCTGGACTGGGTGACTGGTAGAGCTCTGGAGGAACCTGCTTGGAACTTGTAGGGCTGGATGTGAGTCAAATACAAAAACCTCTGCTAGTCAGGAGGTCTGTGTGCTTGGGGAGGGCCTCTCCTCTGCCCGGTGTGTTCTATAGTGTGTCTGCTTTCTGTTTTGTTTTGGTTTTTTTCCCACCTGTTTTTCATGTACTGCAGACTTTAGTGACTGGTTTTCTGGCTCTCAAGTAGATGTCTGGAGAGAAAATTATGTCCACTGGTGAAGGGTTACCTTCCCTGTTGTAAAGTGTCAGGACAGGCAGGAAGCTGAAGGCTGCAGAGTGAAAAGAATTCATGCGGTTGGGAGGTTTGGGAAAGCAGGGCAGCAAGTCAGCTGACTTTGCACATTAAATGTTAGAATGGGACACTGGGATTAAGCCTGGCTCTATACAAGATGTGGGGAAGAGAACCTCTTAAGGTCTCTCAGGTTGGCAGAAACTTTGGCCAGGCTGTAGTCCAACCTCCTGCTCACACCTGGACCAAGTTTGATATGGGGCCAAGTTTTTCTGAGCTTGATCCTGTCATGTCTTGAAAACCTCCAAGTCTGGAGACAGCACAGCCTCTCTGGGCCCCATTCTGGTGTCTCTCTGTCCTCAGTGGGGGAATAAAGCTTCTCTTATGTGCAGTCTGAACCTCTCTTGTATCAATTTGTGTCTGTTGTCCCTTGTCCTCCCACTGTGCAGTGCTGTGAAAAGCCTGACTTCGTCTTTGGTTTGCCAATAGCCTGTGGCACCTTTTAATATAGGTCAGCCTTCAGTCCTTGTTAGGAAATTGTAACTTTGTGATTAATTAAAGTAAATAAAAATGCATATGAGCTTGGAATTAACGGCAGGGATAGCATAGTGATATATTGATTACATTATGCAATATAACATCAGTGAGTGTAGCTATATTGAGCAAGCTAGCATGTAGACACTAATTGAGAAGGAAAAATCTTTATTTCCTTTTGAGTGTACTGTTCGCAACAACTTATACACTTCTCTTTGTAAAAGAAACAAATAACCACACACCCATCAGTGAGAGAATTGAACATAGTATTTAAAATTGGGTTTCAAGCCTCCAAATACCAAAGTAGCTTATCTGTTCTCAGGAATGCCAGAGCATCTTTCCTCCAGGCAGGTATTTGACTTTTGGATTTCAGAATTTTAGATACCTGATATAGAGAGTTAGGGTTTGTTTCTGTATGCTGAGGATTTTGTTTATCCTGTGGAAAGCTTAACAGTGAGCCAGGCATTAGCTTCCTGAAATAAGCAAGGGACCCCTCTCTATTATTCTGGTCTTTATTTCCCATTCGATTAAGCAAAATGTTGTGTGTTCATGTAGGTTTATTTTATTCATTCATAAATAAAATAATAGCATTTATAAAAATACTATTTCAGTGTGCACCTGACTGATCTGATTAAGGCCCTGTCCTCAGATATCTGATCAATTTACAAGGTATCTCTGTGATTGATAATCTGTAATTCAGAAGAGATAGCTGCTGTAGAAATTTTGACTGTCTTTATCTTCTCAGAGATGCACAGGGATAAGATGAGAGACATCAGACACAAGCAGCACAAGGCCAGTTACAAGTGGGGTAGAAGTTTTACCTTCATGGTAAACAGCACAGTTGGTTTCTGAAAGGGGCAATGGGATTTTTACTCTTGGAGATACTCAGAGCTCATGTGAGCAACTGATCTCAGCTGCCCCTGTGCTGAGCAGAGGTTGGACCTCACTGAGCTTCACAGAAATCTTCCATCCTGTATCATTCTGTACTTACATGCAAACAACATCCAGTATTTCAGTGACAGAGATCATAGTGCTATAATGTTAAGACTCAGTTGCTTAATTTGAAAACCACTATGTAATAAAGACCATGCTTCTTATCAAGCAATGTAATTAATCAAATTTTATGTCACAGGTGACCTGAAGTCAATTCAGCATGTCTGTGTAGGGAGCATCTGGAGTTTAGCGCTGACACATTGTGATTTATTTCTACAAGAAGCACTTTTCTTTGCTGTTAAGAGCTGAAGACTGTTTATGAGTGACTGAATTAATGCATCCTTGGCAAAGATTTTTGAGTATGGTAGGTGAGAGCATTCTGAAGACAACTTGAAATAAATTTTACTAATCTATTTAAATGTACGTGGTTTTGATGGTTCATTTGCAGAGGGAATTAGCATTTATTTCCATTTGGAGCATCAGCTTATAATAGTAGATATTATCAAAGCATGCAAATTTAATTAGGGAGTAATTAAAAGGTGAAGTAACATGAAGCGTGTATGACAATTTTCTTGTTCCTTTTTCAGACTAATTTTGGCTTTGACTTAACATAAATGCAGTTTATGGAACATTTTCCTTTCCAGTGGCATAGGAATCAGGTGTTGCATTAAGTCTTCCTGACTTCCAAATGACTGCAGTTACACTGAAGCAAGATTTAGGCTGTCCAACAGCGCTTGCCCATGATAAATGAGACTGGATTTATTTCCATGACTTTCATTGGCTCGCTTTAAAAAAGTTTAAATTGTTGGTGTTAAATTTTGGTGTCCTTGCTTTTCAACTATACCCAGTGCCAGATGGTTGAGTTCTTGTTTTGCTTTCTGCCTCTTTGTGTAGAGGTTGCTTCTGGAGGAGATGTGAATGCAGCTGCAGCTCAAGCAGTTTCTCAAGGGTGATGTCTCCTTTTTTTGTATCTGCTTGACTATTTGCATCTGCATCTTCTCAGGCTTTGCTGTATTGAGAAGAACCTGGCTGAAAGGCAACACCAGAATCTTTTAGGGTAGGGTGGAACTTTTTGAAAGATGTAGTGTGCATGGTGCCCAAGAGTTCTGTCAAGGGTTTCTGTTGTTTATGTTCGACTCTTGGACAACTTCAGTGAAGAGGAGCAACATTTAAGAGTTGTGTATTGTAGGGTAGCTGTAATAGTCTGTCATTAAGACCCCTTTTGTGAGGGTCCTTCCCTTTATTCTTGAGTCTGAAGGTATTTTGAGGGTTGACTTGGAACTTGGCATGTTGTTGCGCAGAGTGGGGTATCTTCATTTTTCTTCCCAATTAATTTTTACCTGTCTAAACGTGATTAATTGTTGGGTTTGTATATTCCACCTCCAGAGGGTTGTACTTAAGCTGTGGTGGTGTTTCCTCTGTGCTCACCACTGGTATCATCTTTCTAGTGTTTCCAAGCTGTATTACTGGGTCTTGGGGACGGCAAGAGCGCAGAGTTACAGGTGTTCAACCATGTTCTAATTTGAAGATGGATGGAATAATAGTCAGTGGAAGTTTTTAAGCAGTCTGTTATGACAAGTGTCTGTAGACTTGGGTGTGCCATTCATTGCTGTTTTCTACTGTATACCTCTGTGGTAGATCTCTGACAAGGTGAAGTGTATGCCTTATTGCATTCCTTTATCCTTTATGAGCAGGAGGAGGTTAATGGAGTCTTCACTAGGAAATGTGATTCATTTGGAAATATGACAAGATTGCTGAGAGTTGGATGTATAAACAAAAAGCAAAAGAATCCAGGATTACTGGTGAGGAGAAGAAAGTACCCAGGTGTTGGAGTTGTGAACTTTACTGGAAACAGATGTGGCACCTTTCTTTACTTGTTCCTGCATGCAGTTTTACAATATGAAAGTTTGTTTTAGCAGAAATAGTGAATAAGAAACAGTAATGAAAAGAGATTTTTGGAGGTAGCCAGAAACTGAAGTTTTTTACCTGTTTGAGGTTCTTGTTTGTTTTTTACAAATGGGACTGACTCTTATGTTGGCTTTTAAGGTCTTGTCTTTGTCTGAGGGAAACATCTGGCTCTTTCATGCTGATCCTACTGTTAAAACAGCTGGCAGTACTTAAACAACACACTGCCCACATTTGTATTTCTTCTCTCAGATTTTATGTACAGCAGAAATAGGTTGTTGCCAAAGTTATTTCTCATCATAGGAGACAGTGTGAATTCAGATTCAGGCTCCTGCTGGTCTGTGGTCCTGACCTTTGGCCTCGTCTGGCTAGAGGCAGGCTTTGACATCACATGTCTTGCAGTGGGTCTGAAAGTGAACCTGTGAGATTGAGAATGCATGCAAAGCACACATTTCTTCTAGAAAAGGCAGAAAATGTACTTGGATCTCATAATGTTTATGATCCCTTTGATTTCTTTCCATCAGAGGCAGGATTTTTATCTCTATCGGATGTGGAGTAAGTGCTAGCACTCAGCTACTCTAATTCCTATCAACAACAGTTTTATGTAATGTCTTCTTTGACTTCTCTTTGCTGTAACATGTGAGTGAGTTTTGTAACTTTGCAGAACATGGAAGCTGGGAGGAAAATGACTGGTTAGGTGTGATAGGTTTCTGTTGAATATCTGTGGTGTGTGTAGGCACAGAATGAACCATATGCTCTTGTAGGGTTTTCATTTTTTAATATTCTGATGGCACCAGTATGGTATGCATAAAGCTGATAAACACAGTTTATTCTCAGAGGAATACTTGGAAAATAAATAAGATAGAAGTCTGCATAACATGTGTATTTCTTTTTCAGAAATAAGATGTACATAAAAGCAAATTTTAATAGTGTTACTTGGCCAGTTTTCTTCTTTGCAGGAACCAAGTGGTTTGTGATTGCTGAGGTTTTGTTTTTATATGATGTCTAGTGGAGGTTGATTTGTTGAGCTCTAGAAAATAATGAGTACTGAGATACTGAGGCAAAATAAAAAGAGAGTATGGGGGAATGCAGGTCTGGAAACATTTGTTTCAGCAAGCAAATTATTTAAATTACAAGGACAAAGGAGTAATGGCAGGTAAGAGAAACTATTCAAGTCATAAATATATTTTATGAAAACTTGATCTAAACTTTTTAGCGTTGGATGTTTGGATAAGAGATAGTTCAAGTTCAGTTGACGCTGAAACAAAAACATGTCTATACAAAAAAAACAATTTATAATGCAAGAGTGCATTAGTTATAAAATACATGTTGACCCAATGGACTTTGCATTTAGAAAAGCCAAATAGCTTTAATTCGTATGATGGAAAAAATATTTTAAATTACCTTATGGAATTATGCAGATTACCTAAATAAACTCTTCAAGAAGTGCATTTAGATTGGGATTTGTCTGAAAAAGAAGACATCTGTTAAAATTGATGATAACTGCTGTGAAGTGTCACTTAGGTTTTTATTGGTCATGCTCAGGCTGGCCACCCTAATATTACATTTTAAGAAAATAGTTGCAAATGATACGTTCCAACTCTTTGAACCAAAGGAAAGCCCTTCAGTGCAGCAGGGAGCTTTATGTAAGCCATGGGTGGGGGTGTTTTTGATGGCTGACACTTGGATTCTGGAAAATAATAGAAGTGGCTGCTGCCAGGGTTCAGTGGCGGGTCATGAAAATGAGGTGATGCAGAGCTCGTCTGCGCCATGTTGGCTGAGTCAGACATGGTCTGTGCGTGCCGCGTTCTGGGGAGGAGAAATCACCACCCTGTTTGTTTTGCACTGCAAGTGGAGCCACTGTAGCTCCCTGTTGTATTTGTTACTTATGGTGTACTTTTTCATGAGGTAATGGCCACTTGAGATGCTTTTGAAGTGGTCAGGAGCAGACACCGGATATGGAATGGGCAGTTTGATTCTTCACTGTGCTGCTTTTCCATTGTGGGTTTGAGCAGCCTCTGGATAGTGTGTGATCTGCGAATGGGAAAGCCATTAGCCAGAGAGCAAGGTGCTGCCTGTCTGGAGAGGTTTCAGGGTGTACTTAGATTCCTTTCTGCACTCTTTCAGTGGACAGAGATTTAGCAAGGAAGCCTGTGGGCAGCCCAGCCATGGAGTACCATATTGCCTTTGTGCCACCAGGAGATCCGTTGTTCCTGTGAAAGTCAGGAACCTAGATCGGATGGAGAGAGGGTGAATGCCCAAAGAAATCATCTAGGAAAGCGAAATCTGAGTCTTGTTTGAAAAACAAGTTCCTTTCTTCCAGGAAAGGTTTTGTTGAACATGCCAGTCAGTATACCTCCCAGAGATATTTCTCCTTTACCTTGGAACCTCAGTAAGGCAGGAAGGTGACTAAGCTATGATACCCCCTTGACACTGACCAGAACCGGTTCTGCTTTCTCAGAATTTGCAGCAGGGTTTTTGTCAGAAGCTCCCATTTCTTTTTAAGGGCTTCTGTGCCTTCACTAGGCTGGGGGGTGTGAGGTGACTGGAATCATTTGAACTGCTTTTGGTGCTTCCAGAATTTTGCTCTTTGTGATTGGTGGATTCAAAACTAACCTATTTTGTTACTTAGTTTAGTTACATTTCTTTGAGGGTGTTGATGCTTTGGGATATTGAAGATTGAAAAGATCTTCCTTTTTCTCCTTGCTGCAGTACAGATGGTGTGTGCTGCTGCAGTCACTTTTGCTAACTGCTGACCACAGAGGGGATTAAAGCTTGGGCAATACTGAAGACTGGTTGATGGAAGTAAAGTAGGAGTACTTTAGATTTTTGGCACCACAGAAGGTGTTTAGTTCTTGTTAACTATGTTTAAACAGGACCTCCTGCTCCCCGTGTTTATTGGTTTTGAGACTGCAACTCAAAACAATTCACTTTGTGCAGATGCATTTGATAAAGCCTTTCTCAGGCTATTGTGACCCTGACAAAATATGGAAGTAGGATAAATGTAAGGGAATCAGGACTTACAGACAAGGCATTCCAAATGTACTGTGGGAATATAGATAAACCATAGATAAACTTCTGGTTCAGGACCAAGTAAATATGAAAGAGGTTGCAAGGGTTGTACTTCCTCATGGCCTTTTTTGCAGTTTTATCTGGAAAAGATGCTGATACCACCCTTCAATTTCTGCTCAAGGAAGCTTGTGGGTTTTGAGTATTTGGAGTGTAACTGGTCATTTGAGCTTTGCAAATATAGTAAGCGTTAATTAAGTTTAGTGCAATCACAGTCTGATCTTGATCTGATTTGGAGCCTGAGACCTCCATTGTCTGTATTTAAAAACAAAAATGTTTCATTTTGAATCTGAGAAGTAGTTGGTTATATAATAAAGTTTTTAATAGGGTGAAATGAAGATGGCTGAAACTGCAGTTCCTTATTTGTTTTAAGGTTTGTCCAGTAACTGTTCCTATGACAAAAGGACCATTTGTTTATCATCTTATTTTAAATATTTACTTACTTCTGCAGAGATAAAATCAAAGTGCTCTCCCTACTTTTGGTGTTTGACTTCTGTGGTGCAATTTCTATAGTTTCATGTGCTGTGCACAGAGGTGGTATACGGTTCTGGCTCATGGCTCCTTATTTTTCCATGAACAGATGGAACTGGAAGGAGAAGGTTTCATGGTCATGGAGGACGGAATTAGGAGAGAAATTCTCCTTTCCTTGTTAATGCTGAACACTTGCACTCACCAGCAAGTAACTTAAGATTTTAGATCATAGAACAACATCATAACAAAGTTTTATATTGTTTTAATCTCTGCAACATCTCTATGAGCAAGATTTTCACATTAGTGCCGTTTCTTTTACAAAGCCTTTCAAAGGTACCTGATACTGTACTGCCATTTTATACCCAAGTCAATTTCCCCCCACCAAAATATTATCTGCTCCTTTTAATGTTCAAAATAATAAAACAATAAATGATATAAATTGTGTTATTAAGTTTTTCCAGTTGCTTTAGGTACGGCTGTACTTTAGAGTGCTCTGGAGTGTAGTGTCCTAATAGTGCAAAATGGGGTTGGACTGGGAATCAGAGGTAAAATAATCAGAGGTCTGGTGTCTCATGACTAATAACCAAGGTGCAGCAGTTGTTTGCCAGGTCCTGCAGTGGCCACTGCTGGGTTTACTGCCTCTACCATGTGCCTGGATTAGCTGCAGAGCCTTGTGATGGATTCATGGAGTCGTACTGAAGTGAACTCAGTCTCAGCGCCCCTTGTTGGCGCTTGTGTGTGTCTTCTTGCCAATTCTAAGATGAATATTTTATAACTCTGAAAATAAGAGGCAGGCAAACTAGTGGAGAGGCCAGGGAAAACTGCATATTCAGTAGCTTCACAGTTGCTCAGCTGGGTTAGTGTCAATGTAGCTTAGTTCTTATTCCCCTGCTGTAATGATGAGAAATCACTTGGTTCCTCAGAGGGATGCTCTTGCTGATCACGGGCTGTCAGTGCATTAATTACTGGGCTTGCACTTTGCATTAACTCTTTTAGCAGTTCATGTGCTCTCAGTGAGTATCATTTAATCAGAGAAATACTGCTGTGTGTCAGTTTCTAGTTTGCTAACAGTTCCTTTTCCCAGAGCTATTTAAAAGATTTCTTAGTTTCTGAAAGTCCAGTTGTCATAGGAATGACTCGTCTTTCATTTCAGAAGAGCAGAGCTCTGACTTCATTGTCACATTTGTATTCTAACCTTTTTCTCTTTTACCTAGTGAGAGAGCAGCTTTGGTGTTGAAGAGAAACCTCAGAAAGGAATGGGCCCTGTTCTCTTGAAGCTGTTTGCCCTGATCCCAGGAATGCTGTAGAGGTTAGTGATGTGAATGTTGAAGAGCTTTTGTGGAAATTGCCTTTTGATTTGTAATTGGCACACTTTTCAATAAATTCTATGTGAAGCAGTTCATTTGCCTGTCACAGAAAGGGAGTTAATTCAGGCACTGTCAGAACACAGTCAGCTTAAAATTGCTCTACCCAAACAAAATTTAGGATTCTGTTTATCTGTGGGAATGCTGTGGAAATATATTGCTGGGTGGTCACAAAAAGTTGTGTGGGTGTGATGCATGCTCAGAGATAAGCTGCATTAAACTTGGAGGTTTTAATCAATAGGTTAAAAAAAAGGTAAGAATGATCAAAATAGATGAGACTGTAATGCCTGAGTCTTCTCTGAATTTCTCAAGTCTCTTATTTTTACTTTGAGAGGAGACCATTCCTGATGTTCAGTAGAATTGACAGGCTAGGAAAAGTCCATTCTGTATCCACACAGAGGTAATGTTATCTCTACTTCTGCCTCAAGTGACTTGTATTTCGGTGTTATATCCTAGTTTATTTGGGTTTGTACAAACTGTATAGACTGCTTGCTGTGAATGTTTTTCCCCAGGGCTCCATAGTCCTGCATAGTGCTACAAATATTATGGCCTATAAGAGGCTTCCTTTTGCAACTAGAATATTCAATCTAGTTTACTTCCATTTGTTTTGGGAAAGCTGGCAAGGATTAAGTAGATTTGTCACCTAGTGAGTGGATTACTTTTTAACTTGTGAAATAAAAAAGCTTATATATATATATATATATATATATATATAAACTGTTAAATTCAGTAAGGCTTGGTTTTGCTGATGAAAAATGGATGTGGCAAGTAAAATTAGATGGAGTAGTGGGAGCAGGAGAGGGAAGAGGTGGCCAGTTGAAGTGCTCCTAAAGCAAAGAAGTGAATTTCCATAGGAGGAGTTGAGCTAAAATCTGTTAGCTCTGTCTGGTTGACTGTGAAGGATTCTAATCTTTGTTAGCTTACTTTACAAGCATAGGGGGTTTGTGTGTATGTGGTGTGGCTACTGAGGAGTAATGTCCAAGCTTTGCTAGGACACCCTTTGGCATACATGCTCTGTTTGGAGCAAAATTAAGACAGTGGAAAAAAGGCTGCAGCATGTCACAGACACTGACAGTGGAGAGATGACCCAGTGGGAAAAGACAAGGAAATGTTAGTTGGCATCACTCTTTGAGGCATGTAGAGCTCAACAACTGCAAGTGCTGCCACTTCTTATCAAGAGCTTTAGTCATTGATGTATTCCCACCATCTTTATCTTGTTTCATATAAAACTGAGAGTTGTAAAGTGTTCAAGGGTGAGGTATCACTTCTAATTTAACAAAAGCATACAAAAAGACAGAAACCCCAAAGCATATCCTTCCATGTGAAGTCCTGCACTCCAACATCAATGCTATCATTCTGGCTCTGTACTGCTGCTCGTTTCCAATGTTTTATTCATTAACACAAAACACAAACCTGTCCCACAAGGGCATCTGACAGAAACGTATCTTTTAAAGTTTTTTTTTCTTTAGTAGAAAATACGTAGCTCCCTTCAACCAATTGTGTTTAGATTTTTTTGAGACATGTATACTACTTTATGGAGAATGAAAGAAGATGAAAGGTTCATCTCCTCTCATGGTAGTCTTGACTTAGCAAAAGCAGTTGGTTTCAAGCAGGCTGTTGAATGCAGACTATTTTGTGAATCTGTGAAAACTGTCTTGTTAGAATCTTGATCTGCTATTCAGATACTTATGTAGGAAATATTTCCTTGGCACTTCATCCATCCTGTTCTTCCAGTTCTGAGGACATGCAAGAACTGGCAGATCTTAAGGTTTTAGGGTTGTGGTTATGCTCTTTTCAGACCCGAGCCTGCTATATTTGATTTGGTTGCGCTCTCTGTGGGACCATGCTGAGTTTCTCTCCAGCTGTGGAATGACTTACCTGCAGCTACATGGATAATAGTGAAAACTGTGATGCAGTTTATGAGCACACAGGAGATAACGAGGTAAGGGAAGGCAGCCAACCAACGTAAATTTGCCAGAGAGAAAATGGTGTCAAACTGATTTGTTTGGTTCCTTGACAGATGAATTAGATTAGTGCATAAGGGAGGCAAGGGATAGAAGTGATACAAATAGAAGTGTATAAAGTTTAGAAGATTGTTCTTTTGAATGTGGTATGTGCAGTGTTTTGGTTTTTTAAATGCGATCATCCTTATATCACTATACTGCAGGAGCAGAATTTGTTAAGAATGGTTCTGTGGAGCACTTACTAGGGATTTGGGATCACTTGGAAAGGCATTTGAAGTAGGCTTCCATACTAGCTTGTCATGGCTGGATTTGTCAGTGACACCCGTGATTTAGACTTTAGTACATGGAGTAGCGTTTACTTACGAGCTGTGCAGGTGATGTTAGATTGGGAGAAGACAGAATGGGCAGCCCAGCATGTTGATACGAAGCTGTTTGTCACTGGGGTAAGCCAAGCTTGTGTGTTGGCTTGACCTCACTCACCCTGTGTTTATTTGTTATACCACGGGAGCTCAGTCAGTGTGTGTAACCTAATTATGCTGAGTTTATTGCGTTGGATGGCCTCTTCCAACACTCACAACACAACTTGTGGTACTTTTCCGTCCTTTAGAAGACTTGCAGTACTGAAACCTAGAACTTGAAAGGAAGTATTATTTGTAGCAGTTTCTTTATTCTGCCACAGGGAGAAAATGTGTGAGTAGGGAGGAGTGACCATATTTTTAAAGAGCTTTTGTAGAATAAGATACAAATTATGGAAATAATTGTTGTCTTGGGATGGTGTCAGAGGTGTCTGTCATACTGCTTTGTTTTAAATTCCCTGTGATAGAAAGGGGTGTTTATGTGCCATGCTCTTGTATACACAATGCTCCTCTCATAGTTGTCAGGTTATCATGGAAGATTCATTTCATGGCTCCCTTAGAGGTAAACACCAATATTTCACACTGGGCCAGTAATTTTTGTTAGCAATAGATTAATGCCTGAAACGCCCTTTGACATGTTCCCATCTGTGATGCCATAGTTTCTTATGGATGTGAAGCACAGTGAGGGGAAAAAAGAGAAAAATCTCTATTTAGGTTATCTCTGTGGGGATGCTCTTGTCTGTTTCTGTGATTCCTGCTGCTGTTCTCCTGACTTCTTGGGGTATGGTTTTCTCCTTGGAATCCTAGCAAGTGTTTTTCTAGCAAAAATACAAATTAAGAAGGTACACTTTCGCAGCAGAGAGTGGTGCACCACTGGTGTGATTGGAATTACAAGAATGCTGTGGAAGTTTCATGCCCCATCTTCTGTCCCAAAGGGAGGGGGGATATTGGAAGAGCCACTGCTGATAAGTGATAGCCTGTGAAAGGCAAGCCTTAGGCAGTCCCTTGGAAAGACTTTTAAGTCCCATGAATTGAAACAAACTGGAGGCACAGTAAACCTAGTTTTAGAGCTTTCCCTTGTTTGATTTTAATTTTAAGAAGCTGCCTGAGAGAAATCTCAAAGGCACATTCCTGTAGACACAAGAATAACTGCTCTAAGTGCTGAGAGATGAAACTGATGTGCAGCAATTTTTATAAGGAAGAAAATAATAGTGCAGAAGTGGGCTACCACCTGCCTGTTCTCACTGTGAAGTGAGAGTATATTAGAAGTACTCTTTACTCTTGCTAAAAGATCACCTTAAAAGAAGACAGAAATAAAATCAAATTAAAGAAAGAAATGTATGATAAAATTGTGAAGGAATATATGGATGTATAATAGAAGAAGCCTTTGCTGTGATACTATTGTTGCAATTAGATCTTAATATTGAGCATTTATCTACCTAATTCTTTCATGTGCCTTTGTTTGTCAGTATATTGCTGAGTTTCTCTCTGTTTATTGCATTGTGCTTGTCTTAAAAACGAACAAGAGTAGTTATCCTCATTCTGTACACTGCTTACTGTCAAAGCTTTAAAGGAACACAGAACCAGAAAAAAGGGGTAGCACTGAAAAAGTCTTGTTTTCTCTCTTGTGGGGAGCAAGTTCTCCCAGGTTCGTTGCATCAAGAAACAGCCAAACACGGTTCAGGTCATGTAAGTGAGCCCATACACTTTCACAGATGTACTGCAGAAGCAAGGACTTGCATTAAATGACTACTCAGTGATTTCTGTACCTGTAAATAACATTACAGTGCATTCGATAGACAATTGCTGTCTCTTTTTTTGTTTTCTTCTTGATGCTTTTTCCTCCTGCAAGGAAATCTGTTTCCTTATTGTAAGTATTGTGTGTATGTGCAGGTGAATCCAAGGGAGAAATGTGAATAAACTCCATGTCGGTAGCTGTGCTTTTACTAAGTGGATGTTCTCTTCTGGGATAAATTTAGTTGGAAAGCAGTGCCACTGTAGTCATTTAAGTATCATTCTGGGAGAATTCTTTTCAATCATGATTTGTTTTCTGTATGCTTGGTCAGAACTAGGGGAAGGGACAAGTGTAGTGGTGAGACACAACATTCGAGCTTGGATAGCATAATGGATTTCCTTGGAAAATACTACCACTTCTGAGTAGTTTTTGTTATTGAAACAAAACACCTGGCAGTTCTAGATTCTATGATGCTGTGCATGAAAGTATCATTGCAAGCTAGAATAGTAAACAGTGTTAAAACAACAAAACAAGAAACTCCTAAAAGCAGAAGAATTCTAGTCTAGTCTAGTAGTGTCTCTTGTCCTTCATTTTATTTTTTCCCAGAATAATTAGTTCTACAGTAACCAAAATTGAAACGTATTTACTTTCCTGTGAGATAAGAGAAGCAGGAAAATGTCATCTTGCAAATTAATTTGTAAGCCGTGATACATCATTCTCCTTTGCTGTGACTGTGCTGCCAGATGTCGTTCTGCTCGAGTGCGCAGTTTTTCATCTTGATCCAGCGCTTGTGTGATTTTGATTTATTCTTTGTGAAGCAGCTGTATCAGTGACTGGGGCCTGTGCATTGCAAGGAGGAGGGATCCCTTCCCTTGGAGGGAGCAGCTGCTCCTGGCTCACAATCCCTCCAGCCTGGGTGCTGGTACAGCCGGCACGGGGGGGGGGGGCTGGCGGCACAAAGCTCGGCAGAGCCGCCTGACTGCTGCAGGGATGTTTACTGACCAAGGGCTGGCAGCGCCTTGGAGGCAAGGGAGCCTGTCTTCTGTCTCTAGTGTCTTACAAGGGGAGGGCTTGAAAACTAAGATGCTGGCACTGAACTTCAAGAATTCAAGGTAGGATGAGATCTAAATGAATCCTAGCTACTCTTACTTCTTTGCATGATACTTTCCCCCCTTGCCCAGACTAAAATTTAATTCCGTGACTAGCACTTGTGAAGCTCTATCTCTTGTTTTAAGACTTGCTGTTATAGGAGAAGCTGAACCAAAGCTGAGATTGAGCAGAGATTTAGTTTTATTTTTGAATAAAATGAGTAATGTACCACTGCATAATTTTCTGTGTTTAGGCTGTTGGCTCTAGAAAAATAAGTCAGAAGTAGATAGTTTACATTTATTATCCCAGCTAAGGAAGAAAATAATTGATTTTAGTTTGTCACATGGGTAGTTTTCAAAATACAGCTAATATGAGCCTTGAGTGCATTGGTTGTGCTGTGAAGCAAGCTTGTTGTTATGTTACACATGTTTTAAGAAATCTGACAAAGTTGTAGAAAACAGTATTAAGACAGTATTTTCTATGTCTCTTGAGTGCTGTAGGCTTCATTTTTTTAACTTTGAATAAGAGAAACTCACTTTTGGGGGGATTTCTGGCTGTCCTATTTAATCTTGTAATACACTGCACACTGGTGTTGAGGAATCATTTATTCACTGTGAAATTCAGCTTTTATTTTTGAACTATTGCCAAGCAGGGCTAGAACATGAGTAATGAAGAGAAAAACAAAAATAGTTTTGAAAATAGTTATGGTAAATAGTAAATATACCAATCTCTTTATTGGCAGTCAAAAATAAAATAAGTATGGGTTTTCTAAAATGTTGCAGCTTTTTCCCTTTATGAGAGACACCAACTTTAATAAACAAGAGTATCTACACCCACTTTTGTAATTTCATAAGTATGCCATTGAAAAAAAATTTCCCTGGAGAGCTGGAAGAATCCATTCATTTGAGTAATTAATATTGCTTTAAAAGTCTGCAATTTTTGTCTGCTTTGTAAGTTTGTGTTTTTTCTTGTTAAGTGTTTATTTTGTTGCGAATGTTTTGTCTTTCCCGTCTCTTATTTTTTCCCGTTTAATTCTTTACCTGACACATTCACTGCTGGGCATGGAAACCTTGTAGCTCTGATGGGGTATTTCTGAATGCAAACAGCTCAGTCCTGCCTTGGATCTGTCCCAGGCTTTCTCTGCAGGACAGTGTTCTGGGAGCAGCAGTCCCTTGTGTTACTGGGGAGCTAGAGCTGTTTTCTGTAAGGAGAGAGTCACAATCAGCTCTTTTGTCTTTGCTCCATATGAGGCTCCTGAGAAGTGTTTCCATGTGCAGCCTGGTGGAGCTGGATCCAAAACCAGGCTGAGAGCCCAAGACATAATCTAGCTCCACCTGCGATCCTCAGGTGTTTGTAGACTGAAGATGAGACTGAAAGGGGTTGAATTGCTTTTATCTGCAGTTTGTGGCAGAGTATCTTCTGCCACCTCGCAGAGAGGGGTCAGGGGAAGGAGAAGCAGAAGAGAAGGGAGGTGAGAAGAAAAGACAGTACTTTTCTCCCATTGTTACAATACTTACCGAGTTACACAAAGCATAGGAATCTTTACTGTTTCTCCAAGTGGTGGTACCTCTTATGAGGAGCAGCTGAGGGAAGTGGGATTGTTTAGCCAGGGGAAAAATAGGCTTGGAGAGGACATTATTGCTCTCTGCAACTACCTGAAAGGAGGTACAAGTCAGGTGGGTGTCAGTCTCTTGTCCCAAGAAACAGGATGAGAAGAAATCACAGAATCATAAGGGTTGGGAGGCACCTGTGGAGATCACCCAGTCCACACCCCCTGCCAAGGCAGGGTCACCTGGAGCAGGTGACACAAGAGCACATCCAGGTGGATTTAGAATGTCAGCAGAGAAGGAGACCCCACAACCTTCCTGGGCAACCTGTTCCATGGGTCTGCCACTCTCAGTGTGAAGAAATTCTTCCTTCATATTGAGGTGGAACTTCTTGTGTTTTAGTTTATGGCCATTGTTCCACATCCAGTCGCTGTGCACTGCCAGAGTCTGGCACCATTCTCTGGGCACCCACCTTCGTGATATTTGTGGGCATTAATGATATTCCCTTCAGTCTTTTCTCCAGATTAAACAGATCCAGGTTCCACAGTCCCTCCTCACATGAGAGGTGATCCAGACCCCTCATTTTCTTTATGTCCCTCCTCTGCACCCTCTCCAGTAGCTCCTTGTCTGTCTTGTCTCTTATTTATTTCCTATTGCTTCAGAAATAAACACGCATTTGTCCCCAGGCTTTAATGCTGATTTAAATGCAGATACGCTGCTGGTTTTATTGCAATCTTTCTGTCTCGATGGTAGCAGGGAGAGGAATTTTATTACATCAGCCAAACATGTGCTGGTAGGATCATTTTGTTGTTTTTCTTATCCGTGTTGTTAGAAACAAGGGTGGCTCTATGGAGACAAATTTTACAGGTAATGGGCTTCTACTTACTGCTCCTTCATATGCAAATTTCTTAAAGGCAGAAGAAATGTTTTCTTTTCGGGGTATAAATCGCGGGTTTACATGGCTGCAAAAAGTTTTTGCTTTAAATTGCTGTTGAGAAGAAAACCCACTACCACCAAAAAAATTTGGTGACTTTTTTAGCTAAATATGAGAACCGTGCTTAGAGTCACTATTGTCATTACTGAACATGCCCTGTTTGGGGCTACTTGCTTCCTGCATGGCCTTACTGTGAGGATGAACAGGCTCTCCTGTTCCTGTTTTGCTGGTTTCCTTCCCCATTGAACCCTCCCACTCCCCATTACATGGAAAGGTGAATAGACCAAAGAATTCTTCCCTATTCTTGATGATGGCTCATTGTTTTACTACCATTCAAATGCAGTAATTTCCTAGGAAGGCTTTTTTGCCATGCAGTTCAGGTTATCAAGCTAAAATTTCAGTTCTGGTCTATTCCCAATGAGCTGTAACTAGTATTCTGTTTGTCCAATTAATGCAAATCAGTTTATTTAGGCCTTTTGAGAACAAAACAAAAAGAAAAGAAGAAAATCAGCATTCAGAGATGCTCAAGATATTTTGCCACAGAACCTGTCAAGAATTCAATTGCAAGTTGCTCTCCAAGAATATTGAGGAAGCAAATAGTCTGTTCTGTTTTGGTTTGAGTTTTTTAACCAGTTGTTACCTTCTTGGTGTTCTGCATATTTTTCCTGATGCTGCATAAGTTAGTTGGTTTATAAGCTTCAGTAAAATGTTCCAATTGGTTCCTCCATTTCAGATGATTTTGCTGAGATGCAAATGTTTGAGATGTTTCAACTCTGCCAGCATATTTTTAAAACCAAAATGATCTTTCAGTATTTACTTTTCCTCGATGTGTTTTTCAGCTCCAGGTGTTTATAGCTGTATTGAGGTTTGCAGGAGAATACGAGTTTGCTTATCTACTGTCTTGCCAACCAGCAGGTGTGATTTGGAATCATTCCCACCTCAAATACCCAGTTACAAAGTTCCAGATTAACACTAATCTGGCATATTTTTGGTTCTAAAAGTAATCTGCTGGGTTTATAATGTATTCATACTGGTTACACTGAAGAACAGAATTTCTGTTCCCTCAGTCCAAAACCTGTTAACTTACTAGGCAAAATTTTTCTATAAATAAGTGTTTCAAAAATATACATTGGTGAGATATGTCTCTATTTTTGTTATGTTTTGTGTCTGCTCTAGCCAAGTTGGACTTTGCTTCTGCCTGTCAGGATTTTTGTGTTACACATATTTTTATCTCCTCGGTTAGCATATTTTTCTGGTAGAAAATGTCCTTTGCATTCCTTGAGTAGAGGAGTAATTGTATGTCCAGAGCTCATGGCACTCAGAGCTGGATTGCTGGCTTTGAGACCACACTGGAACAACTCAGAGGAGTGGAAAAAATGCCTCAGTGGTATGATTGCACAAGCAAGGGCAAATGGTTTCTTGGAGCCTGGATGTCTATGAATAAACCACCTGAAGGTGCTAATGCAGGTGTTTCCTTTCTAACATAATACCTGTATAGAGCCTTGTACTTTGATCTTCACTGTAACTGATGATTAGGGGTAATGAAGCATGCCAAGATTGATTTATTTTCTGGAATGACCATCCCTCATCTTGTAGAGCAGAAAGGCTTCTTTTACACATGAAGAGTTTTGTTTGGTCCTCAGCCCTGCAATGGCAATATGTTTGTGCTTTGCACAAATAATTGGAAACCTTTTTCTGGTATAAATATTGCCTTTTCTCCAACCTAAGCAGATACCATGGAGCAAGAACAATTTGAGGTATGGAATTTTCCACCTTCTTTGATGGCTAGCAAACCTAAACTGGTTTCTGGAGATCAGGCCTGTGTTTATATGCAGATGAGGTGGTTTAAGACTTTGCATTGAATTCAGAGATGAAGGTGTGTAGAAGCCAGCAATCAAATATGAATTTCAAGTAGCCTTGGGGTTGGTTGGATGGTATTTTTTGGTCTTGTTTTGTGAAGAGATGAACAGCCATCTGTTACATATACCTCAAAGATGAGGTTTTCTGCTCCTCCTAGTTGGATGCAATATTCATTATGTGCCATTTGGCTTCTGAAAAGTCAAAATTACTCATTCAGTTCCCCTGACCTTTTTCAAAAGCTGCTTTTAAATAAATGGTGGATGTACCTACTCAAATGCTTACAACAGCAGATTTACCTTTTTGTTCTCAGGATTGTATGTGCTAGTTCAAGACAAAATAAGAATTCATCTTTCATTTTAGTTGACGAAGATGTAAAATGTAGAAAGGCAGACACCTTAAATCATTGCGTCTCCAGTCTAAATAGCCTGTATTTGAACTTTCTGGCAGTTTGCTTTTTCAGCATTTTCAATTCTTTAGCTTAGTTATCACTTTTAATTACTAAGCAGAGAAAATGGAAGTCCTTAAACCTTGTTAAAGACTCCTTAAAGAAAAGCAGTACTGAGAATTGGGTTCATGGTGATGACAGATCATAATGAGTGCTAAATAAAGATGTAGGAAGTGGAATTATCAACATCCAGCCAAAAATCACATTCTAGATGCAGTGTGGACAGATTTGTTCCTCATAGGAAAAGGTGACACACATTTGCTTCCTTGTTCACTGTCTTATCTTTATTCTGTGTAAAAGTAACTTGTAGCTCCCTCTGTTTCATCAAGGTGTGAGTTTTGTACACCTTCCCCAATGTCTGTGAGCAGCATTACAGTCACATCCTTTGCCTCCACATGTGCATGGGCAGTTCTTCATGCCAGGTACCTCTTGTTCTGTGCTATTGCTCTGAACAGTGGTGTTGAAGCAGGCTCTTCGTTCCCAAGAACAGTCTGGATGGTGGGACTGCTCTTGAGGTATCAGAGTTGTCTGTGCTTTTCTTGCACAGAAATAGCATTGAAGAAAAGTGGTACAACTTCAGCTGTGGTTTGAAGAGGTACTAAACTCTATTTTCAGCTGGGGTAGGGTTTAATACTTGGTTTTACAGGCTTTATTTTTTTGGAGGTGGTGCAAGAAGTGTTAGTATCCTGGAAATATTTTAGTAGTGCAAGTAATTTTGGGAAATGTAGTTATTGAAGCATTAGAAATTGCCGTGAGAGAGTTATCTTCTAGATACAAGCTTTACACAGTAAGTCAGGAAAAGAATAGGCTATTTGCAGAAGTCAAATGCAGTACAGTAATTTCACGACCATAAGGCGCACCTGACTATAAGGCGCACCCCCCGGGAGTCAGCAAAATTTGCAACATTGTAGATCAGATAAGGCGCACCCGTCTATAGGGCGCACCCGTTTATAGGGCGCACTTCTTTTTTTGCAGTGAGGCTCCGCCCCCAGCTCCTCCTGTGAGGTTGCTGGCTGAGGCCCCGCCCCCACCCGGCAGCCATTGGCCCCCAGGCCCGCATCGACCCGACAGGGGTGGCGCCGCGGGCCCCCGGGCCTGCCTCCTCCCAGTGGCCGTGGGCCCCGGGCCCACCTGGAACCGGGAGGCGCG
>PYHW01010582.1:9100388-9147226 GCA_013186435.1 Turdus rufiventris | reverse complement strand
CGCACCGGACTATAAGGCGCACTTCCGGGTTTGGGGGAAAGTTTTAGTCAAAAGGGTGTGCCTTATAGTCGTGAAATTACTGTACTTTATTTTCCCTTTTTGAACAAAATGAAGTGAAAAAGTTGATATAACTAAAGGTATTTTCATTTAAGTTTTTACTAAGTAAGAATATATGTATTATTAGTCTTTAGCAAGACAGCTCTCCTCCATCCCCACAGCATAGGTCAAAAGTATCACTGTTATTTAATTGTTTTCCTTTTACAGTGGATATAAAACATTAACCTTCAGGAGGGTACAAACCACAGGAAATCTACTCTATCAGCACTTGCTATTATGTGTCATTATCATGAATAATTTGTGGGAAATGAAAGATGATGACTGATGTCCATGTTTTATATCTTTATCTTTCGCAATAAACAGTTACTAAAGTTCTTCATATTTGTTGAAGCATTAGGAATTTTTGTTTGAAGAGATTTCAAGGCATTAAGGTCAGATTGAGCCTAAGAATAGCATTTCTAATATTGCAAATAAGAGAGAAATTGTACCTTTAGCTGTCATCTGGCTGGAGTTTAGAGAACAGAAAAAACATGTCCTGAATCAGGATAGCACGGCTTTTTTGTTTGTTTGTTTCTTTCTTAGAGGTGTTAAAGAAAAAAATAGCTGCATCGAATTCTCAGGTTTGGGTACTGCCTTGTGAACTGAGACACCTCAAGCAGCTCTTCAACCTGTAGAAACAGACCAGTATTAGCTCTTCTGTTACTCTAAAAAAGTCAAGATTAAGTTTTCAGATGGTAACATAAGGTTCCTCAAGATAAGTTTTGAATTATTACAGTGCAAAGGAGGAAAAAACCAAACTGTACACACAGAAGTCATGACCTTGAAATAATAGTGTGACCTTGCGAATCCTTGCCTGCACACCTTCCTTAACTTCCTTAATGATACTTAGCAATACAAAAGGTGCAGTGGGAGTTGGTGTTTTCCTGCTGGGGGGGATTTCTCAGTGAAATAGTTCCAGTTTCAGCCAGATGACTGGATGGTTTAACAAGAGGAAATCATAGTATGGGAATAGACTTTTATTACTGGGGCAGAATATGGGATTTGCTTCAGGCTCTCCCCTACTGGGAGCAGGCAACATTCCCCAAAGTCATGTGTGCCAGTTCAGTCTGTCAGGGAGAGCTCCTTTTCAGCAACACAGTTTGCTTGATTTTCTTTGTGTGTGAGTAGTTGTTTTGTGTTTGGTGGCAGGACTGGTGGGGGGGAAGGGAATGGGAGGAAGTAGTTGTGTTCCTCTCTTCCCCTCCTGCTGATGTTTTTGTCTACAAAGAGAATTTTTTATTCCCGCTCAGTTCTAAGCACAAATGGATGTGTATCTAGCCAGTAACAGCTCTTTATTGTTTCCTTTGAAGGCCAGACAATGTCCTTTTGAATAGTGCATATTGGTGATCATCTTCAGAATGTTAGTATTAACTACATGGGTAGGGAATCTGAAATTCGGCAAAGTAGTAACAGACCTAGTGGGGAGGGAACTAACAGGTGTGGAATATAATGATCCTAATGAACTTCTGTGATTGATTACAGCAAGAAGACTTAAATTTAATTTTCCTGAGATAGCTAGAGTGGAGGTGTGTACTGGTGTCCCATTATAATCTGCAAAGAAAGAAGTTGATTCCTGTTGCAGTGCTAAGCTGCTGATGCAATACCAATATAGTGCCTGGAGAAACACTTGTGACTGTAATTACTAAACAGATAATTACCTAGCTGCTTATTTAAGTAACATCCTTTTGAAACTAGATGCACAGCTCGGACCTGTAATAGCTATTGTGAAAATGAGTGTGTCTCGTGCAGCTTCTGTCTATCTACGTTTTTTTTCTTCACAAATGTTTTGATAGCTGTAGTAGTATTACCCATACGTTATCATACCCTAACTTGTATTAGTGATTATGTGTGTGTGTTGTGTTTTTCTTGCAGTGTCTGTGTTTGAGCTTTGTAAGTTGTTGGTATTTTCTGTAACATAATTCATTATCATTTTTCCAACAACTTCCACTAACACTTGAAAACACTTTAAAGTATTTTGAAGGGTGTAAGTTAACTCTTACACTAACTCCAGTGAAACTTCTGGAGAATCTCATGGATTCATCTTGTGGGATTCCCACAAATTAAATTTAACAGAAAAGTGCAAAACCTTGGTGAATGGCTTTGAATCAGAGCTGCTCAAATGGGTCAGCCTCGCTTATGCTCATGGGGAAATGTGCAGCCATCTGACAGCCTTTGGGAAAAAACAAAGGGCTGTTCTTAAAGTGAGGATGCTTATGCTGTGCTTTCACTGCTTGCTTCATTTCTCCTCACATGGAGATTCCTCTGCTTCTACCACTAAGAGAAAACTGTAATGTTTATTACAAGAGCAGTGGTTTTATTGTGCATGTTTGTAATCTACTCATCAAGTGTCCTGTTTTAGTTTTGGTCTGTACAGAACATGATGCTCTGCAACTGCCATTAGTTCACATTTTTAGCTCTAGTAGCAGAAGGTGCATACAATAGGCTGAAATGCTTCAACCATCCTGATAAACTGTGTGCCTAAGTCACAGTGGGACTGGGTCATAGAACTTCTTGCTTAGTTTGCTTTTTCAGGATAGCGTCTAACTTCTTCCTCAGCTTAAAAAGCCAAACACCCAACAGCTGGAATGTCCAACTCACAGGTTCCCTATGGAGAGTGTGCCTGCTTGCACCTGCTGGGGGAAGAAGCTCATCAGGGCTGTGTAGTAAAGAATGTGGGGCAGCAGTGGGATGTACATACCCAGAAGAGGGAATGCAAGACAGGGAAGAGACCGCTGTGCTGAGAACAGGTTTCTGTCCTTGCCACTTCCACAAAACTCCTCTTGAGGTTTCTGGAGCTCCCTCTAATTGCATCCTTTGTGTACTGGATATTTAGCTCTGAGATCACAAGCTGAGAGGAGAAGGACATCAGCTGGTCTCTAAGGGACACAATGCAAGCAAGTAGAAAGATTCAAGAATTACAAGACTATAGGATTAGCTGCTCTTCAAAGTATCTTCAAATAGATATCTTATTATTAGACATCAATTTCAGCATAAGGGAGGTTGTGTGTGTTCATTGTGTGGATTTAGCAGCCTTTCAGTCCAGGTTGTAGGAACCAAGGTGTAGCATCCTGCTCAGAGGGATGAAGTAACAAAATACTGACCAGCTGCTGATGAAGCATCTGCTGAGAGTGGCAGGAGGCTCTTTGGGGACTGTAGGAAGTGCGTGCAATTTAAGACTCTTCTGCAATACACGTGCAGAGCCAGGCCAAATTCAAACTCTACAGTCATTTACAAGACAGGTGTTCCTCAACTTTTGAGTTTGCTTCTCTTCATTACTGTGCAGGGTGCTTGATTGTCACGTGCTATAAACAAGCAGTTGTGAGCAGGTGAAATGACTGTTACTGAAAATCTTGGAATCTTTCCATTTTTGACATTTAAGGGATCTGTCAGGTCTTAATGCTGAATTCAAGTCACATGTGATGGTTGCAGCTGACTGAGGATTGTGCAGATGCTTTCGCTTAGTAGAGTAGGAAGACCCTTTTTTCTAGATATTTTTGTTTATAGTAAAAGGTTTAGATGTACTGCTTTCTCTTCTACTGGCCTAATTCTAAACAAAGAAGACCTCAGTCAAAATATTTGTACAGGACAAAGTAGCAATTTGGTTTTTGACTGTTCACTTTCACATATCTAAGATTTAGGCCTAATGCTGGAGATCCCAGAGCTGACAGCTCTCTTCCCATAGATAATCTATGGTATTATCACTGGATTTGGGCAGGCAAAAATGAATCGCAGAAATTCTTTCAGCTTTCATGTACAGTATATTTCAGGTGACCTTGCCTGGAGCCCACACTAGCGTTTTTTTTCTGATAGGAGAGAAACACAGTAGGAAACAACTCTGGAATAATTCCAGAAGTAGTATCTGCTTTGGAATTCAGTTATTTCTGGGGAAAAAAAACCCAAACAAGCAATTAATTGGGATGTTATTTATAATATGTTACATCCTTTCTCCTCTCTTCTCTTCTCCGCCCAATCTTTTATATTGAGGTTGAATACCTGCTTATATGGGGAATAGGAGGGGCCATGATTGTATTGGGGAAGTGAGAACTATTTTAATTGTTCTGTGTTTGTCATTCCTTGGAGTTAACTGCCCTGGTGGAGGTAAATAGATGACAGCTGTGAAATGCCATCCCAGTAGGCTCCTGTACACCATGAAAGCAGTGTGTAACATTTATTTGGACTTCTCTGACTATACAAAAATTGTCAGGTCTGTAATTACAAGTGTATGTGTGGCTGAACCAGTCTAACTTTGTTTTAGGTGTGTGCTTAGGCTGAATAAAGCAATAGAATTAAAAAAAAAAATTGACCACATGAGCAAAGGTTCACAGCAATCATGGATTTGATGGCAGTATGAATTTTGGGTGGATATATAAGTTCCCAGCATTTTGTGAATCATAAAAAGAAATTTAAAATATTGTAATTAAAAGATTTTATTAAAAAGAAGATGCAGACTTCTTTCCTGCTACTTAGACAATGAAGGTTTGGATCTTTGAGCTCAGATGAGGTATTCTGTTAGTTTACCTGTTACAGCAAGAGTAGCATCCCCAAACTGAGGAATTTGGGAAAAGCCATGGGTTTCTGGAGGAAACAGTGTTGTTTTATTTTTAGCTGTGTGATTAATGCTGATTCAAAATCTTTGCTATGTTATTTCTTAGGGATGATATGCCAAAAGACAACATTCAATTCTATCTAATTTTCCTTCACCCAGTGCTCATTTCCAGCATGGACTGACAGTTACTGGTTTGTAATTTAGCTTAGCTTTTTTGATGACTTCTCATTTCTGAATTATTTTTTGCATGGAACCAAAATGTTCATCAGTATTAGTTCCTAATGTTTTACTATGTGTTAGTAAAATACTTTATGAATGTGTTTTATGAACATGTTCCAGAAAGGTATCTCTTTCTTGCATTATAGAGAGAGTATTTTTCTTTTATTAATGTTTCTTATTGGTAGTTAATTGCCATCACTTTTACAAGCATAGCCCTAGTTTGTTATTGTTGTTATTTTCTTGGTTTTAGCATCCAGCTACAGTCTTTCATCACAACTTAATCTTTGGGTTGGAGTTCTTCAGTAATGTCTATTTTGCCTTTGTTACTCTAGTTACAGTACCTTTGGAATCATCACTTCTCCTTTTATTAATGGACCCTCCATGGTAACCTTTCTTTTTGATAACTTAAATAATTAAGTTCTTTAAGTTTCTTGCTGCAAGGCATTTTCTACTCTTGAATAATTTTTAGAACTGTTACTGACCTTTGGTTTTTTGGCTGTGTTTAAGCAATGAGGTGTAGGCATTGCAATTCTGTGGAGTATTTAATTGCTGGTAGTCTTTATATATGGAGCAGAAACTGTTTTCCATATATTCCCCTTATTCCTTCCCTAATGTGAACATGGTTGTGAGATTAGTCCCATTTGCTCCAGTGTCCAACTGGCTACATCAGTTTTTAGGGATTTCTCTGCTCTGACCCTCACACCTCTCGTGCAAGGTCCTGCCTGATAGGTCACGTAGTTGGAAGAATTGGTCCATGCTGTTTTGAAGACTGAGGTGTTATTCTGCAGAGCCAGTGCCTGGGGGGTGAGATGAGTGATACCTCCAGTGGATAGCTTTGTCTTTTTGCCATAGGAAAGTCAGGAAAAAAACTATGCTTCTCTGTATGATAAAGCCAATATCTGAGAGAGTTGGAAGGTCTTGTGTGATTAGATTTTAAAGTACTGTTTTTATCCTAGAATTAATTTGAGAATGTTTTGCATTATGTAGATAACACTGTTGTAAGTGCTGTGGGATGTGCACCAAAGGATTGTAAAACTCGTCCAATAAAAGGTACCAAAGTGTTTTGCAGTGTTCAAAGCCTGGCCAGCCATGCTTTCTGCTGGAGAATATCAGATGTTTTTCAGATTGTTGGGTTTAAATCCTCCAGGCACATCCTAATCAATGCCTGGCACATAAAATTAGCTAACGCTCTTAAACTGCAGTGTGTGGTACTTAGTGTGAGAGAGGGTGCTATGTATTTAAAGGCTTTGATGGAATAATGCCCCAGTCCCTTGTGCTCAGCAAGTTCCTTTTTCTTTCTGAGCAGGATACAAGGGAGCTTCCAGAAGCCAGCCAAGATGAATATGGTGAAGAGGATCATGGGCCGGCCCCGGCAGGAGGAGTGCAGCCCCCAGGACAACGCGCTGGGCCTGATGCATCTGCGGCGCCTCTTCACGGAGCTCTGTCACCCTCCACGGCACATGACCCAGAAAGAGCAGGAAGAAAAACTTTACATGATGTTACCGGTGTTCAACAGGGTAAGCCGGGCAATTTGCAACAAGTGTGTCCTTTATTTGAATTGCCTGCTCATATCGTATATTCCCAAAACCTTTTGGTTCTAGCACAACAGGTTTTCTCCCTTTGGCATCCTTTCGATTTTCTCCTTGTCCTCGCACAGTGTTGTATTAGGGGATAAACTTACCTTTGGAGATTTCCTTTTCTTATCGCTTTTTCTCAAGTGCAATCCACAGATGAATGTGGACTGACAGTTTTTCTGCAGTGCTCATTGCTATTAGTCATCTGATTTCCAGCCAGAACTTGGGAGCAAGCAAGTTTGTACCCACTTTTTTGTGTGACAGCACTGTCCTTGAGTCTAAATAGCTCTTCTCCCTTCTTTGTATTTATTGTACTGATGCATATTTAAAGATAGCAATCATATGTCCTGTTAACTTGGTTTTTCTAGGCTGCATAAGTTGAACAATTTTAATTTCTCATGTGATATATTCTCTATGTTCTTATCACCCCGATAGGCCTTTTTCTATGTATTTAGTCTGAATCCCCCTTCTTGGACAAGGGAGATTTTGAACAAGCAATCTGTAGGGAAAGTATAATAGCCACTTTTACTGTGGCATTCATATTTCACTATTCCCTTGTACTCAGGCACTGAGATTTTGTTTGGAGGCAGAACTATGACAGCTGTCACTGGAATTAATAGGAACTAAATCCTCTTGATGTCGTATATCACTCAGTTACCCTGCCAGGGTATTGTGAATAATAATTTTGATTGTAGTTTTAAGGTCATGAAAGACCAGTAAGTACAGATGTAGCATCCTTTTTTTTTTTTTTCTTTCCCCTGCTGTGTGCTCTTACTTCATACTTCTTGGGTGTGATGGATTTGTGCTTTTATATGCTACCCCAGAGAACTGGAATAATCCAAAAACTAAAAGGATTTTTTTGTTGAAAGTATGGCTTATGAAGGTGTTAGACACTGAGCTGCTTGCATGCTTGTGCTGGTTTTGCTGGGATAGAGTTAATTTTCTTTGTAGTAGCTAGTGTGGGCTATGTTTTGGATTTGTGCTGGATATAATACTGATAATATGGGGAGGTTTTAGTTCTTGCTGAGCAGTGCTTACCCAGAGGCAAAGCCTTTCTGCTCCTCACCCCATTCCACCAGTGAAGAGGCTGGGAGGAGTGCAAATGGAACTGGGAGGAGACACAGTGACCCCAGCTGACCCTGTAGATATCCCCTACACACAGTGTCAGGCTCAGCATATAAAACGGGGGAAGAAGGAGGTGGGGCTGTGTTCAAAGTGATTTGTCTTCCCAAGTCACTGTTACCCATGATGGGGCCCTGCTCTCCTGGAGGAGGCTGGGCACCTGCTTGTCCCGAAAGCAGTGAATTAATTCCTGGTGCTTGCTTGCTTGCATGGGTTTTGCTTTCCCTATTAAACTGTCTTTATCTCAACTCATGAGTTTTCTACCTTTTATCCTGCTGTTTCTCTGTCCTGTTCCACCTGAGAGCAATGAGCTGGTGTGGTGCTTAGGTGCCAGTTGAGCTTAAACTACAACAGTTCTGTGTAGAAAAATTAATCCTAATCAAGACATAGTATTACTAGCATTTTCAGTCTACTAGGTAGTGTTCTTTAGTGGATGGATCACTTGAATGCTGTTCTGTTGCCCTAGGTCTTATTTCTACTGGTAACCTGTTGTGTGAGTTTGGGAGAAGTAAGCTCAGTTCATATGCATCCTCTTTAATTTATCTTCTTGCTTATGTGCCTTTTAGTTATGGACTTCCTTGATTTGTTTCTACAAATTAGCACAATAGAATCTTAATCTTGCCTTGAGCCTGTGAAGGTTATTTTGATGCAGTTATGTTTTGGAAATCTCCCTCTGGTGGTTACATGAGGCTGATGCTTCTGGGAAATAGAAGGCTGCCCCTTGAGCTTCTTCAGCACTTAACTGTGATCTGCAGGTGGAGAAGAATTTTTTCTTAGCCTTTGTGGTAACTACTGGCAGAAACATTGTCTGTAGAAATTGCAGTTGGTCATACTGCAGGGTTTAAGTAAATCCTTCGAATAGACTTCTGAGATTAAAAAAAGGTAAGTTTTAATTTCCCCATTGGTTCTGCCTTTTCTCTTTTCTGTTTTCCTTCTTAATACACATCCCCCCCACTCCCTTTGTGCCACTTGCTGGCTTTGTCCTAATTCTCAGCTCTTCCTCTGGACTCTGCTGAAGCCTAGTTGAAGTTACTTCATCTCTTTGCACCACTTGTTCTGTCTGTCCTTCATTCAGCTCATGTGCTGAAGCATTCTGAAAACCAAATCAGTAACCCCAAGTTTTCTTTTTGCTTCATCAAAATCACCTCTTGTCTAAGTAATCTCAGGTAACATTTATGTTCTTGAACAGATTGATGGTTTCTGTGATTTATATTTGTGTGAATACATCTTGGCTATTCTGTTCCTCAGTTTTCCCCCTTTTTGTAGTAGCTTTTCCTTCCCCAGGTCCCCCATGTCTCTTTGCTATTCTTTGCAGAATCCATCTAGTTTTGTTTATGGGCTCTTTTATGTGGAACCCAGAGACTTTTGTACCCTTCTTTACTGAAGTGAACTTAGTGCCAAAAGCACATTCTTATGCATTTGCCAGATGTTTTGATTTTCAGTCCCACTTCTGGTTGTTTTCTTCCTCTTTCCTCTTCTCACCAGTTTCCTTGTTTAGTTCTAACATCACTATCTTCAAGCTCTACCTGCTTTGAGCTTGTGAACTTCTTGGAGCTGTCCTTTGTGCCACAAATACAGGCTGTTGCCAGATGTTGTCACTTGAGTTTTCAGTCTCTAAAATCTGGGTCATAGCTTGGCATATTAAAGAAAGCAGATGTTCTTTTCTGCTCTTTCACTTGATTTTTTGCAGACCATAATAACTACTATTAGTCATCAATGAACTGGAATAATGTAACCCAAACAAAACTGATTTCTCTTGATCAGTCAGGTCTCATCCTGTCTCCCTTATAGGGGGATTTTTCCTTGCATTCCATGTAAAGGCATTCCTGTTTTCCTGTATTCAAGAGGCTGAGCAGTTGTGATGCCATCTCTTTCTACTTTTGCAGTTTACCTCTTTAGATTCCTGGTTAATGCCACCTTCTTCTTTTCATGTTCATATACAAAATCTGCTGTGGCTTCTTTGGCTAATCTAGTTTTATGTCTTCTGGAGTGTCAGCTCTTGATGGTACAGCTTGTTTTGTAGCGATTCCGCTAGCTTAGTAACTCTGCAGGTCACAGCAAGACAAACTTTGATTGGAATAAAAAAAAGTGCAAGAAAAAAATAATTTTCTAAAGAATCTTGGAAAAGATTCTCAGTGGCAGATATAGTAAATCTTGGCTCACTCTGAAACTTTTCTCTGAGAAGAGGTACTTTTGCTGTTAGGAAAACTAAAACATTATTAGAAGTTCCTTTCTAAAATTTTTCTTTTTTCTCAAACATAATCCTTAGCTGCAGATGTTGTAAGTGATCAATTAACTTCTTTCAGACTCTGAATCTATTCACTTCCTTTTTAATTTTTATTGTGAGGATTATTAATCAGTAAATTCTGCAGAGCTAAAGCATTCTTAAGTTTATAGATACAGCATATCTCAAACCTGCTGTGGATGAAACCATCTTGCTCATTCTGGTAACAAGTGGGTTTACAGACCATTTCTTTTTCTTCATTGTTCAGGAAGGCTTATGAAACGATGAATCACATAGTAATAAAAAGCTAAATTAACAAAAGATTGGCCCTGTGGAAGAGTAGTCAAAAGACTCCTTTCAGAGTTCAGTGAGTTTGTGGAAGCACTGTTCTACCAACATGGTGGTAATGCTTGTGCAGTATGTGAGGAAAAGTGGATGGAATGATGAAAAGGCTGGTTTTGAATAAGTGGTACATTATCTTGAAAGAGCTTTGCTTTTCCTTATTGAAAAGACTGTTTATTGCTAAAATGTGTAACATCCTGTTCCTGATTTTTACTACCACTTTTAGTCAAAGGGTATATAAATATCCAATGGAGATGCTTATTCTACATAGTGCAAACTTGGTTATGGGGCAACTAATTAAAATCCACTTGACCTCAGTTAACCTTTACTGTAAATTTGAGTTCTCTGCATTTTCTGGGAACTGCTGACAAATCTGAATGAGCTCAGGACAGGTAACAGGGCCAATAGTTTTTCCTCTTCACTTGGTCTGGGTGAAGGAGCTTTAAACAATTAGTGATGACAAGATGCTAATGTGCATTCTGGTCTAGATAATCTTGCTTGTGTTATGTGAGCATGCAAACCTTAAGGCCCTCTTCCTTTCTTACAGCTTTGTGGAAGTTAGGGGCTCTTGGATGAATTGGGAGCTGATGCAGACAACTGCAGAAGGAGGCCTTGTGAAATATTTAAGGAAACTTGGATTGCCTGTACTAGGCATGTTGTGTAGTCTGTGATACAAATGTGGGATGTTTTTCTTGGTCTGCAGAAAACAGTTCTCTTCCTGGAATGTCTGGTCTCCCATTTGCTTGCTTTAATGATAATGGTTGAAATTTCCAGTATGAGAAATACTTATGCCTTTGGTAGAAACTATTTTTGTTTTGAGGAAACTGAGTGTTCCATTTCAATGTTGTGTTTCTGGCTCCATTTCATCATGACTTTGCAATGCAAGTAGACAGGAAAAATATTTTTGGCTGTTTTGTAATGTGCCAGAGCAACTGATACTAAGGGAGGTAAGAAGTCAAACTTTGACAAAGGTTATTCTTCCTTCTGCCTTTTAAGTCTTCGTCAGTGACTTAGGGGTTCCAAGGTTTGCTGGCCCCACAATTACCTTGCATCTCTGTTGGCTGTAATCATTCCACTGGATGTCCCTGGACTTGAGAATGACCTTGGCCAAGTATGTCAGCAGCTCAGCTGTAACAGGGTAACTGGGTCACCCAGAGAAGGGAGACAGGGGTGAAGCAGTTGTTGAGTCCAAATGAACTGTACTGTTGTAGAACATCCTCCTTCTGGGAGGCCAGCATAACCTGTTGAACTTAAGTTGTGCTAGAATAATGCTGTCATCTTTTATGCTCATCAGGGGTACTCCTGAAGATTACATAAATATCTGTAAGGAAGAAAAATTTAAACAAGCAAAGACTGTTCAGGTCTCTTGATCAGGCTATTTCTAGCACTGGTACAAGTGATGATACCATAATTTTGTTTGTGTGCTTTGTTTGATAATGAATATTGTGGATTTGTTGTGACCATTTTAGTGCAAGTTTTACATTGGAAATGTGGATAAAGACTCCTTTTTCTGTGCAGTCTTAAATGAACAGTAAATTACTGCCACAACTAATCCATTTTGAGATAATGTTTTCCACTGCTTAGTGCAATACCACAGAGTTAACACATTTCTCCCTGTTATATGTGGGTCTAATACATTATTTAATAACAAAATCAATGCTTAATCATGATGAGTAAGTTAAGTCACTAGAATTAAGTGACAATTTATAAAAAAAGCTTGCTATTGTGTTCAGGAGGATCTCAAAAGAGGAGAGTAAGACCTTGAGATATCAGCAACCTGGAAGGCTTCCTGGTATTGTCAGTTTATTGAGAAAGGATGTAACAGGGCAGACTGTTTAAAAGACACTACACGTCATTCTATTTAGGTCTGGTAGTAAAGGAGTTATCTTAAACAGAAGTCTTGTTGCAGAATTTGGTCTTTGCTTCTTTATCCCATTAAGTACAATCTCCATCTTTTGGGGTCCTGCAGGGTTTTCATCTTGCAAGAAAATTTACAACTCTCTTTTCCCCTCCATTCATCAGATTTTACCTCCCTGAATGAGGGATTTCAACTCTGAACAGCATGCACTTTGCGAAGCAGTGCAGTGATGAATGCTGCAGCATGTGGCAAAAAGCTTGTAATTGCCATAGGAATACTTCTTCACAAAGGAACATGGTAGTTTGTAGTGATCCTTGTAAACCACATTATTTTAATGCATCCATTTTTCTCTTGGTTTAGGTGTTTGGAAATGCTCCTCCAAGTACAATGACAGAGAAATTTTCTGACCTCCTGCAGTTTACTACTCAAGTGTCACGATTGATGGTGACTGAAATTCGACGGAGAGCATCGAATAAATCCACAGGTATTGCATGGGGCACAAGGGTGGCCTTTTGCACATCTGTGCATCATGATTTTCACATCAGTTACATTACTGTGAGCTGCCATTCACAGCAACTGTGCAGGCTCAGAAGTGGAATTTTTAGCAATGAAAATGTGTTGTCTTTTGATCCTTTGGACTGAGAGAGAAAGGGGGAGGAAGAGGTTAGGTGTTTCCTCCCTGGGTTGTGGAGAAAGCAGAATTCCACAAAATTCCAACAGATGAAAGAGAGAGGTGTTAATGGAGTTGCATGACCTACTAGGAGAAGGAGGCCAAGAACATGCATGTGAACAGCTGCTGTACCTTGCCTGAGGTGCCTGTTGGTGGTGTGTTGTGTCACTTGGATATGTTAACATTCCAAAACTATGCATTTTAAATTAGCTGCTGGCCTGGAAGCTAATAAGATGTGAAAGTACAGCAAGTCCCACATTAGGACCAGTACTGCCAGCCCTAGAAAAATGTCAATGTGTTCTTCTTCTTCTCTGATTATTAAATGTCAGGGTGAGATTTGCTTCTCTTGACCCCTGAATGTATCAGAACCTGATCTTGTATTGGCAATTGCATAACTGAGGACAGTGCAGCAAGAGGGCAGTTTCATTAGCTTTCCTCTTAGGCTTCCTTTGCTGAAAAGGAGTGCTTCCAAGAAGTATCAAGTCTTTGCCTACTAGATAATTTTAAGATCTGTGCTGTGTTCTCAGTTTGGATCGTGTGGTAAATGAGGACTGGAAAAGGCTGTGAAAATTATTGTGCAGGAAGTCAGGAGTCACAAACTCTGCCAATTACAATATATTTCCATTTTAAGTAGTGTGACTAACAGTGAAACAGTGAAACATTCCAGATGGCTAAACAGATATCATAGACAAAACCTGTTCTCTATGGGTAAACAGGCGCAAAATGACTTTTCTTTGAGTATTAGGGGGAAATAAATGTCCAACAGCCGTGCTGGCAGAACGGTACTGTTCGCTTGACCTTTTTTCCTGGGGAACGTCTGTTATGCCTGCTAGTCAGTTGGATTCTGCTGGGAATAACCATTTTTGTGGTTTTATTACTTCAGCCATATCTTTGCTTATTGCTCCAAGATAATCCAGTTCTTAAAACCTTACAAGTCAGAGGTAGATTTTGTTGATGGTGGTGATTTGGAGTATTTTTCATGTTTTCCACCTCACTTAGAAACTTGACCACAATGACTAAAAAGACAATTTGGTGCCTTTCTAAGCCTTAAGGTAATGAATACCAATGTTTCTGTTAAAACGGAAAGCAGTCATTTTTCCTCTGTTGTAAGGATTTCTGTTATTCTGGTCAGTAAACCCTTTTTAGATCTCAAGAAAGCCTCATGTGTCCATGTTCTGCAATTGCATTTTGACTCTTGCTGGGACCAGTGTGTTGCACTTTTGTCTCCAGAAATAACCAATTAACAAGCTGTTAAAATTCAGTTTGTAGACTTCTTTGTTAAAATGATTAGAGCTAGATACACTCTTCCTATGATGTTGATCTGAAAAAATAGAAATTATTGGCTTTTTAGAATATGTTTATGTTAAAGACATACTGTGTCTCTGGATTGTGAAGACTTACATAATTTTTTTAAAAACTCCTGTTCTTTTTGTGTCTCAAACAAAAAGATATAACATATCTTAATAGTTGTTGACAGGTAATTATATCTCCTAGAGTGTTTTTAAAAGTAAAAATGTTCAGTAATGACAACTTGCAATGTGTCTGGTAATACACAAGTGCAACTTCCTGATGGTGTGAAGTGCTCCACATAAGTCAACAAAATAGCTGAAGCCTGTGTTACAGACAAGCCTTCCATACAATCAACTTCCAATTGTTAATGACAGGGAAAAAAATTTTGCAAGAACTTGATTTCTATAAACTTGTTGGCAGTATTTTACAGTAGGGAATGTGGAATGGTTAAATCTTGTCTGTCAGTATGTTGTGGTTGGCTTTTTTTCTTTTCTTTTCTTTTTCTTTTTCTTTTTTTTTTTTTATGCCTACTCCATCAGATAATGGAACCCAGCAATTTTTTTCATCAGGCCTTTGAATATTTATGCTAATAGCTATGTGAGTAATGCCTGCCTGGTGGAGGCATATCTCAGTTATTCTTGGCAGACTGTAGTAGTTTTCTCAGAACAGTGTTTTGTGATTCAGTAGTAACTGTGCCAGCACCCTGTCTTAAGAGGTCTCTGAACACTGCCATTGTATTTGTGTGTTCAGCTATGGTTTGTATACAGCCTTATTTCTCTGCTAGGGATAGTAAGAAAAATGAAGCAGTTAAATCTGAGTTAAATTATTGTGCAGGTTCAGTCTTTGCTGTACAACAGTGATGATTTTCAGGTGACAGCAGTGACCGTTTATGAGGATTGGTGAATAGTTTCCCTTGCCATGGAGTATCTAGTCTGTTTAAAAGATGGTGGGGTCGTAGGTGAGATAGCTCTATATATTTGAGATTTTTAGCTACCACATTTGCCACAAATAAGTCAAATTCTGCATCTGAATTGATCAAAAAGCTGTGGTAGTGCTATGTAAAATAAATGTTCAAACATCTATTTCTAGTGTAGTGTCAGTTCTGAAATGAACCTTTCTTTTGGGAGCAAGTGCATCTGGCTCAGAGCTGAAAAAGGCTTCTGAGAAAAGGAACAGGGACAACTGCCACTTGGTAAAACCAGTGTGGCTACTAATGGCTACTTTGACTGCACAGAAGCAACACTTTTGCTTAATGTATTTTTCTAAGGACATACTCTGGATGCACTTGGTGATTCTGTGATTTTGCAGATATTCCAACTGAAAAAGATAGCAGAACAATGAGAAAGCAAAGTGGTACATCACAGGTCTGGAACAGTTTCAAAAGTTTGGGGTTTTTAATTATTTTATTTGGCTAGTTGGTGTGCATCACAGTTTTGTGCACCTTTTAAGTTCAGTTGTGTCTGTATTAGTTTCAGTCAGTTTTTCATTTCATATTTACAGCAGTTTCTGTTTGTATTTGTTTCAATATTTACTATTAAATGATAAATTTATTTTTGCTGTCTACTAGGCTGTTCAGCTAATCCTTCTTACCTCCAGCACTTTCAGTTGCTGTTGATACTCTCTGAATGTTGTGATTTTGTCTTTTGTCTTTTTAAAAAGGTTATTTGAGGGGGGGAAGGAAGGGTGAGTTGGTTTGGGGTTTTTTTAATCCTTCTTTTAGTTGTTAGGTTTCTTTGTTGTTTTTTGGGGTTTTTTTGAGGGGTTTTTTATTGTTTTTGTTGTTTTGGTTTTTGTGGGGTTTTTTCAGGGTTGGGTTTTTTTTTGTTGGTTTTTTTTTTTTTGTCTTTTTAGTTTGGCTTTTTGTTGGGGGAGGATTTCTACCCCCAGGTTTTTTTGTTTCCTCTTAATTTCACAGTTTTACTCAAACTGTTTCACCACTGAAAATGCTTATAACCTCTTCAGGCATTTTTCTAGCAGATCTGCTGAAAGACTATCATTATCTCATGTTCAAACCGTTTTGGCAGATCAAGTGGATAAATATTCGTCATCATTGCAAAAAACCACATCAGTGGTTTGTATTTGGCCTCTTACAATGCCTACCTTTATTCTTCTTAAAGTTCCATAGGTCTGCAAATTCTCTTTTTATTGCTCTTTTCTTTTTTTGCAGTTATCTGTCACATCACCAGAACTAACTTTAGGTTTATCCTCAGTCCACAGAAGTTCATGTAATTTAAGTGCATCTTGCATTTGGTTTAATTACCGATGGTAGTCGAAGGAATCTTCTGTTACTAAGGTGCCTTTCAGGCTCCTCCCCTAGTGAAGTCTGAAGTTTTCCTGATAGGGAGGATCTTTGTCAATAAAATAAGTGCACTTAGGGGCTGCTTTCAGGCTTTTCTTGGTATGTTAACTTTTCTTCTGCTGGGAAGAGACCATTGGCAATGATTTCACATGCTGGGATTGCACATGCTCTGTTTTTCATTACATATGCATGTTTTTCCTGTTCTGTGGGGGGCTTTGCTTTACAAGGTCATTCTGGTTTATGTTTTTTGAAAGGGAAAAGGAAGTGTCCTGTCTGCTACTGTTCATCAGGAGCCAGTTCTGATTAACAGCTCCTGTATCTTAATACTTTTGGTCAATTTTCTGTTTACTTTTGGTGCTTGCTATGAGATCTTATGCAAGGCAAGTGTGCAATATAGAGCCTTTCCAAGAGATCCTAGAAAGCCTGTTCTTTTATCATCTGTGTTAGTGAGGCTAAAAGCTGGCACAGTTGAGTTGTTTTATCTTTGGAAGAGCAGCCCTCCATTTCTGCACACTGCAGAAGCAACAACCACTTCCTATCTGCCATGTGTGATGACAGCCCAACTGTGCTCCGGGTGATGGAAGGCAGAGTTTGTGCCATCACGTTTTTATTTGGGTTGATACTTGTCTCTTACTATCTAGGCAGCTGGAATTATTTGTACTCTGTAACTTTAGGTACCTGACTGTGTCTTCAAGCATTTCCAAAAAGAAGTAGCAGAGACTTCTTGAAGACTCCCTTAGAGAAGGGATCCCTGACTTCAGATTCACCATCACCACCCCCTGACACACCCAATCATAGATTTTACTGCACCTCCTCTCCCACCCTTGGCACATGCACTGATATTTTTTTTACTGATATTCCCCTCCAGAATAAGCTACACAGAAGTCTGATGACACTATTATATGCTGTTTATGTTTCTAGACCATCTAACTAAAAGCTTCTTGTACTGAATTTGCCCTTAGTGCTATTGCTATAGGCAATAACACTGCTTGCAGTGCTTGTAGCACTGATTTTTGCTACCCATCTGAATGAGTCTAATCCCATTGCTTACTGCCTATTGGTTTTCTGAAGTCCAGGATGCAATGCACCTCTTACATGTGAAATAAATTTTGTTGTTTGAGTCTACCCAGCCTCTATCCCATATACACTGGATTCATGCTGGGAAATCTGACTCTTGTATATTAACCATGTAACCACATAATCATGGTCATGCTCATGTGTACATGCTCGCACAGTTGTCACACTAGGTATATTTACATACTATTTTCTAGATTTTTCTCTTTGCCTTTTTGCTGTTTTTACCAGTTAGCATATCCCACTCCTGAATTGGCTTTCTTCTGCAGCAGAATTTGAAGGGCTAAGGACATCTGAGTGGGGCACATAGAGGATATTATATTTTAAATGATGACTTGGGCACTTCAAAAACAGGGGAAAGGTGCAAGGAATAAATTAAGACTAGTGCTGATGATAGAAGTTAATCTTAAATGATAGTGCTATCAAATTTGCTCAGAGCAGATGACAAGAGAACGTCTTCCAGCACTTAAAATGATGTCTGTGTTTTAGGTAGTGCCTAATTAAGAGTGACAGTTTTGAAACTGCTATTTATAGTGTTCAACTGCTATGCCATGGTGCCAGCAGCATGACAACTTTTTCAGAAGCATGGACTTAACCCCTGAGTTTCACTTTCAAAGATGACTGAATGAGCCCTTGTTCCACAGGTGGCTTTGGAGACTGTGCCCAAAGGAGGCTGTGCACATCCAGTTTGGTACCAGTCTTGCAGGCAGAGACTGATTGCCCAGCTCTCTCTGTGGTGGGATAGAAAGAGAACAGGCCTACAAAAAAATCACACCTCATGATGGCTGGTGGGACATTGGCCTTGTGGCAGCAATGCATGCTTTAGACATGCTTGGCTCTCAGAACTGAGGAAAAATGGCTTTTGTCATGAATTCTGGTATTTTGCCTGTGCCTTTAGTGTAGGAAGTGCAACAGTGTCATGGCTGTTGTACTTTCTAAGGTGCCCTGTTCATATACACAATATATACACAATCAAGACCAGTGCTTTGCACTGGTAATTTCAGATCAGCATGCTGGGAAATTCCTACTTGTCCTTGTTTGTGTGAGTTTTATAAATTGCCTTACCTTTCACATTGGTATCCATAAGCTTTATCTCAGTCTCATGGAAGGAAGTGGTAGGAGCCTCTCCTTACTTGAGCACCAGAATTGTAAAAGACAGTGGTTTGTACAAAAGTTTGTTATGGGAAAAAGTCAACCAGATAAAAACATGATAGGAGCATTGCACAAATGAGCCAGATCTGCACAGCTTACAGTGTAATCCTTCAGAAAGTGATCTTCTCAATGCAGACGATGCTACCAATTTGATAAGTATTTTGCCATATGAAATGAAATCCTTCCCAGATATATGCTGAGGAATCTTAACAGAAGATGAAGCAAACAAGCCAATATTAAAATCAGATTTTTCTTCAGTTGCAGATTTATTCTTCCATTAGTAATTCCTTTGTAATTTCTTTTTTATATGATACTCTTCACCTTCCTTTTCTGTCCTAGTTGACACTAAAAGCACAGAAGATGATTGATACACAGTTGTTAATGAAAAATGTTTTTAGATGTCTATTAAAGGTAATGGGCTACATCACAACTGGCATTATAGACTTCTTGCATAAGCGTGTATTCAGGCAGCAGTGAAATAGGGTTGCATTTTCTATTGATTTATTTATTGAGGCTGATAACTTGTTTACTAGGCTGAGTATTTGTCTTTGGCTCTGACTGATATGGAATAGCATCCAGAAGTGGTTCTCAATCATTTATCCATACCCATGTGACTGTTTTCATTCTCCAAAAATGTAGGATGGGGCTGTGATAATTGCTGATCATAGTCTTAATGCTATTTTTTTCCCCCGATTTTTATTCCTTTTGCTTTCAGTACCTCTCCTTCCCTATAATCCCCTTTATCCTCCATACTGTTGTTTCAGTGCAGTGCTTTTTTTTCAGAAGTTTCAGCTCTTTCCATGGAGGTCACTAAGTGATGGTGACTTCATGTCTTTGGAAAAAATATATTGTATTTGATAAAGCAAAACTACTGAAACAAAAGTTGCTGCAGGTTACTGAAATCTGTCTGCTGGTCAAAGGATGATGTGTGACCAAAGAAAGTACTTTTTGCAGCCTTGCCAGTGCCAAAGCCAAGTGTGTGTGTGTGTGTGTAAGACTGGAATGTGTGTCTGGAAAGCATTAGGCCTAAGCCTAGTCCTTTTTTCAAGTAGTGCTATAAAGGTGAATTTATACTCGGTGCTTGGAGCTGCTGAGAGGATGTGTTCCCTTCTGCATACTAGCAGACTGAATTCTTACTGCTTCTTTTCTCTTTGGTGCCTCCTACAGAGGCTGCAAGTCGTGCCATAGTCCAGTTTCTGGAGGTCAATCAAAGTGAAGAAGCAAGTAGAGGTTGGATGCTGCTCACCACAATCAATTTACTAGCTTCATCAGGACAGGTTAGTCTGAAACAGCAAAGCTAAAAATATACTATGGGGTGGAAGAGACAAAATAATAAATAATAAAATGAACTGCATGGACACTCACTAAAAGATGTAACTATATTCTGCTTTTCTGTGTTAAAATCCTCTTTCTCTTATACTGCCACAGGACTTCTGCTTTCGCTCCTTGTGGTTTCAATTGCCTGAAAAAACAGTAGTTTTGAGACTTAAATTTATAATGTTCTTTTGAATAATGCATGCAACTTTTATTGCTGCCTCAAGGCTTCTCTTGCATACTGCTGCTTAGTGCCCCATGGGATGCATGGCATGTACAGCACCCAAATAGTTCAGACCTTGAACTTTGCACACCTCACTGGAGGAGGGCCACAGCAGTTGCAAAAAGCAAGGCCAGCAGCAATGATGAGTAGGTGGTAGTGAATCATTCTTGCCTCTGTTCCTAGTGCTGGCCTCCATCAGAGTGCTGTCTCTGGCAGTATACTGGGCAGCTGTGTGGTTTATTTCTGTTCTAATCTGCCTTTGTAATTCAGCACGTCATCTTATCTCTGTTTTACTATGTCACCAGCCTCCACGCCAATTTGTCTTTTCTTCCCACTGATGCTTTCATATTTTCTACTGCCTTGCTTCTTACAGCTCCTTACACCTTCTTGCCAAGTGAGAACATAAATTGAATAGTCCTCCTCCCACTCCCATTTCTCCTGCTACAAAGAATTGATAGCTGATGAGGGCTTGGCTGAAGGTCTTGTAATTAACTTGTTAACTTCTGTTGGCAGAGACTGATGGGTTTTGTTTCTGTCCTGTGCAATGACTGCTCTGAACTGTGAGCTGTGAGCTGCTGTTGTCATGTAAATAAATCATCCTATTTTTAAATTTACTGTTTGGATAGGCACTCAAGAATAGATGGTGAATCTATACTGCTGTGTCAACACCTCACCAAAGGTGTGAGAAAGAAAAAGCAGCATTTCAATCAGCTGCATTATTATTAATGTTTTGAATATATAATATACTGAACTGGAATTTTCTGCTGTGTTTTCTTCTTCCTCAGAAAACTGTGGACTGCATGACTACAATGTCTGTGCCTTCCACACTTGTTAAATGTCTATATCTGTTTTTTGACCTTCCACACGTGCCTGAGGTAGTTGGAGGAGCACAGAATGAACTACCTCTCGCAGAGCGCCGAGCACTACTACAGAAAGTCTTTGTACAGGTAAGAAAGGTAAAATTGGGTCAGGGAATTTGCAAGAAGAATGTGAATGCTTCATGTGAGCAAACTCTAGAAACTTCTTACTTGTGTCAAGTTTTACTCTTCCTTGATTCTTAAAAAACTAATGGCTAAGAGAGAGGTGGATTTTCCTGCAAGCACAGTTGAGGTTAAATTTCTACTCCTCCTCTGGTTTTTGTCTTTTATCTTGTTATCTTTGGCTATTACTGATTGAAATAGACATAGTAAAAAACATTAGTATTGATAATAAAGCAGTGCTCTCAAATGAACTGACTGGAACAGGTGAGGTTTCAGACCTCCCTTTCCAGTTACTGTCAGCCTCCCTCCAGTTTTCTGAGAGGGAGCCTCGAGTTTTTCCTGCACAAGATGCAAATGGTTAGACATCCTCAAAATATGCAGAAAAGGGAGTGCAACACAGTATGGCTGCATTTTGTCTTGGTTTTGGTAATTAGGAAATTCAGATCCAGGTGCCAGTTATTCAGGTAGGTCTGCAGTTTTGCTGTAGCCTTTCCTGACAAACTTAATTTGACCAGGATGTTATGGTTGCTGCTCTGCCAACAACACATCAATAGCCTTCTTCCTGCATTAGGAGGGGATACAACAGTTTGCCTCACAGAGCTTCTCCCCCAGTGCAGAATTTAGACCTGCAAGTTAGGCAACTGGCAGAATCTCCAAGAATGGAATACCCTTGTATCCATGCAAATATGCTGTGTCAGCCTAAGAGATTTAAACTTTGCCTCCAGTCTTCTGGTAAGCATTTTAAACTGAACTGGGACTTGAGATAACCATGTGTTGAATAACTTTGTCTTGTGTTCAAAGTACAAAGGGAAAATAACACATTACCTTTTAAAATATTTCTATAATGGAAGAATGTTTCACTTTTTATTAAGTCTAGGCAAAATTAGCAGTGATAAAGGTATTAATGCTAGTTGTTTAATGGTTTCCTGTTTCAGATCCTAGTAAAATTGTGCAGTTTTGTGTCCCCGGCGGAAGAACTGGCTCAGAAGGATGATCTCCAGCTTCTATTCAGTGCAATAACCTCATGGTGCCCTCCCTATAACCTGCCTTGGAGGAAGAGTGCAGGAGAAGTACTAATGACCATATCTCGTCATGGCCTTAGTGTCAATGTAGTGAAATACATCCATGGTATGTGTCTGTCCTTCAGTATTATTTATTGGGATTTTTTCCTGCTCTTCTTTCATAGTTTTCTTATTTGGGAATTAGGCATGAAAATAATAGGGGAAGCTTCTAGGCTTTTAGTTTGGACATGTGCTTATTTATGTACAGGTAACATTTCTGTGCCCTTGTGTTAGTGAGAGAGGTGATCTTAGCTGAGTCTGTCTCATTCGCATTTCAGTTTAGCCTGGAAGGATAGTTTCCTTTCATGTTGTGATGTAGAGTTCATGATAGGCAAAAGGAAAGGCTTGAACTAACTTCAGTAACTGACTGTATTGAAAAATATTTGCTGTGAAGATGCATTAATTCTTAACAGGCAGCTGTCTTCCTCCGCTGTGGTCCAGCCCAGATTTCCCAACCAAGGATGTTGTTTTTAGGGCCTTGGCCCATTGAGACTCTTTACTTGGCTGAGAACCATGCCTGTGCTGGATGGGTTTGGAGCCCCTTTGTTTTCCCTGTTCTCTCACTGACAGGATTGCTGACACTTCACTCAGCCTGCATTTCTTCTGCGAGGCCCTTATCTTCCCCACCTTGCCTTACAGGTTACAGATGTGCATCCTGAAGGCCAAGTTAGTTATCTCATGAGCTTAATCCAGCCTGTAAATCACCACATGAATGAAGCATCCAGAATCATTCCAGCTTATCTCCTGCCCATTTTTTAAGTCAAGTAGATCCTGGCTGTTGCTGGTATAGAAGCTCTAGTGTCCTGGGACATTTCTGTTGCTGGTTACAGATTTTGGTAGTTAATAAAAGTAGTACTTTACTCATTATCTATCTTTGCAAGGAGCAGGTAAAGAGGCAGGTGCCAAGCTGGTTCACAGCAACTTGCAAATGAAAACCAGTGGAGAGGATATTAGCTGTCTGGAAGCAGCTTTGCATACAAATTATTCTTTTTGTGTTAATTGAAAACTGTATGGGCGTTTAGGTATGTAGGGCTTGAGGTAAGAAATCCAATAAAATATGTTTCTAATATTTTATTTAAGGCTTTTAGACTGTAGGGCCACTTAGGAAACATTTGTAGTTTTTTAATTGGTTTGACTGTTGGAGTGAACTAAAGTCCTTATACATTTTAGCAGTGTATGCTACTGGAAGAGAAGAATCCCACAATTTGGGGTTGCTCACACCCTGAGAAGCAAGTAGCTACAAGGCTCCACAGAACCATTTTGATGGTTTATTAAATATATCACCCTGCTCCCACATACTTCACAGAAAATTTCAGTCTGTGGGTTTTTCTTGTGCTATCAGTGTGTTTCCAATTCCAGTCATGAAGATGTGAATGTACAGTGTAACTCAAAAGCACAACATAGTCACCAGTTGAGTGTTTTTAGATAGGACTTACAAGGTGATGGACTTCTGGTGGGCTTTTCATGAGTGTGGAAGGTGTATGTGTATGTGTGAAGATGTTATTAAGTGGAACAAAGAAAATAACTGGAGTCTTGACTGTCATTGGACATATTACAGCTGCTACCATTATTGCTTCTCTATGGGCTTGATCCGTAGAGGAGTGAAACTGGCATATGAAAACATATTCTAGTTCTTTAAAAAGTGAAATGGAATCTTAAAAAAAAAAGCCAGTCAGCGTTGCCTCTTGCTTTTTGATTCAAGAAGTGAGCCTAACTTAAAAGATAACAACATCTGTCACAAGGCTCATCTTATATTCAGGAAAAATTTAAAATATTTCATCATATGCAAAGGAGCATCCTTTCACCCTCTCATGCTCTGATTTAATCTCTGGGAAATTTTGTTATCAGTCTAGCTAGAAAGATTTGTGCTTGTGTTGTGCATGCTGCAAAGTTAAAATAGCAAATAACTGAAGGGAGCATCTTTAAAACAGAATGCAACTTAAAATCTCACTATAGATTTGAGAAGACATTTTGTAACTGACCTAATGAACTGATGGAATGTGAGAATTATGTAAGGCAAAACAAACTATCTCTCTTTGATGCCAGGCAGTGAAATGCTAACCAGAGTAGGAATAATATGACATGGTATAAAGATTTATATGTAGGGTTTTAATAACACTTCAAGTCAGTGCTTTGTGTTTTAAAAGAAAAAAATATGGTTTAGAATTACTTGCAGTTGCCATATTTGTCTTTTTATTCTGTTATCTGGTCAGGCTTTTTAGGTAAAAATTAGTATTTATTTGCACAGTTTCCTCCTTACAAGAATAAAGGTTATAAAAGGGAGGAAGGGTTTGGCAAAAAAAGGTTGGGGCTCTGATCTAAGCCTCTTGAGAATCCTTCTCATCCTCAAGTGGTATGAAGTGTTCTGTGACAAGAGAGATTTGAATAAGTTACCTTCTTGCTGTGTTTTGTGTGTTAGTTATGCTTCTTGCTGTCATTAATGTCAGTAAAATCCTAAATTTCTCCACTGCAATTCTTTTCAGAAAAGGAATGTTTGTCCACGTGTGTCCAGAACATGCAGCAGTCTGATGACCTTTCTCCCCTAGAAATAGTTGAGATGTTTGCTGGACTTTCTTGTTTTCTCAAAGACTCCAGTGATGTATCCCAAACGTTGTTGGATGATTTTAGGATATGGCAAGGATACAACTTCCTCTGTGACCTCCTCCTCAGGTAGGCAGAAGTGCTTGAAGAAATGCAGACACATCACTGAGCTTTTTTCAAAAAAGTTTTCTTAATAAAGAGTAGATAAATAGGTTTAAACAAATAAATGATTATAGATCATTATGGAATGAAGATATCGGGACCAAAACATTGAATTCTGTGCTACTCTCCATTTATGAAAATACATTCTTTAACTTTTTGTTCTTTAGTACTGGTTTATTACTAAATGTTTCTTGCCTTGCAAAGAAAGCAGTTGCTTAAAAACAACTAGTACAAAATATTTAGAGAGATTCCAGAAAATAAGATTTTGACTGCAGCTAGTGATTTTTAAGTTTGGTTGGAATTTTTTTTTGTTTAAGGAAATGGTTTAATGGTGGGCTTGGCAGTTTTGGGTTGATAGCTGGACTCATTGAATTTGAAGGTCTTTTCCAACCTAAATAATTCTGTAATTGTATTATTGTCTTGTCATGCTATCATAATTGAAAGATGCAGTGCATGCTGAGGGAATTTTTTTTTTTTACTTAAAAGTACTTCTAAGCTGCTAATGCATTAAAAAATACGGTAATGAAAATGCCTGCCCAAAAAAAACCTTGGTTATATTATCTATCCATGGTCTCTCTTTTTCTTTCTATGAAAGAAACTTCTTCAGTTTTCTGACTGAGAAAGAAAAGTCTATTGATTTGTTTGTGTAAAATCTATGGGCAGTCTATGCTGCTTTGTTTGGATATGAAGTTCTGAAGAATACTTAGCTGTTGCTGTTGTAAAATAGATATTTTTTACAAATCCAAGGTGTACGTACTGGATAGCTATAAGTGTATACCTTACAAAGTGTATTTGGGTCCAAGATGCTTAAGACATTATTTACTGGGAAATATTAATGCTGTTATCTCCCTATTTTTGGTGTTAGTATGCTGAGTTTTGGCACTCAAATATTTGAACTAAATTTTCCACTACATTGTGTAGTTCTGCAGGGGATTTTTGTTTCTTATAAGTGGATACCAGACATAGACATGGCATTTGAAAATTTTAATCACACTAAAATTGCTCATAAATTGCCTTTGGTGCCACAATAGCTAAAGCACCTGTTAAGGAATTGCTATTTTTCTTGTTCTATGAGTGGAGTTTTGGAGTATGTTATATTCACTAATGCATTAATTCAAAGCAGTGTAATTCAAATGTACTTGTTTTCCAGAAACTGTCAGCCAGAATTTAGGGGAAATCTGAGGGGAACATGATGTCATGTTAGATGTTGAGGTATGAAAGTGATTCTCTGTAGATCAAGTGTTTTAAACAAATCCTCTCCTGAGCTTGCTCATCCTTAAGTCAAAGAAAGGGAGATCCCTGCCAAATGCATAGAAGACTCGGGATTTGCATGTCTCATTGAAAAAGGACACCTGGGATCTTCAGGTGTCATCAGTAAAGGTTAATAACATATGAATGTGTTATCCTAATTTCTTCCTGAGGTGGTTTTCGAGAAGAAAATAGTTCCTTTCAAAAGACAGTGATCTTGAATAAACCCATGTATTGGTGAGTGATGGATCACAGTAATGTATTTTCCCTGTTTTGGCTCAGACCTACCCACAGAGATTTGTTCAGCTCTGGGCACTCGTGTGAAGATAACTTGTTAGGGTAGGAAATCTGGTCACTGGGTCTAAAGCTGCAAAGAGGAAAGGCTTTGGAGCTGAAAAAACAGTGATGTGTGAAGAATGTGGCTCAGTGAGAAATTGCAGAAGATCTGTGAAGGCAAGAGGAGTACTTTGGTAATTTCACCTGGATGATGTGAAAGGGCAGGCAGGGCGTTTGGAGGATTAGAAGAATGATAATAGGTGAGCTCAGTGCGTCTGTAGTGACTGTTTTGTTTGAAGGGAGGTTCCTTCCTCATCCTTGTCTGACTGAGAAGATGGAGGATGCAGAATGAGCTGCTTGCAAAGGGCTCCCACAATCACTTGGCAGCAAGAAGCCAAAGAGCTTGCACTGCCTGAATGAATAGAAGAATGTGATCCCCAGTTTACTCCCGAGATTACAGAGTTAGTAAATAATTGAACATGGTTTTATTTGTGGTGAAGCAGCARGAAAATGAGGATGGTTTTATGATTCAGAGTTGGTTTTTAGGGTTTGGTCTGATGGTGTGTTCCTATCAGTAACCAATGGCTGGAAWGGGATGTTAACATTTCTTGTGTTCAAAGGTGGTAAGAGTTTGTAGTTCTAGTGAGGGTGCTTCATCCCATGCTTCTAAAGTGCTAGGCCTTTACCAATACATCTTTTCATTAACACAAAATATTCACTCTCCAAGTGGCAGATGTAATCTAGCAAGGTAATTACAGATTACTTACAGACTATCCATGTACTTTCCTGTATAGTATCTTCATGTCTGTGAGAGGATTTTTAATGTAGTATTCATGTCCCTTGATTTTTAGCAAGAAGACATTTATGAGGTGAATTCCTACGGCAAATAACTGTTTGCTCTTCTAAGTCCAATGATTGACTAACCTAATGGTATGACATGAACATGGAAAATACTGCAGGAATAAGGCAGTAAAATTGGTTTCTAAACTGATAGATTACTAAAATGATTCGAGTGCTAACTTGATCCTAATGTATTTTCTTTAGATTAGAACAGGCAAAAGAAGCTGAATCTAAGGATGCTTTGAAGGACTTAGTTAATTTGATAACTTCCTTAACAACATACGGTGTCAATGAATTAAAGCCAGCCGGTGTTACCACTGGAGTACCTTTCCTGCTACCTGGATTTGCAGTCCCACAGCCTGCAGGCAAAGGTGAGTCTGCTTTCTTTCTGTTTGCCTTTTTGTTGTTATAAATGCAAATGACATGATACAGAGCAGCTGTGTATTGCAAAATTCCTTTGCAACCAAGTCTAGGTTCTTCATTTAAGGTTGTGTATCAAATACTCACTTATTTTGGTCTCAAAGATTTTCTTTTTGGGCTGGTACCCAAAGAAGAAAGCTTAGGGCTTCGATCTTTGACGACAGGTCCAGTCTCTTCATTGCAAAGCTGACAGTTTTCTACATGGAGATTTGAAGAGATTATCTTATTGGAGAGATGCACTGATTTGATTTATGGTGTTTTAAACAGCTCTTACTAAACTGATATGAAAGGCTGATGTGCTGGCTTAATTTTTTTTTTTTTTAATTCCTTCTCCCACGCCAGTTTGCTTTCTGTTACATTTGCCTGAGCAGACAAAAGCTAACTTGTGAGCTGAAATCTGTTGTTTCATCACCAGTGTGGTCAGTGATAAAATCTGTGGTGTGCTTGAAACCACAGACACTTGTGATTTGGAGATAAGGTTGAGGAAGTCTTAAAGGAGAAAGGGATGTGTAAAAATAAACCTATGTTTCATATCCTCTGCAGAAACTTAAAATTCAGGTTAGTCTTGTATGTAAGGAGTTTGGAATTCAATAGTGACTGTGGAGTTAGTTGGCTGAACTTTTTATGAGGTATACCACTGCAAAAGAAAAGTTTGTTATAGGATTGCATTATAAATTTATAGACTAATGAATAAACATCCTGGGTTCCTTGGACAGTGACTTCCTTTCTCTGGTATGGAGAGAGTTCATTGTTCTTAGGAATTGTTTTTCTTTTGCACTGAAAAGACAAAGAAGGTGAACACTCAGTTTAATTTCTCCATGTTTTGATAATAGTATTTTTTTTTGGGCTAATCAGCTTTTCTTTACAATATTATGAGAGAACCATGGTCTGTTGCAATCTACAAAAGAGTTTTTTAACATTGTGGTATTTTTTGGGGCATCTCTGTTCCTTTTACCTGCTTTTCATAATGTTGGCAAATTGTCTTTTTTATGAAGACTGTGTTTTCTCAATTTACTCATTTCCTCAATTATTTCTATTTAATTCCTTTTAGTTCTTGAACTCTGAAGAGCTGGTTAGAACTTGGTTTCTTCAGGGATTATTCTCCTAATAATCAAAAGTTAATTAATAAAAGTTATTAATCTGCTTGATTGCCTGGAACAACTGTTGATACTAAGTTAGAATAGAAATAGTTGTATCTGACACTACTATGTTCCTGTCACATTTAATAAGCTCTAAATCCCTTCATTTAAACATTTTTCATAGTAAAGAAAGCAGTAAATAAGTCCTTTTAGGAACAACTGAGTATGACTCATAATGTAATAATCTTCCAGATGAGAAGTGATTCCATGTTCATTTACAAGGGAATTTTCTCTTGCCTTCTGGAGAAATACTAACATGGAAAGTGGGGAGACCAAGCATATACAGATAATTGAATTTACTCTTCGACTGGGCAACTTAATGTACAAAAATGTAGAGTGTGCCATAGAGAATATGTAATAAATAATAATTTTCAAATCAGGTTAACAGGTTGCATATACCTTTATTTGAAAAAAAAAAATTATTGGTAAAACATCCTGAATGCTTTGTTTAGAATATCTTTAAAGTTCTCACTCTTGGTTGCTTATTTTGTTAGTTATTTTTTACTGTTAGTTGTTTTCTGTACCATGGGATCTGTCCATTGTGTCTTGTACTATTCCTACAGAAGTTTAAAAAGTTGAATTTAAGGCATTTTTTGAGTAGAATAAGATATTACCTGCCCATAGAAAATTCTGGAGAGCGCTCATAAATGATGCATTCTTTAGCTGAGTGAATGAGATTTTAATCAGCTTGAAGGTACTTACAAGAAGAAATGTGACGAGCTTTAAAGATGTGAGATGTTTGTGTGCTAATATTAGAACTACTTTGTGTTCTACAACTCTTCCACTGTGTTTTAATTCCTTAATTGTTAATAGTACTGGACCCTGCCAAAGTTTTTTTTTATACCCAGCTGTAAGGGTTGTGTTCTGCATTAGGGAATACAGAAATGCTATAATGTGTAGTATATATAATACATTATATCTATATATATATATATATACTATATCACTGTTGCTATAGTGAGTTCTCCTATGGCCTGGGTATGTGAGGGGCAGGCTTTGTTTTGTCTCTAGGACTGTATCCCACATAAATTTTAGCACAAAATCAGTATACTTATGTATTTTAACGATATTATCTTTGTTCAGCATCTGTAGCTGCTTATATAAACTCTTCCTATCAAAGCCATCTTAAAAATAGTAGATTGTGGAATTTGCAGTGTAAGTGGTTGTGCAGAGGCTTTTTTGAAGTTAGTTGTAATGTTTTTTATTAAAAGTGATATCATACACTGTTATTTTATTCCCACTTATTAAAATGCATGGATCATTATTAATAAGTGTATTCATTCTTTATGATGATTAAGAATTTTCTCTTTCCCTTTTCCTCCCATCCCACTTTGTTTCCTGATTTAGGTCATAGTGTGAGGAACATTCAAGCTTTTTCTGTCCTCCAGAATGCATTTTTGAGGGCAAAAACCAACTATCTAGCACAAATCATCCTTGATGCCATCACGAATATTTATATGGCGGACAATGCCAACTACTTCATTTTGGAATCGCAGCACACATTGTCTCAGTTTGCAGAGAAAATTCCCAGACTTCCAGAAGTGCAGACCAAATACTTTGAGATGCTGGAATTGGTTGTCTTCAGCTTGAATTACATACCCTGTAAAGAACTGATCAGTGTGAGCATCCTTTTAAAATCCAGCGCTTCTTTTCAGTGTAGCATCATTGCCATGAAGACACTCCTGAAGTTCACCCGTCATGACTACATCTTTAAGGATGTCTTCAGGGAAGTGGGGCTTCTGGAGGTGATGGTAAATCTTCTTCATAAATATGCAGCCCTTTTGAAAGATCCCACTCAGGCACTGAATGATCAAGGTAGTGTGTCCATTTCCATTTTTCTAATACTTGTCTTTTCTGGCTGGAAATAGCGGAGTCGAGCATTTAGGAGAAACGAGAGAATCTGAACATGTACCTCAAGGGCTGAATTCTGCTGAGGACTGCTGTGCCATCTTAAAAGCTCATTGGAATTTCTTCTCTCAGTTTCTTGAGAGAAGCTCAAGGCTAACTTTAATGAATGATGCCATATGAATGCAAAGTAGTAGGAGCTCATATTTTCCTTTTAAATTTTTTTTAATGTACTGGTTCAATATTTGTTACTTAATGTGAAAAAGTAAAGGAGCAATACATAGCATCAGTGATCTAGTGAAAAGTACTTTGTACCTTCATGTTTAGGCCTAACTTTGAAAGAATACTATAGAGTGTGTATCTGAGCTGTTATTAGTAGACTTTTTTATTATAAGCGAGTCTACATTTTTCTGAGCATTAAAAAAAAATTAATATCAGTTATCTCCAGACTGGAGGATCCCAGATAACCTGGACAGCTTCTAGGCCTGTAAAGCAGGCTCTACCTTGTGCCATAGGAACATACATGCACACAGACAATTTTTTTTACCTTCTTAATTCAAACTGCAATCGAGCTTGTATGCCTCAGTGACACTTAATTTTTAACCATAACTGCTGGATGTTTCTCCTGGGTTTAATTGTATGAAGATTCATTAGTGAGTGATAGCTGCAGGTTAGTTAGAAAGCTTTGTTCTCCTCAGCTCCATTGAAAAACACATAAATTCTCATATTCTTGTAAATAAATGGATGAAACTGTCATCTGATCTGTGCTCCCTGGGTGCACGTGCTTATGTTGGGGTTTGCTCTTTATTAGAGTAATTTAAAATAACCAAAACCCCACTGTTTTTCCTGGAGTGTTACTCTGTGTGTTCTATGCCACTTGCAGTGTTGGTCTGTCATACCTGTTGAGCAATCAGCACGTTTGCTGTAATTATGTCAGTGGAATTCTGTGGAATTTCTTTTTTCAAGTACTGGAAACTGAACAAGAACAGATGCAGTTAATCTTCAACTGGTATATTTTTATGGCTTGAAGAAGCAATAGCTGCAATGTTAGGCACTCACAGGGTTCTAAAACTTCTGTTTAAATTCTTGTCTTTATAAAATTTACTTTTCATATGATTCATAGTTAAACTTTCCCAGGAATGTGTAGACTAAATCTCAACTTGCTTTGGAAAATGGTGGGACTACATGCTCTCTGAGAAAGCAAAGAAAATTAAAGTGTTGGTGGAAAGTGTCAAGAAACATCTTTGAAAAGAGTGGTATTTTCTATGACTTTAGCTTCTAAATTTTTTTTGTAGTGGATTCGAGAAACAGTTCATTTGAGGACCAAAAGCAGCTGGCTTTATTGGTTATGGAGACCCTGACAGTACTATTACAAGGATCAAACACAAATGCAGGTGAGTAAAGAGATTTGTTGTCAAGATATGTTTAAAAAATTAACTCAGAAAATCATGTCTTGCCTTTCTAGCTTCAGGCCAGTATTCAAATACACTGAAATAAAATTTCTCTCTGGCCAAGTTTCCCAGCAAAGAGAATAGACGGCATAACCTGGAGTGCATAAAGTAAAGGAGAACAAGATCGTGTTTAACTTAAATTTTTTTGGTATTGTTTACTTGAAGGCAAGCACCAGACCCCATCACTCTTCAACAGTTCTATAATAATTCATAGTAGTGCTTGTAACACTGTTTGGATATTTAAAAATTTAAGCACATAATTAGAAATGTAGTTCAGTGTTCACAGTGCCATGTCTACTTAATGTAATGTGTTCTTTAGTTCTTTTCATTTTTAAAGAGTTATTCCCATTCAGTATGTACAAGCAGGGCACTGTTACACTTCTCCTTTTCAAAATCAGGCAGTTTTGTATTATGCTTCATTAACCAAGACTTAGTTATTTTGGAACTGTGCCACAGATGATGTTTCTTAAGAATCTTGGGGAGTTCAAGAACCTGATTTCATCACTCATTTTTCCAGTTCAGGAGTAGGACAGAGCATACAGGAGGAGCTGAGAAACTATTTCTCAAGAAGTTTGGCTGCTGTCTGTGGTGGGGTGTGAGCTCAGTGGCACTGTGTCCAGAGACCAGCAGAGGTTATAGGCTATCACAGGAGCAAAAGTAGGCACAACCTTGAAGTGGTTCATAACACATTCAGTGCTATGTTTTCTGATCTTAAACCAGTGTCTCTGATAAGCTTCCGTGAGTATTGCATAACTGCTAACAGTTCAACAGGAAATTTGGGTGTCTAGACCCACACAGGTTTACCAGATAGTTGAGAACCTACACTGAGAGTGGGAGAAATATAAAATGTTACCCCAGTCTCTATGAAAACCTGAGCATGAAGGAGATGGACTTTACCTATGAAGGGGTGCAACAAACTCACCTATCTCCAGGTCTGAGGCCTCTCCTTTTGCACTGAATCCATCTCTGTTCCAAAGGACATCAGAGAAAGCAGGAGGCAGGAAATGGATAGTGGGATTAATGTTTTTGTATGTATATATGTTAGAGGGAATCAACTTGTTAATCCTGAACTCGGTCATTTAAACTGCTCTTTGAGTTTATAGTCAAATGGAAAATCATTCCTTTTGATGCAGTAATGCAGCATTGATCCATTTCCCCAGTCAGTTTTCATCTTCAGTAATTAACATAGGGCAATGCCCTAGGTGCTGACACTGTACTAAACATACATTATATATGCCATATATATTCTACTTTGGGATTTGTAATGTTTTCAGAATCGATTTTCATATAATTTTCAGTTATGGCGGTAGCCAGTAAGCTTGAAAAACGTTGTTTGGCTTAAGCTTAATCTCTACAGAGGTAGGTCTTGCCACAAAAAAATCTTCTGCAGAATCTTACAAATCATGTGGATAGACTGAACCACTTGTCAACCAGTGCTCCTGTCCAGAAACAGCTCAGTTATATTTTCAGCTCATATTGCATTTAGTTTTTAGCTCAGTGCAAGATAAACACTATTCTAAACTAGAACAGTATATGGTCATCTCAAAACATGGAGGGTTTGGTACATTTTTGATTTCATCCTGAGACCCTTTGACCTCTAGAATGAAGAGTAACTGCTGTTGAATTAACAGAATTATTGAGGAAATACTTAGAACTGACCTCCATCCTTATACTCAATGCCTTTAGTGAAAAATTTTATCAGAAGACAAGAAGACATTGAAGTTTTATTTTTATTTGTGTTAGGGGAGGAAAATTAGTAGTAAATCATTACATGTCCATAGAGATAAAACTCTGCCCTTCATTCTTGTCTTGGTTTGAAAGACAGGTGTCTGTTAAGAAAGGCTGGAGCCTCTCTTTGAAAATACTACAAAGAACAAACCCCAAACACTGACAGAGTCAGAGTANAACCTGACACCCCGTCAGGCAGGGTGTTGGTAGCAGTCCCATTAAATGGTGGCTGCAGTCCTCCTGGAGTGACAGATGTGGTTCAGTTGAAGCAGTGGTCCTGGAAAAGGGTTCAATTTTCCTCTGAAGATCCAGTGATCTGGAAAGATCTGGTTTTCCTCTGGAATCCAGTGGAAAAGGCTGCCTGGGTGTTCCAAATCTCAGATTCCATCTAGGTAAGGAAATGCTTGTCTCCTCCCCCTGGCTGGAGCATGTCCCAATGGGATGATGTAAATTTATCAGTCGTGCAGTGGAACTCAATGGCCCATTAACATAAGGTATCTCCTGGGAGGAAGGATGGGTTGTGGAAAAGATAAAGAACTGTCCCACCTGGTTTTAACTGATGGTCCATTAGCAGAGAATATCTTCCACAGAGATCAGGATCACTGCTTCACCTGGTTTCTACAGAAGGTGATAGAATACATACTTTTGGTCACGTCCTGTATTGCAACCCAAGACAATTCTGTAGAAATGAAAGTAAACACCTCTGGTGTTGTTTTGTTGTCATTATTTGCAACTGGTTGTATTTTGCTTACTCTTAAAGCACTTACCCTGCCGCCCTCTTTCCGAGCAGGCATTTTCAGGGAGTTTGGTGGTGCCAGGTGTGTGCACAACATCGTGAAGTACCCGCAGTGCCGGCAGCACGCCCTGATGATCATCCAGCAGCTGGTGCTGTCACCCAGCGGGGAGGACGACATGGGCACCCTGCTGGGGCTCATGCACTCGGCCCCACCCACAGAGCTGCAGCTCAAAACTGACATCCTAAGGGTAGGTGAAGGGTTCTTGTCAGGATTGTTGTTCTCTTTAAGAGCTGAGCAGTTGTTAGGTGCTATGAAGTTGTTTATTGGAAAAGCATATCAGTCTCAAAAGGCAAAGAGTCCCAAGTGTTAAAGTCCGTGCTAAAAGCTTTCAGCATAGAATCCCAAATAGAAGAAAAGCTCTGCGGACAAGTAGAAGCAACTCCTGGTGCAAGGCCCTGGGAGGGCTGAAGTTGCTGTCTTCTGGGTGCTGATGATGGCAGTGAGGAGAGAGTGAGAGAGAGCTCTCACTCCAGTACATGAATTCTTAGTTACAAATTAATGAGCTAAAAACACGAATCTGAAGCATTTCTTCTTAACCTATTAGAATTCTATTTTTTTAGTATGAAAGTTTATGTATAATCTACATGTATGGCCTATCTGTTCTATCTGAAAAATGTAAGCAATATTCTTAATATATTTTTATTATCTAAAACTCCCACTGAGAATTGGTTTTGAAGAGTGTTTTTGTTTTTGAGCTCTCACTAAAACTTGTTTTTCACCTTAAATTCTAAGGTTTTTACTTCTCAAGGCTCTTAAAACATATTCTCATTTACTTAAACTAACTTACTTAAAACTTAAGCTTACATCTCTATTTCATGTATGAGTGGCTTAATATACTGTAATCCATCCAAAGGTTTTAATTCAAACCCTGCATTTTGATCTTTGTCTGAGGAACTCAGAGAGACCTCTTTTTCAAACTCCAAAATTACTCTTCAGCACTCTTGCTCCTAAGGTGTGGTTCCAAGAGAGAAAACACTGAGAAGGGCATTGGATTGAGCTGGACTGGATAGGTGCTATTCAGCTACTGTATGTAGATTGTCTCTGGAGTTGAAATATATATGTTTGATCCATGATTTTTTATTTTCTATCATCTATCCATGGTAGGCTTCAGAACTGGTGATGTAGGCTAGTGAATATGTTTTTAGCATCATCACTTTTTTGGGTAGATAATGAGGTTCTGCTAATATGATAATTTTGCTATTATGGTTATGATACAGTTTGATATTAAGTTATGATAATTTTTCCTGGTGGGATCTTATTCAGTTAAAAATAATGGGAATATGTATGGTGAAAAAAGCGAGTAACATACATTTATTTTCAGCGTTGGCTTGCATTTTCTGTGGCATCTTAGTCTACCAATTTGTATCTAGGAATGCTGAAATAATTAATATAAATGCAAATTCTAATGATCACAGTAGAAGATAAAGCTGAAGAACTTGCTTAAGCAAAATAGTGGAATAGCAAGAAAGTAAGGCTGGGAGTCGAGGAAGAAGCAAGAAAACTGTCTGTTTTCTATTGTGTTAGGTGTTTTGTTTGCTAATCTAGACCCAGAATTTCTTCTCAGAGAAACTAATGTGGTTTTTTTTTTTAATTGACAAAATACTGATTTGTTTTAGGGTAGAAAAACTGAGGCAAATAGTAGAAAGCAAATGATGGAGAGAACTCAGACATTAGATTTATCTCTGTTCAAAGGAGCTGCAGTATTTTTCTGGCAGATGAACAGCTTCATATTATTCCAAAATACAGTCAGGAAAGCTAATAATACAATTATTCATTTACTGTGTAATGTCTGTGAAGGTTTTCAGTAATTTTTGAGCATGTGTTATTTACCATACTTATGGAGAGAGAAAAGGTATTGCAGTTCCCCAGAGGATTTAACAGAAAATCAGGATTTCTGTCTTTCCCTTGACCTGTTGTGCTTGTCTTCCATGGTGCTTTTCTCAGAAGTTTTGGTTATGGAACTGACAGCCCAGAACAGAATGGTGATGTGTCTCTTACTGTTTGTTCAAGTTTGTCAGGAAAGGAGATACTGCCTTCAGAGGAATGACAGTCTTGCTATTTCACTGTCTGTCTTCTGAGTGCTTAAAAAAGCAGCCTGATTCTGAAGAAGTAAACTTCTGGTCATGGAAAATTCCCCCCAGCCTATTTTTCTGTATCAATAACATTTTTCTGGTTTTTATGATGTTTTCTGTAAGGAAACTTTTTTCTTCTATATTCATATGTGGGTTATGATGGGTGTTCTTTTTGTTTGTTTTTGGCTATGTGGAGGGGCTTCCCTACCCCCTAATCTTACAGATAATGACTATTATTCTCTGTTACCTAAGTTCATGCATTTTCTGCTGTTTATACCATGGCTTTACATTTATTTATTCAGCAAGTAAGGTTTTCTCCACTTTTGTTTCTCTCTGTGGCTTATTTTTTAACAGAAGCTCTTAAAGTATAGTCTCAGTCTCAATTCAGAGATTCACAGAGGAAAGCTAAAAATAAGTGGGCTTATTTGGTTAATTTTTACTGCCTGAATTTGCTAACTGAGTTGTTATATATGAGTGCCATTGTGGCTTCATAGCTGCCAGGTACTTCTGCATTTTTGATTTCTAGGAGATTGTTAGGATGCTCCAAGGCTTAGATTTCTCATTGCTGCAAGAAGTCATTTTCCTGCTCTTGTTTGAAATTGTTTGTGAAGTGTGATGGCAGAGAGGATTCCTTCCTAACAGAAATATTCTCCACCTTGTCACTAAGAGAATTACCTGGCAATTTTGGGGTCTGTTCTGGGCTTGGTCAGGTCTTTCCTGTTGGAATGTAATTTCTTATTTCTAAATAGGGGCAATGTTCTACTTTCCCCCCTATTCTTTTTCTTTACTTTTTAAACGTTTGAATATGAGAACTTTTGTAGTACAAAATTGATCTTCAGAGACTTCAGGCATTACCTAATTCTGACAAATGTCACGAGGATTTTGCTAGCACAAATGTTTTTTGCTAGCACAAATGTTCCTGCCTTTTTCCGAGCTGTTTGTAATGCTGCTGTTTGTTGGTGCCGTTGTTTCCCTGTTTTGATTGTTTGTTTTGTCCACAGGCTCTACTCTTGGTACTGAGGGAGAGTCACCGCACAAGAACTGTTTTTAGGAAAGTCGGTGGATTTGTGTACGTCACATCTTTACTGGTTGCCATGGAAAGATCTTTGTGCTCACCACCTAAGAATGGCTGGGAAAAAGTAAACCAGAACCAAGTGTTTGAACTGCTTCACACTGTGTTCTGCACATTGACTGCAGCAATGCGCTACGAGCCAGCCAACTCTCACTTCTTCAAGACAGAGATCCAGTATGAAAAGCTGGCAGATGCTGTTCGATTACTTGGCTGCTTCTCGGACTTAAGGAAAATAAGTCCCTTGAATGTCTTCCCTTCAAATACACAACTGTTTCAGAGACTGCTGGATGATGACCTAATATCTCTGGATTCTGTGTCGCCTACTCTAAGACACTGCAGCAAACTTTTTATTTATCTCTACAAGGTAGCAACAGATTCTTTTGACAGGTATGAACTTTGCTTTTTTTTTTCCTTCCTTTTCTTTCATCTTCTCTGCCTGCCCCACGCCGGTGTTCCCCAAAATAGTTCTCTTCAGATATCTTCATTGCAAGCTTTTGTATTTCCATTTTCATCTACTTCCTTCTTCCTTCACTGCATTGAGAGGAGGATATGGTGTCAACATCTGACCAAATAATGACTTAGCTTGCTGGTGTTCTCCAGGATGTACAGCATTCTCTCTGATGCTGGATGTTTTTATTGTGGCAGCAGTTAAGATATCAGTTCATGGTTATATTTAATATGTTGGAGCAACCTGTTGGTTGACAAGCTGACAGGTTGCATTACCATCATTAGAACTACTAGATTTTTACCCTTTTATTAAGTGAAATGAAAGTTTGGTTGTTAAATATCATATCTTAACTTCATGTTTCATTTGATATGGAGCTTTAAAGTAAATTATTAAATTATGCTATGATTAATTTAGAAACATAGGATCATTTAGGTTGGAAAATACTCTTAAGATTGGGTCTAACTGTAAATTTGGCACTACCCAGTCAACCACTACACCATGTCCTTGAGTGCCCCATCTACACATCTTTTAAAGACCCCCAGGGATGATGACTCAGCTACACCTGAGGGCAGCCTGTTCCAATGCTTGACAACCTTTTGCTGACTTTTTTTTTTCCAAATATCAAATCTAAACTTCCCCTAGTTCAACTTGAGGCCATTTCCTCTTGCCTTTTGACTAGTTTTTTGGGAGAAGAGATGGACACTCTGCTCCTGTGACCATCTCTCAAGTAGTTTTAGAGACTGATAAGGCCTTCCCTGTGCCTCCTTTTCTACTTGCAAGCATATAAGACGGATGTCTTGTTTTACATGGATTTGCTTGTTCTTTAAAGTCCTAGGTAGTCTGTATATTATCGGGGTTTTTTTTAAATTTAACTGGGAGACACTCCCAGAGTTAAACAACTTTAACTTAAGTTATAATAAGACTTAAAATGAACAGAAATGTGTGTTAAAGTTGGTTCAAAATTGCAGTAAAACTTTGTGAAGTGTGTATTGAAGATTGGCTTGTCTTAAAGTAGTTTTTGCCCACAGTTTAAGGTACAAAACATGAAACACAGACCTAAGCTTTGTATCTGTGGGACCTTGAAGCTATTTATTCCCCAGCCTTTGAATGCATGTGACCCTGTTCTAATAAGATGGACCATCTTGCCCCCAAAGCAGCAGATCTTAATGCTTTTCTCCTCTTTAAAGAATGTTTTAAAAACTAACAAACCAAAAATCCACCCTAACACACACACTCACCAAAAAGCCAACTTCAGAAATCAGTTTATTTGATCTCATTTTAAAGCATTACTAAAGCATTCAGGTAGCAGGAGGACAATTTATATTAAGAATGTGTTACTCATGACACTGGCTAAGAGCAGAGAACAAGGAAACAATGGGGTAAGTAAGTAAATCCCACGGTGATGTTGCATAAGGTACCTCACCAAGGTCCTTTTTTTGGCTGTTATTTTCAGTAATTTTTCCTTCTTTAAATTTTCTGTTCATCATTCATTATTGAATTTACATTGACTTTATTTCTTACCCCTGTTTGTTATACCTAATTTACTGAAGCTTTACTTTGTCCTCTGAATTTCTGCTGTTGAACATTGAAAGATATTCTGCTCTGCTGGTGTCAGTAAATATCAGCAGAGCACTGAATGAGCAGTGCAGAGTCACACCACAAGACCTGTGCACACTTTGCATGTCTGTGTGTTCACCTGTTTGCCTTTGTCATCCATGTTGTTTCTGAGGGATGTAACCACTTTATCGGTGCTTTTGTAAAACTAACAAGCTTATGGCCTCTGGTTTCTTCTCTAACCTCTCTGTCCTACCCCTGTCTGTTTTGTCTGTAGTCGTGCAGAACAGATCCCTCCTTGCCTGACAAATGAGACTTCTCTCCCCTCTCCTTGGGGTACGCCAGCTTTGTCCAGGAAAAGGTACCGACCCTTCCAAGAGAAGCTGATCTCATTTCCAATTTTTCTCTCTTGCTGTTGTGTTTCATAGTTTTGGGGGGAGGCATGGTTTTTTAAGTTGCTATACTGAGGAGTGCATTTTCACTTGTGTGTTTACTGCTTTAAAAAAATGTAAAGGCATGTTTCATAGTGAATCTGATGAGAGATGTCTCCAGATTCTCACAGCACTTAAAGTTAGGCTTGTGTTTCAAAAAAAGGTAAATCCTAGTATAAGAAATGATCTAAGGGAGGTATATATGACACTCTCAGGAGCAGTTCAAAGACATTCAGATTATGCTAGTAGATCAGTGAATACAGCAGGATTTCTTTTTTCCTGACTAATTTTTTTAAGAAAGCTTACTTTTGTGGAAGGTGAATAGCTTATAAAGGTGCTCATTTGTTAGTAATTGCAGAGAATAAAAAGTGAAGAATGAACCTGTCAGTACTTGACTACCTAATGATGTAGAGACATGCTGAATTAAAAGGTTTGGAAAGAAGGCACAAATGGCTCAGTTCAGAAATCCAAGCACCCACATTCACTCCCAAGCTACTGTCTTTTCTTATGCGTCCTAATGTGTCTGGTAGATTTAAATTTTTTTTAAAATAAAGGTTACTGTCTGAATAGTGTTACAGGCTTGTGCAAAGGCCAAAAAAATTTTTCCTGGAATTCCCAGGGAAGGGAGCAGCCCTTCACTATCTGCAGATGCAGGTTAGACAGAGATTTGCTTTTGAAAGCTAAAAAGGCTTTTGAAAGACACAAGGCTATCTGAGCTGCAGGTGCCGTGTGTAGAAAATATCATCATTCTTAAGTGGTATACTGCTTAAGAGATGTCATCAAGCTTCGTGGTTGGAATGTAAAATATTTTGTAAAGGAAAATGACCAAAGATGCTTTTGGAAACTGATTTGAAGGGAATGTTTATACTAAAGCAAGTTAGTAAAGAGACCATTTTTTCTTTACTGAGTGATGTTACCCAAGTTACCTGGATATTCTACAGGAAGTGGCTTGGACAAAAGCACCTTCCCTGTAACCCAGAACCTCTTAGAGTCTCATTCTGAGGCATTTAAGAACATTACAGTTTAGAGAGAGAAACCTTAGCTGCCAAAGTCTTTTCCCTGTCATTTACACTGAAGAAACACTTAAGAAAACAGTGTTTGCTGTGGAGGCTCTTTGCAGCTTCAGCCCTGCATTAACCTGAAGGGTTGCAGATTGCCCATCCCTTTGCTACATTTTGCTGTTCTCCCAGGTGTAGCTGGCAGGGCTGCTCAGGTTCCCTGAATTACTCCAACACAGATATGCAAAGGCTTGCAGCAGAACACAAGCAGTTCCTGCCAAACAGGAGCTGATTCCAGGGCGTGATGAGCAAGAGTGCCAGATGGTTGGCTGATGGCAGCCTGGAAATTAAAATATAAATATAGCTATATATTAATAGATATGTTAGGCTTCCCTCAGTGTTTTTTTTGTAGTACTGAAAATGCAAGCAGTTGCTTGAAAAGCCGAGGTAAAGATTGGGTAGTTTAAAAAGGCATTATCCCTGTAGGGTGCTTTCAGCAATTCAGGTAATCTCCAGTACAGTAATGTAACTTGCTGGGGTTAAGTGCCTTTGAAATGGATTTTCACAAACAAAAAAGGCCTATGGGTTGTAACAAATTGTTTAAGACTCAAAGTAAAAGTGGACAGAAAGAATGATCTCACTTGCCTGGGTGACTTTCACATCCTTGCTGAAAAGCATGCTCTAAGTAAAAAAATAGAATTAGGCTTTCCAAAAAGTCTGTTTGAACAGCTGTCTGCTTTCTCACAGCATAATGTTTGTCATTCCTAGTGAATTCAGTGCCAGTAGCTGTGATCTTTCTGCTTTCAAAAATAAGCAGCTTGGGGTTTTTAGTCCAATATTATTTTTTTCTCCTCCCAAATGTCAGAGACGGTCAGATTCTGTCAAAGTTGACTCTTCCCAGAGAAGTGTTTGCTCTTCTCTTATTGTTTTCTGTCTCCTTTGCTTTGCATCCCTGGGATCTCCCTTCTTGTTGTGGCCTGGTTTTCTGCCTTTTGACTTGTAAGACAGATGCCTGAGGGAGAGCTCTCTGTTTGGCTAAAAGAGCAAGCAGACACTGTGCGCACAAATAATTTTTATAAACAAAAATAGCACAGTTCTCATCTCTCACACAGTCTAGAACAGTTTTGGATGCACTGATATGCTAATATTCTCGCTCAGACATGTCTGTCACTTCTCCAAGCTGTATTTCCCTGGGGAGTGCTGCCCTCCAAGTGTTCTCCTTATGGAGTAGGTGGGACTCCTGCAGCACATGTTGGGATGGCAGTACATGGCTGTGCTCCCTGTTACCTTCAGTGCATTGTTTTTCCACACTCGTGTAACTTCAATCAGGAGCTACAGCTTTTACAGGTCTTTGATTGTTTTAAATTTTGGCAGAAATAAGCATTCTCTCTTTTTTTTTNCACTCTTGGGGAATGATATGCAGAGGGTTTATGTACAGTAAATCTGACTTACTTGTTTCCAGATTAAAATGCTGTTGGAATTTGCATCAATATAACTAAAGCTATATTTAGTAATTAATTTTTCTTCTATTATATTTTTATTAAATTAGACAGATTAGACATACAGATGCATGTAGTCTTATGTACACTGCCTTCTTCCATTATCCTCTTCTCTTCTTGTACCTTAAAGGAGTCAGATGTAGAAGCATGGCTAAATTAATTTATTGTGAGTTCTACTCTGACTCATAGAGCTGTAACAGCTAATTAATATTTTGGAACAATTTTGTAAGATCTGTTTTCTTTTTCTGTGTAGAGATATCTTTACAAACTGGTTTTTTTCACTGTTGATGTGATACAAGTACTCCTTATATGGAAAAACTAAAAATAGAAGGTATTTTAAAATTATGTGAAAAACTTTCAATAATATGTGCTTTAAGAAGATAATTTTTTCTTAGACTACTAACAGGAAGCCTAGTCTGGACTGTACTGCCTTTTCAGTTGTATGGAATTTTATAGTCCAGGTGGTTTGAGACCAGGATCATATTTGCGTTTGTGACTCAGACTGAGCAATGTTTTTGTTATGCTCTCCATGTACTACCATGCTATAGCTTCACAATTTACCTTACAAGATGAAAGTGATAGTGCAGATCAGTGTCCTTAAAAGTAAAATTTGTGCTTAATAGTGGGCAGAATGTCTTAAGGAATGGAATTTCACTATACTGAAGTGAATTCTCAAATATAAATGGCTATTTAGTTTTTTTTATTCCATCCTGTAAAACTTGCATCAAAATGCTCAAGGTGACATTGGAAAGAGGCTGCAGTTTCCTCCTTCAGATGAAGAGCAATGCCTTTAGGATGCGTGAGAAACAATTGCCTGTATTCCAATCTCTGCAGTAAGTCAGGGCAGAGGCTTGAGATAACACCTCTGTGATAGTATTACCAGTTATCACACTGTTCTTAATTCCATTTATTTTTTAAGGAAACAGTGAAGCCTTCCATACCAGCTAGATCTTTCCATAGGTGGTGGGCTGACAGAGAAGTTTAGAAAATTAGTCTTAAGGGTTTGTAAAAAAAAAACACTGGAAAAATTCATGTAGGGAGATCTTTTTCCTAGTGGTTGGATCAGTAGAATTGCCATATTATTTTCCGTTTCCTGTAAGCATTAGCTGAATGAGTAAAGCATCAGTAATCTAATTTTTCTTAAAAACTCTCTTTAGAACAATGCTCTTGGGTTGTTCAGGTGCCAAGTTGTTGCTGATCTGCCATAAAGCTTTCCAGTAGGAACCTTTTTATTGGAACATTATTTATTGAACCTGGTTTCCAGCCAGCACAAGAAGATTGTGCTGTGCTTCCTGTTGTCCTGTCTTAGGCTGAATAATCCAATGTCTCAGTCTTCCCCCATAGATGTGTTTCTTGCTGGGGGATTGGGTTTGGTGGCTGTGTTTAGGGCAGAATTGTGTTGGCAGCTTTCCTCATCTCCCATCTGTGTCTTGTTTTTCCCAGGAGAAGGAGATTGCCTTGTTGGAGGTGTGTAAGGGGCGAGGCACAGCGAGTCTCTGAGTCTTAACTTGTGTTGGGGTCAGGGTTTGAATAAATTTCTGTCACTGAGAGTAGAAGAGGGGAAATACCTCTTTCAACTGATTTGATAAGAAGAAACCCTTCTTGTTTTGCTTTGTTTTGGAACAAAAGACAATATGTGATCATTAAAAAAATGCTTACACAGTTTGTTCTATTTCTTATACAAATAAGTCTATAGGGTAAATACTATGAGCTATGGGTGGTTTGGGTTGGAGTTTTTCTGGGTTTGTGGTTTTTTTTCTTGTGGGGGCTTCTTGTATGTTTTGGTTTTCTTTTTTCGTGATGAGCATGAGTCTTAATCTCACTTTTGCTTCTAAAGCACCATCTTGAAAACATATGTTCAGTAAGCTGCTTATGCTGTTTGTGTGTTGAAACCCTTGCTGAAAGAAGAGTGGCATCAAGCTGATATCTCCGAGAGTTTCACTGAAGAACATGTCTACATTCCTCAGGACAAGTGATTGCTTCTAAGTCAGTGTGTCAAATCCCCTTTTCCCAGGGTCACACTAAAGCATCTTAATGTAAAACCGAATTGCTGTAGCAGTTAGGGAAGGACTGAGAACATACAGATTGTTGTCATGAGTGAACACAGAGATCACCCTTCTATTCCCCTATGCTGAGAGTTTTGTGATAGCACGTTTCATAATTAGTTGTTAATGAAAAGGAAGTGAGGAGACATAACCTGAGAACAGGAGCTGTGGTAGTTCATTCACTGCAGTTGTGTGTTGCCACTGCAACTAGAATAAAAAGAAGGAGGCCATAAAAACAAGCTCTTAAGTTCTTGGAACCATGTAGCACCTGGGGAAGACACTTCCAAGTTCAAGAATAGTTGAGAAACTGAAACCTCTCCAGGCTGTCTTTAGTGAAACATGCCCAACAGGTTTGAGAAGGGAACACTTGTTCTGTCTAATTGAGGGAAGAGAAAGGCAAAGGGAGTAATATCTATAGGCCAGTACAATTTTACGGCTGTTTGAAAAATGCAGAGCTCATAATAGCTGGGTGTTGTAACCATGGGATGTTTTCTGTCCTGCAGGCACGCATATCATTCTGTTTCAACACCTCCTGTTTGCCCTCAGAAAAACATAGGTGAAGTGAAACTCCAAACAGGACCCACATCCATACAAAGCTCTGATGCAGTCATTATTCACCCTGGTGCTATGCTTGCAATGCTGGATCTTCTGGCCTCTGTTGGATCAGCTACACACCCAGAGGTAGGGGGAAGAATGTGTCTGAAGCTTTGAGAGTGGCTGGGGAAAAGGATGGCTGTGGGAAATAGGAAAGCTGATGATGTCCTCTCATTTTGTGCTGAAAATCTAATGTATTTCACAGGCTGAGGTGAATAACTTACGGCATAGAAGTCTAACAAGAATTGCTTTATTTCATGGACTTTCTTTTATTTATCTCTTTCAAACTCTTGGTAGTAATGTAAGTTTAAAGAAAGGTCTGAAGTGGCCATCAGGTAAGTTTCTAAGCACTGTGATTAATTTCACGTTTTCTCTGATGTATTAGGTATTAATGCATAGAATGAGGAGGACACAGGACTGAACATCATAGCTCAGTCTATACAAACTGTTTAAAGTAGCTGGAATGTTGTCTAGTTCCAAATTTGTACTGACTGCTTTGTACAATTCCCAGCCCAAAATGTCTGCTGGTACTTTGTATATGAAGGATTTGTTGGACATTTTTGGAGGTCACTTCTGTATTTTTTGTTTGAGATGTCTTCCCTGGAGAATACTTTTTATTTTAAAAATAAAGGGTTTTGAAAGTTTGCAAGAATTACTAGATTCCTCTTTCTTGGTCTCTGCTGGTGATGAATGTGGTAACTTCCTGTCTTCACGACATAAATTCAACAATTATATTGCATATGCCTTCAGTTTTGTGGAGGTTATGGTGGTGGTGGGGAGCAGAATGAAACCCATATAATCCATAGGGAAGTAGTTAGCAACCTACCACTTAAACACTCACAAATCTATGGGGCTGATGGGATCGGCCCAGGGGTGCTGAGGGAGCTGGTGAAAGTGCTCGCTGAGCTGCATCCCATGCTGCAGCACATACAGAACAGTTGTGAAATCAGGCCCAGCCAGCATGGCTTTGTGAAAGGCAGGTCCTGCTTAACTGACCTGCTCTTCTGTGGCAAGGTGACCCTCTTGGTTGATGAGGGAAAGGCTGTGCATGTTGTTTACCTGGACATTAGTACAGCTTTTGGCACTGTTTCCCACTGCATTCTCCTGGAGAAACTGTCTGCTCATGGCTTGACTGAATGGACTCTTTGCTAGGTTAAAAACTGGCTGGGTGGCCAGGCCCAGAGTGGTGGTCAATGGAGTTACACCCATCTGGCAGATGGTCACCAGAGGTGTTCCCCAGGGCTCAGAACTCGGCCAGTTCTGTTTAGTATCTATATTGATCTGGGCAAGGGACTCACATACACCTTCAGTCAGTTTGTGGATGGCACCAAGTTCAGCCAGAGTGTTGATCTGCTGAAGGGGCAGGAAGGCTCTGCAGAGAGATCTCTGCAGGCTGGATTGATGAACTGAAGCAATTGTGTGAGGTTCAGCAAAGCCAAGTGCTGAGCTCTGCTCTTGGGTCACAACATCTCCAGGCAAGGCTACAAGCTGGGCAAAGAGTGGCTGGAAAAGATCTGAGAGTGCTGGTCCTGCAGTATGAGCCAGGTGTTCCCAGGTGGCCAAGGCCAGTGGCATCCTGGCCTGGATCAGCAATAGTGTGGCCAGCAGGACCAGGACAGTGATCATCCCCCTGT